>JADQWA010000568.1:0-294327 GCA_018344505.1 Nebria ingens riversi | reverse complement strand
ACGTATCAATCTTAGATTTTCTTTCATTCTACTTTCTGTACATCGTTGTTTTCAATTTTCGCACATTTCACTGCTCAAGTCTGAACAATGATTGTTACAATTTGATCATTTCATTTAATTATTTAAATTACCACATTTCTATAGTAATTTACATAACGAGTACTACGCTGACATAGTATAAAAGTACTAACTAATAAATAAGAATACTTAAACATCTGCATTATATAAATAGGAATTGAACGTTGGACTACTTACTCGTATATAGCAAATGCATTTCACATTGTAATTGTGATATCGCTATAGTCATCATTCATCATTACACTTACAGTATTAAATAAAAAATATGTTATGGAATAAACCGGGATTTAGATTAGGTATCACCTTAATAAGATCTATAGCAATCTTAAGCTACGTATATATTCAATGCAAAAAGTATCGATTTTGTTAAATATTATTATCCCAGGAATGTATTGAATGTTTTGCCTATCGTACAATATTTGTTCTTCTATTTTAATTATTTCATCACATAAACAAAATGTATTTATTATTTCGTTCATTGCAATTTAAAATAGGCTTAAGTGTTGTTATTGTTAATATTTAATAATAATATTGAGTCCAACTCTTCTTGTTTTATTGAAATTGTATCGTATTACAATCAACAATTTCAATCTTGTAGATAGCAAACAAAACAATCTTCTCATATGTTTTAATGAACTTAACCAAGAAATAGCCAGTCACTTTGATGACAATATAATGATGCACAGTGTATCGACGTAATACTGTTTCAATTTCATTTTTTCTAATTCATCTGCGAAAAGTGGTACTATTTATTTCAGCCTGTCTAATACCTATAGATACAAGTGCAACATCAACCATCTTGCCTTCATTAGTGCAACTTCCTGCTCACAGGAATGATGATAGATATTGTCATTTGTAAAGGATTTTTATTTCTTCTCAAGTTTTTTTAACGCGCCAAGTAAACGTTATTGTAATTATAGCTATTTAACTCCACAGTGCCGAAGTTTTTGTTAATATGAGTAGTAATTATAAAGTGTAATCATGAAAATTAAATTAATTAATTTAATGATCCTCATCTCTATATTTTCTTATTATTACAAAAGATTTTTTTTTTTTTTTTAATATAACAAATATAATTTCTGAATTGCAAATGAAAGTAAGCAACGTAAACAGTTTTCAACAAACGTCCACACTTCATAAGACCTATTAACTTTTGAGAAGCCGTTAACAACCATTTTATAATTTCGAAAAGTAACGGTTTGCATTTTCGAATTAATAGGCACAATTTCATTTACCACGAATTACGAAGCTAAAAGGTGCAATTACAAATAATAAAAGAAACAACTGTTTTTGACGAAAAAATCAAAGACCTAATGACCACATCAACTACTATATCCTATATCATCAAAACATTATGATGCGTATGTCAATAAATAACTACGCGACAGTGCGACTTTCTACCACAATCGTGTATGGCTTTTATTGCCTCTACGAATGTCTTTTTTTATGGAATCAAACAATAGAAACTTTAGAGATAGACGTGAAAAATGCGATTAAATGAAAAGAAATTGTGTGTGAAAATGTTCACTTCATATTACACACCTAATGCAGTCATTAAAGATATAAAAACGAATCTGTGCTTGTTTCTCTAAATCAAAAATAGTATAATTGTCTTAATGTACAATCAGACATTTTTGAAAAGCATCTATAAAGTTTGTCTATATTAAGTAAATTTATGATGAACTGTATAAAATATTTGAGAACACTTAGTTAGTGTCAAATACATTTCTTTTTATAAATAATAACAAATAATCTTTGGTGCACATACATAGTACCTACCTACATATGTATATTAAATAAAATAATAAAATATATTTAACCCATAGAATAGTCCAGTTTAAATGCATATAAGGATCAGTATTTTGCGCAGTTTTGTGCTAGAAAGTCAAATAAACATTTTAACGACTGATGTAAAATCGTATTTGTCAATAAACTCGCTTAATATTTCCTGTGACATAAATCAAAATGAAATTTTTGCAAATATGGTGGCGTGGTGACAGGTGACAGCTTTATCAATATAAATGTGAATTTTTAAGTTAATTCTCTAATTATTTGTATCATTATCGCATTGCAGATTTTTTTTATTACGTGCTATTTCTTTTAATAAGTCCCTATTTCAGTCATCATCAGCCTATAAATTAATTCACTAAAGTTTTTCTGAAATGAGACCATTATTACTATTAAACTTAGAAATTGCTTCTATAATGAATAGGTACAGAAAATAGTTGGTTTCAATCGATGTTTCTCGAATGTGTTCCATATATTCCCAGCAAATACTTTGTTTTTATTTGATTAGGTATATCAAATTCTTTGTTTATTTACATTTTTAATAGAATTCATTATTATATTATTGTTCGAGGACCTACCATTCAGATTAGTAAACGTAAATATCTTTCAAAATAAAATATCAACAATTTATTTATTAAAGAGTATCCCACTTCAATGAAAAAAACTTGAAGTACATGCTTCAATTTAATAAAAAAAAAAACACACACACACTTCTAAACACTTGGAATGATTATAAGTTTTCTACTTGAACATAACAGTACTTTTAAAAAATAATTTATATTATTGGCTGGTTGAAGAGCGCTTGACAAATAATATTCTACGCACCTTGTGATTAGCATTTATTATCGAAGTCAGTCACACGAATCAACACCAAACAATCAGTATTTTTGAATAGGTTGGGCAGTTTGAAGAACTCACGCATGGACCTATTGTGTAAAGAAATTATCATTCAAGTGTCACCTAACATCAGCATCACAATAATTCGGAGGCATTCACAAACTGATTGGCATTGAATGAAAATATTAACAAATCATTTCTATTATTATTATCTTAATATTTATTTACTCCTCAAATATGACAGAATCATTGCAAGAATGCCGTAATAACAAATACAATAAAATTAAGATTAATCGAGCAATTTTTTGCTTAAAACCAAATTAGAAATACAATTGCAGTATGCTATTTGTTATTAAATAAAAATACTTATTTGTAACATTCCTTTATGTGGGAATAATTTTTAAATAAATATACTGATTTTTCATTCAAATCACATTAGTAAAAGTTTCAAGGCACATCTGTAATTTACAAATCAAAATAACACTTCAGTTCGTGCGTAAGATATATTTTCGGTTGAACTTTGAACAAATAGGCCAATTTTCGAGAGTGGCTAATTTCTATTCATAGGTTTGTTTGTTTAAAGCAATAGCCGTTACATTACATTACACATCAGAAAGTTAAGGAGTTCTAGTGCAACCAAACAGATAGGCATTGCATTACCGTTCAAGTGGCTGCCAAAATTTAGGTTTGTCTATTTGAATTGATTATGAGAAGATAGAAATTTACGGTCCTATTGTTGAATTAGAAAATATTTCGAGTATAAACAAACAGTTTCACTGATACGTGTGTATTGCTAATACAAATGGACATTAAGAAATCTTTACACAATATACTATACTCATAATACTTATTTATTTCAAAGTAAACATCGTCAATTACGTAGGATGCCTTGATGGGATCTACATTCCATATCCTCGGAAATTGCGTTGAAAAAAGCGTTATTTAGGCAATCAAAAGCAATAATTATGTATGTAACATTCGTATTATAGGTATAATCATTCTTTTTTCAATTACAAAATTACAATTAATAATATTGAAAACTAAAAAGCAAAATAACTATTTTCTTACGGATACTAAGAAAATGTTTAATTATATATTACGGCGCTATAAAAAAAGTTGTATATTTATCTGTAGTGCCACAGTGTCGATAGAGTAGAAAAGACTAGATATACCTTAATATCTTTGTTTCGTCATCAGGATGGCTGTAACGCGCAGCTCTAAATATGTACTAAGCTTTGTTATCTTAACGTATTTGTTTAAACATAGAAAAAGTTTAAAATTGAGTTTTTCTACTATGTCGATTAGTGATAGATTCTTGACTTGGAGCACACGTTATGAGTCAACCTAACATGTAAAAAATCTTGTATCCTTCATTTAATTTTTTTTTTATAATCATGTAGGATAATAATGAAGTGTTCATGTTTTATTAATATAAATGCAACTTTTTATTCCTGAGAAATATATATATATATATATATATATATATATATATATATATGTGTATGTATATATATATATATATATATATATATATATATATATATATATATATATATATATATGTATATATGTGTATATATATATATATATATATATATATATATATATATATATATATATATATATATATATATATATATATATATATATATATATATATATATATATATATATATATATATATATATATATATATATATATATATATATATATATATATATATATATATATATATATATATATATATATATATATATATATAAACTATTTTATTCTACATTATAAATGTAGAACTCGGTAAATGTGAATGTATGATATTTGATATAATAGTATTTTTTAAATGCATATATCTCATTCGTTCTTTCAGCCGAGAGAGCCTAGTGTAATACTTTGAATATAACGTCTCATAACATATTACATTTACCATGATATAAACTGCATTCAAATGAATAGAAATGATTTAAAATGTACATTATAACATGTTCTATAATACAATTTTACAAGTTTTAAATCAAGTAACAGTGTCTTTATGTACCGTATAGAAATTGATTTGTAGATATGTCTGTAACATGTCACATACATGATATTAATATCATGGCCAGATTGATACGGAATTTCTTCAGCGGATACACATCCTAGACTAGAAGTTTTGTATTATGCTTATTATAGTAGTTTTCTATAAAGTGCTTTTATAAACATTACTTTAGTTCCACGGTTTCTGATTTAACTTAAAATATAAATTAGTGTAGTCTACATTCGATATTTTTCATTATTTCTGACGGTGTCTTTAGAATTAAAGACACATGGTGATAAATGTTATCTTTTTATCACATAACCATCTATTTATTTTTGTGAGTTTATAAATGCGTATAGTTAAAGTTAATTACAAGTTAATTTATGAAACTGTAGTTCGCAAAAAATTTTTTTCTAGATGCATTAGAAACTAAAACCACATCTGCACGCGTTAATGATTTTAATCAGAATAAAGAATCGATGTAGTATAAATTATTGGTCAATAATTAAATCATAATTGAACATCGCGCTTTAATGATGTACAGTGAAATAAAAAAAAAGATGTTTATTATAATTGTTGTCTTTAGCAAACTAGGTAAAATTATGTAAGAACTAAAGATCAGGTACAAAGTATCAGACAAATATCATTTGCAATTATATTGGTACTTATAACTAATGAAAAACGGTGCTATTATTTTGCTTTATGTGTTCCGGATATTTGAAATATGTCAATAACTATCATTTAACAGTTAACACTTCTAGCACATTATAAATGATCAAATTCGATAAATTTAATATCGCTGGATACTAAAATGAATCAAAGTAGAACGTATAATTTATTTGATTACCAACTACACATATTAAGTGGGATTGTTAAGGAATAAAAGAATGATATGAAAAATGTTGTTACTGAAAAAATCAATAGAATTGTTTTGCAAAAAAAATAACATTTTAATTACACGACTATTTCCTTCTTATAAATATATATGAATATTCAACAAATTATTGCTATAGTTGAGTAATACATACATGTATTTATGTTGTTTATTACAAATATCAATATAGGCACAACACGTTATTTTCTCTGATAATAAACGTATAACATCGAAAAGATTTTAGTGAAAATGCTTTACAAATAAGATTTCATTGACAAATATAAATAGACACATTACAGAAACATGTAGTTGTAAGCAGTATACGAATAAATAATTTTTTGCTAATATTGTACCTATTCTGTATTCAACATCCGCAATTCAATAGCTTACGCAAACATGCAATCACACATTCAACATTAATCACAATGGAAATGATGTTATTTATGTATGCACCATATTGTTTTAATGTTTAACCATATCTGATATAGTTTCATAAATATTGTAGCATAGATATATAAATTATAAATTGTTTTATTCCATAAATGTTAATATTATTGTAAAAAATATATAACATTTTCTATTATTTATGACCATCAAATTTACAAATTTGATACGGTAAATGTAAAAAAGAAAATATTTTACAACAGCTGTGATATTTTTATTTTTATCCAAATGATTTTTGATTATTTTTTTATTATTCTACAGTTGTAATATACAATTTACATCATTATTTAGCTGATTGTATTGCTCTCCACGGATATCTTATAGTGGTTATAAAATGAAAAGTAGGTATTTATGCCTAATAGAATTTATTGGTGAAAACCAACAGTTACTTTAATTTATTCTTTGTTGTTCATGACAATTTTTTTCCCAACTTCTGAGGTGATTTCACCATGATACATTCATTTTGGATATTTCGCAAAAAGAAAAACATATCAATTAATGAATTAGGTATTTACTGATTAAAATGAGATATGATTTCTGCCAATTTCGAATTCAAAATGTTAAAGTATCAAGTTTAATAATTAGTTTTTATATAAATAATACTTTATTTTCATTAAATTTATTTTTAAATGGAGCACCTTGCACCTTCTATTTTAAATTAAACTAATTTAAAAAATCAATAATGATAAAGCAGAGTCACAAAAAATCTGTAAGAAGTGAATGCAACATACAATTGTAAAAGTTAATTCAAGGTACAGATCTTAACTCTAGCGTGAATTTACAAGTGAAAATTATAGAACAAAATACAAAGAAAATAGTTCACACATCTCGTAATTTATAACAACACTCAAGATCGTTGTTTTGCTATAACAACCATTTCTTCTTTAATTTAACATCAAGCAGGTGTGTGCTTGTTTAGTTAGTAGCGAGAGTTAACAAGTTAAGAAAAGAACAGTATGCTCGATGAGGCTGAACTGTTCAAACAACACGAAGAATCCGGGAGGCTATCGCTGGATACGTGACCGATTTATGACCAAGTTGGTACGTACTATGGGTAAAAGCGGGAACCGTGGCACGCGAGCTAAAGCAAATAATTTGAGAACGTGTCGAGAATGTGTCTACAGTCTATCCATGCATATTACATTTTTATATTTTTTTCGTTATTAAAAAGAAATAAAATCGGTAATCGTGACAAGATTATTACAAAAATTTAGTTTCTATTCCGTAATTCGGTTGATAATTGTTCTAAAAATATATGAAGATATTTAATTTTAATTGATCAGAGATCAATCTAGTCTAGAAGTATCTGCAGTTGTCATCGCATAGGTTTTTTTTATATAATGCTAAATTAATTAGAGTTTTTCTAATTTAATTAATTGATTAAACATCATTATTAACATTATCCTTTTACGTCTTAAAATATGATACACTATATTCGTACAAGGTTCTTTACTAACTACAAAGAAGACAAATAATTATAAATGTGCATTAATTAATTTAAAATGATTTATGTATTATCAATGATTAATCATTAACAATGATCATATTTCAATACGTTTTATTACTTAGTGCTAATGGAGGAGAAAGAAACATACTATACGTAGAATATTATATATAGGTTGCACTGTTGTAATTAAGATATTTCAACAAAGAACCGCTAAAGAACGTGACGTCTAACTGACTTGTTGAATTTTTAAATAAAAAAGAATCGAATTATACATTAATTCATTTCTAAAGCAGTTTTCTAGTAAATACATTAATAGAAATGTACATATGTTACTAAGACACAAAATATATTTGCTACATTTATTCACTGTTAATATCTGTATGCTTGTGATAAGCATATTTGCATACCTGTCCGTATAATATATCTCTCCTGGTAGTACATTTAATTTGTTGATTAATATATATATATATATATTTGCCGATTATATAGATTTACCGTAACATACAATATGCAAAACATAATATCAGCATTACAGCATCAAATTGAATACAAGCAAACAAACAGTGGAAAAGAAATTTCTGAGAAATTCTCTACGGAATTCTGATGTAAATGTTATGTTGATCGTTGGCTAGTAAAGTTAAGCATAATGTACGATTTTAAGGTAAAAAAATATACTTGCGCAAGTAGCTATGTTCATTTCAAAAAAGGCAAATCGGTCATCGGGAAATACGATATTGTGTGTTAACAACTAAACACGGTAATGGTCGAACGAAAGCGCGCTGATCTACTGACGTGTTCGCTGAAAACGTGACCTCCAAACTAACGGCAATAGCTTTTTTCCTTTTAACCTTTTAATGAATCTATAATAAATGTATTTACACTTACTCATAAATTACATCGAGCAATATAATTTACATTTTGAAAATAGTAAAAACAAAGTAATATTGAATGAATGAACCAAGTTATATTTATTATTCAATTTATACTTTCATTTTGAATTCATTGATTTTTTCACATTGAATTCAAAACAAAAATCGAAGCAACACTTGAAATATACACAATTTTTGAATTATTGGGAAAAAATTAATAAAGCTTCTGGTATTTGTTAATTATAGAGCAGAAATAGGCAAACGAGCAAATACGTAAGTTCCTCTGTAGCTAAAAAGGTCTGTTGAGCTCAAATACATAATAAATACAAATCATTTCTTCAAAAGATCGATATCTCTAATAAAATTATTTACTGAATGAATAATATATAGTTCAGTGTACCAGTCAGTGTAAACCTACATGATCACGGCGAAGCTACTGGTGCCTCTATTACCATTTCTTATAGAAAAACAATTTATCTGGAAGTCACGCGCAGCTATGGCACAGTCACTATCTACAGTTGTGTAGGCGCAAACACAGTACATGCTGATTTATAGCCAACAGGAAATTGTTTTCATGGGTGGCACATTTGCACCACCCTCTGTTCAATACCATGTCAGTCTACAATTAATATGTTTGACATATCATATATATATATATATATATATATATATATATATATATATATATATATATATATATATATATATATATATATATATATATATATATATATATATATATATATATATATATTATATATATATATATATATATATATATATATATATATATATATATATATATATAATTATATATATATATATATAATTATATATATATATATATATATATATATATATATATATATATATATATATATATATATATATATATATATATATATATAGCTATAGATCAGTTCACGAGCTGTATAGAAAAGAAAGGATAACGTTACTATTATTATTCCAATAGTAAATTATCCAAAAAATGGCTAATCTTATTATGTTTTTACAGAAATACTTAAAATAATAAAAGGTTCACATTTCATGGTTCATAATTCGTTTAATAATTACTAAAATACAAACTTACTGTGTTTAAGTATGAACTAGTCTATAGATTCTGTAAAATAATTAGAAAACCGAGGTCAGCTATTGATTGTTTATATATTATTGTCTTGTATTACCTATATGTTGTTATAATGAATTTGCCGCGGAATACTGTTATAAATAAATATGCTAGTTAATATCAAATTGATACGGGAAATGTATTTAATCTGTATATAACGACGTAATTATTGTTTCTGTAACAGATTCGTACGTTTGATAATAATTTATAGACAGATTATTAGTTTATTAATTTAATACGACAAATCAGTTTGTCACAAAACCAATCCATCAGTAAATATTTACGTGTATTTGTCACTTATGTTTTTGAGCAAATTATAATAACAATTTAGTATATTTTTTTAGCTATTAAAAACCATTAGATATTTAAAAAAAAACATTTTTATATCCTGTATATCACTTAAAACATTTTTGCTAAAGGCAAGATTTAATTGACATTAAATACACTATGCCAGTAGTTTCTTTGAAATACATACATAGATAGATGTAGATCGCGTTCTAATAAAGAATAAACTCAATTTGTCATTGATATACCTACAGATGAATAATAAAATCCCGGTTATGATGCATTGACTGAGGATTGTATGTATGCATGGAGAATAAGTTTGTGTAGGTACTCAATATGTCAAATTGATCTAGATATATTTCTTCTATGCTAAGGAGTGTCCCCTGTTGAATTAATGAAACTTGGTATTAAAAATATATGTAGAGCATGTTTACAAACTTTGACATTTCGGACACCATAATTATTAAATATTTCATATTTCTAAACCAAAGTTATAGTATTTATGCCACATTAGATGTTATGGATATGTTTGTTATGCAATTCGTTGCATATGGATATAATAAAAATTAATAACTAGCAATAATAACAAATTTATTATTTTTGACATTTGTATCTGCCCAAATGTATCTATATGTCAACCAGTTCTAAAAGTTTAAGATCTAAACGCAACACCACATTCGCATTGAATTGCTAAGAATATAATCTGTGTGTTGCCACAAGCTTCGCAACAATTACGGAATTTTAGTTGCAAATAATTAATCAATGAACGGTAAAAAGGGAATAAATGCGATAAATACAAGTTAAATTCCAGTTTAATTGCAATTTATAGGTGTATATTTCATTTAATGGCAATAGGTTTCTATTTGTATGAATATATAAAGTATTGCATTATTGATATTCACACTAAAGTTGTACTTTATATTGTGTAAATGTTTCACTCCCAACCTTGCTCATAACATTGAAATGTTATGGTGAAACACCGCATAAAATAAGAATCCTATGCGATGTATTCATAAATGTACTGACTCCTTTTCAATTTAATACAGAATGCTCGCCTATGGAATTTATGTAAATTTTCAGTTGTAGCTTGTGTATACCAAGTTCCCGCTGACGTGCATAATCAGCTAGTAGTACGAGTACAATGGTTGCAATACAAGTAGATGTTTCGCATTACCATAAACCATAGTCTATTTTTTATATTTGATACATGTCCAGTAAAAGAAGTTGATATTTATAAGATTTATTATGTGTCACACATTTAATATAATGCTGTTTGTAACCACGGACAGACACACGTCTTTACCCTTTCAACGCAAAAAGTTGACGTTCAAATTGTACCCTTTCTACTTCTATTTAAATCAATTGATTTATTATTTTATATTATAGACATGTAACAATGTTCCAGTAGCTTTACAATGCCATGAGATATTATATGGTAAGAGTAAATGAATTCTTGTTTTTATAATTATAATCACGATTCAAACTTTTATTATTTTTATATTGTTTACATATTTGAGATGTTGCTTTTTATGTTACGTATTATCTGACAAAATGTTGTTTAGAAAATTTGGTATTATTTGAAACATATTTAATTTTTTCGACAATTTCATGATAGTAGTATTTTAAAGTGCATTGTGAGCATTTAATTTTAATTCTTAGAAATGCAGATTATTTATGACTCTAGTTAAGAACAAAATTATTTATGAACTCATTTATTCGTGACTTTAATTATAAACTCAAGAATAAAAATGAAATTCCGAGATTCTTCTGGAGCAAGAGTGAACCATAATGATCCAAGTCCCAAGAATTGTCTCGCAATGGTACATTTTCGAAATTTTTATAATTACTCCGTGAGTTCTCACGCATATTATAATGGTAATGAAAATAAACCCTCACATTTCCTTTATTTTTGTCATTTTAATTATTTTATATAGCAAAGCAAAGGGAGCCCCACATCTCCCAAGCCAAGTACATGTAAGACGTGACCTGTGACCGCAAGATGACCAAACACGCTACAGCCAACATCCGTTTGGATCATATGCGTGTCTGTCACCTGTTTATCTGTTACTCTCTGTCACTGCGGTTACCGTAGTACTGTCAACATCGTTAAATTTACAAGCGGTGTTTAATTTCTCTAATTGTGAGATTGTTCATCTTCGCCTTGTCTCTCGAAGGTATGAAGCGGTTGCTTTTAATTGTTACAAAGAAACGGAATTATTTTTATTGCAGGTTTTATCATTCATCTCTTCTTTATTCATTTATTGCGTTTTATAGAACATGTCTTTTCTCATACAGAAAAGTCTTTTCATAAATTGTATTATTTGTGTATGAAAATTGAATAACGCTGTAAATATTTTAATACTTTGTTGTAATCATTGAGACCAATACCTAAAATTTATTCCTAATTTGATACCTATGTATGTACATATATGTAAGTATTTTCAAACTAGATCATTTGATAATTAAAGTTAGTGTCTTGCGCTTCCAATTACAAACCATAAACTTAATTATTAAATTGTACTTATAATTATGTTGTGTTAAATAAACTACCATTAAATTTGTTAAGCAATTAAGATTTTTAACAAACTGGCTTAGCTGCAACACAGTTATTAAGATATTTACGATGAGAAAATCTTATGTTTGATTTGAAGGTAGATTGATATGCGATAAATAGGGATTCCAGGAATACACTTGTTTGAAAAAGAAATACAGAGATGGTTTTGATTGTTTCTAAACATTTGGAATGGAATTATGTATATATGTAATTCTATTAAAAGTAATAAATGCAACAGTATTAAAATAATTACAGCAAATTTTTAATCATTCTTAAGAAAATTATATATGATTATAGTTTGCTCTTGATATGCGAAAGGAACTTCATTTATTCTCAGCATAATTTTTCTTTCATTTCCTTTTAAAGTTATTATACCAATTACAGTTAACATTGAGTATTACACCCGCCAGCGACAATCGGATAATAATGTAATGTAGAACAAATTTAGATCATCCCCCAGTCGGGACTCAAGCCCATGACCTAAAATCTCACATATTACTAATTTTAAATATGAATTGCCATTCTATGGTGGTGGTGATAAAACAATCACAACCTTAATAATTACCTATCACTTATAATAATAAACATTTAATAAATTGTCATTTAAATATGATAATTATAATAATAAATCAGGTGTGTTATTAAGCTGAAATTACTAGTTATAAAACAGAATATCCAGAAAATCGTAATATACAATCTTGTTTCATTATCTGTATGGTTTTCAATGAAAGTTAATGGCAATAAATTATTGTGTAAAAATTCAAATGTTATTTATTAGTACTTGATAATATGTTGAATAAAATTACTTCGCAGAATTAAAATTACTCCGGCTTAGATAATATAGTTTATTATTATCCATCAAATAGAAAAATTCTAGTATCTATTGATTGGTAATTTTATACTAAATACAATTACAATCATTTTTATTTGTAAAGTATTTGGTATGTAAGTAATTCTAGGTTATAGTTAGTACTCGACCGTAACGTTATTTCCCAAGAAAATGGGAAGTCAAGACCAAAGCACTACACTAGTCATGCAAAGGATGTGTTTACTTTTAAAATTTGGAACACTCCGAACACACCTTGCACAAAAGAGTTTATGATAAATTTGTATCTAAAACAAATGTTTTTTATATGAATATATTCCCGTGTGCTAATTCTGTCGTCTCGTATCATACTCTACTTTTTACTCTGAGCATTCCAGATAAAAATACAAGCAAAGAATACGTACACAATTAATTAAAAAATAATACCTATAGGTATAGGTATGTATGTAAACTTTAATAATAATCAGCATTATTTATATGGTAAAGAATAATTCCAATCATATTCTAAAGGGAATGTAAGTTTAAATAATATTATGAAAGGTTGCTTCAACACATTACACATTTTGATTAAAAATCATAAATCCTGTTACTATGTTGCATGCTAGACTGCACTGAGACGTGCCAACAATTGTTTTTTATCAAATAAATTCACACAATATTTATACAAAATATAATTGACAGAAAAAGAAATCTATAAATAATAAATCCTGCCGACAAGTGACTATTATTTAATCAGGAAAACAATATTTCTCAATAACATTTATTCCTTTCAAAGTGAACAACATTTTATACTGAATCGAGAGCAATTTTTTACTCTATTGTATACAAGATTTGACAAGCAAGTGTTATGCAAGCTGCGCCTTATGTGTGAGCTGCATAAAAAAATAAATAAATAATAACGTTATTGTTAATGTTAAAAAAAATATTATTATTTTTCTATACTGTACAACTTTAAATAAAACAACACTTCGATTCATGTAATTTTATTTTCATTAGTGAGATAATTTTACGAAAATGTAATGCCTTTTTGTTTATATGTTAACTAGAGTTAATCAATAATCAACAGCCGTGATTGATCAAAATAATAACCAGATGTATTGGTAACCACAACGCTTAAACAAACATTCTATAACCGGATTTAAGTGTGTTGAATTATTTTTTTAAAAATATTTATTATGATATATTTTTTCAACGGAAATCGAAAGTAATTAATTGCAAACAGATTGATCAAAATATATACGGTGAAGTAATGTTATGGAAGATTAGTGTTTTTGCAGAATTGTATTTTTAATACCTATACTCGTATTATTTTCGTTCAATTGTACTGTAACAATTTTTATTTTCAACAAATGTACATTTGTTATTTTACCTTAGTAAGTCTACACACCATAAATTAAAATATTCCACATAAAATACTTATTTATTCGAACTATCGAACCATAACGAAAGAGGCGAGGTCTGCATCGAACTCCGAGCATTTGTTATAATGTTGGAAACGTGACAATGTCAGGGGAGACGTATAGCTGCTGTAATAGCGCGACTCGTGCAATTATATGCCCATTGCCATAATATTTACACCGAATAATTAAAGAAACGCCATCGGGCAACAATTGACTGTTTATCTACGCCCCATCTCACATTCGTAACTGCTGATCTGATTATACGGTTTTAGTATTTAATGCACTACAGCGATAATAGTTTCTACAGTGGCGTAATAAGGAACATGTGTGAAGCATTCTTTTAAATATAAATATGGGCCATTTTACATTTGAAAAACAATTAAAATGTTCTATTAAACAAGTTGAATACATCTTTTAAGTCGACAAAAAAGAAATACGAGTATAGATAGATTTATAAGATGTACTTATAACTTTGAAACTAGAGCAATATAATGGCCGACGGTCGAGATGATTGTAACCATTCTTCGGTAATATTTGTTATAACTGACTTGTAGATAGGGCATGCGACGGCGACTTATATTTGCTGCGAACCGCTGTACTTAGCGAGCACTACGGTTCGTGATCATAATTCACAATTGGCGCGTAATGAAATGCTGCCATTTTACAACGATATGTGGAAAAACTGATAAGTTCAAGGCACTCCTGTCTACCTTATATGATACGTGATCAAAAACGAAACTACAGGATACAAGTGTTTACTTCAGACATATCAAATAATTTTTTATTATTAAATATTTATATTGTTTAACAATACCATATAAGTGTATATACTCGTACATATGTAGGTACTCCAAGAGTACAAATTTGATTATTCTTCCTCCATCTGGCCACACTGATCACTCATTCATACATATTCATGCAAAGCTAGCATTGTTCAAATCAAGCGAGAACTCGAGGTTCTCTTGAGATGTTAAGCTACAGATTTCATGATAGGTTGCTAAGTAAACAGAGCTTGATACTATTTATTTTGGTTACCTATGTTGGAAATATTATTTAAGTCATAATCAGCGATTTCAAGAGAGCTATTTAAATTTTTGGCACACATATTTTATGCAGTCATGCATCTTTGCAAGAATTCACATTTTTCTATAAAGTTAATAGAATATTTCAAATGTGTATCTGTATAAAATTAATCTAGCAATATAGTTACTACATATACTTTATAGTTACACTATAAAGTTATATCGCTTTTATAATTACATGTAATAATTCCTATACGAAGATGTTGATACAACAATTTCATTTGACCTTTTCAAATGTGACCATTCTAAGGACGTTATACATTTACCTCAGTATACGTTTCGCTCGAGAGAAAAAACGGGTAATGCTACTATAAACTTTCATTATTTTCAGTGTAGTACAATTTTAATTTGATGTTATGTTATTTATTGGGAAAAATGACTGGGCGGTTTTTAGTCAGGCCATAATAGTTCAATTTAAGAACCAATCTTTAAAAGCCGAACCTGTACCAAACTACTAAAATATGTTTTATAATATACCTACTACATAAGTACATCTCTAGTGTGTAACACTCTTAAATAATGGTGATTATTAAATTTTAAACAATAGGTAATTCATTAAAATGAATTAGTTGTATTGAAATTAATAAAAGTGCATGTATGAAGATTCTGAATGAAGCGAAAGAAATTTGTAAGGATAGAATTGAATGGCGAAAGATTGCCAAAATGGGAATGAATGGAATGGGTTTTCTGCTACCCCATATGCTGGGAATAGGCACGACGTTATGTATGTCTTGTTAATATTAAGAAGCTTGCCCAAAAATATTTCTACGTTCTTTCTCTAAGTAGGTATATATATTTTTATTTAACCTGTGTTTTTGTTTTCAGAATCTTTAATCTATAATTTGTTTTTTTATTTTCAGGACATTAATAATTTTTTTTAGATTGTTTAATCTATGAAGTATTTTTATTTTAATCGTTTTTTAATTTTCAAATTATTTTTCAGAGTATTTAACGTGTAGTTATTTTTCAGATTATTTAGACTATGATTTCTAATTTATTTAATCTGTTTCTTTTCAGATTCTCTAATCAACAGTTATTCATTATTTTCAGGATTTTATTAATATTATTAGAAAATTGTGTGTTTTTTTTTTTTTTCATAATATTTAATTGACTGTTTATTTTCAGATTATTTAATTTATGATTTCCAATTATTTTCAGAAAATGGTTAATAATTTAATTTTAATCTATGTTTTTTTTTTACAGATTTTTAATCTATAAATTATAATTATTTTCTGGGTTTGATTAATATTTATTTTTAATCTTTGTTTATTTGCAGATTTTGTAGTCTACGATTTTTAATTATTTTCAAAATTTGATTAACATTTTTATTTAATCTATGTTTATTTTCAGACTCTAGGTACATATATAAAGCACTGCTATATTTTAATAGTGTGATGTGAACAATAAATATATTCGTATATTAAATAAAGTGAAGAAAAATTGTTGTTATATTTAGTGAAGAAAAATGAAATGTTTTATGTTATAGATGCAATGATTCTGGTGTCTTCAGCGTTCTTCCTTGCAGCAATTTGTGCCGAGTGTCTTTCAATCGTGAAAAGTTAACTAGCACTCTTGTAGATGACAAAATATGGGCTAGAGCCAACATTTCAAAACGCTTCCCCCTAGCTTTCTTTACAATCGCAACCTTGCTGAACCGATTAATCAGGCAGTCTGAAGCTGGACCAGGGAAGCGGCGGCGCCTCAACGACTTTGTTATCCATGTCGAGTCTCACCACAGAGACAGGCATGTTGGGTCGCACTAATGGGGCAATGCCGCTAGGACTGGATGAGTAAGGATTGTAAGGCCTCTTATTCCTAGTAGGCATAACCGTGGTTGTAAGTGGGCTAGGTAAGGAGTTAGTATGATATGGTGGCTCTCCCATATTTTGTGCATCTGCAATGTAGTCTAGTTAACTACTAGCGGGAGAACGTCAGTCTGTGCAAACTCTTTCAAGGAGGAACGTTACTGACACCAGACTAACCAAAGATGGAAGGAAGGAAGGAAGGATGTTTCTAGGAATAAGTGGATGGGCGGGTGGCCTCTGTCGTTGAGGAGCCGACCTTGACGTGGTGACAGAGCTTACGCACTTAAAGATCATTTGCAATTGTTATTTTACCACTTTAATATAGTGTTAATTGTAAATGATCTTTAAGTGCAAATTAACAGGCTCCACACGTTTGTTTTTTATAATTAAATTGAATTACGAATATACATGTTTAAAAAAATTATATGATGCTACAGAGCACATATGAATTGTGTAACTCATATCTGTTTCGTTGATAATTAGACAATTTTATCTATTTAATGTCAAATATTTTGTAGTACAATACAAAATCAGACGCGCACACACACACACAGACGTCATTCCAAAATAGTCCGACTCGATTCAGGGAAGGTCAAAAGATGTATTTCCGTTGAAATCTCGAGATTTATTTTTTCATGATTACAATACTTACTTATTACTGCGTATAAGAAAGTAATAAGAATGACATAAATAAAAATTTTAAATAAAAACATTCACAAAGGTTTAGGTTACCGATTTAAAGTATGCCATATCGACCACATATATCATTTTTGCAAACTTTATATTAGAATATAATTAGCTAGTTATATTTTCAACGAATGAAATCGAAAGAAAGTTCACTGTCCCAAAACAAAAGAAATGATTAGCATTTTTTCTTTTTGGCGATACACTGGTTGGAGAACAGTTCAAAGTATAGAGAACGAGACGTGACGCCTTTCTCAAAATTAATAACGTTAGAACGTAACAGTGCGTCACGTTGTGTTCGCACCGTTTTCAAATCAGTGTATCACAAGAAGCTGCTGTTATTACTGACGCTCCTAGAATGTGTGGTGTTAAATTATTTTTTTATTTACTTGGGCCGTTGTTGAAAAAATTATGATGAAAGTTAATCTATTTTCTAGCATTTTAATTTTTTACGCGACCGAAAGAAACATTTTTGTGAGCCACTTTTTATATTTAATACCTATTTAAAAATAAAAAATTCGTGGCAAAATGACTTTTATGAGAACAAAATAATTTCTATAACTTTTTCTATTTAATTATACTTGATTCAACTTAAATTTCGCTACATCATTCTATATCTCTATGTACCATCTTGTCCCAAATACTAGAGTTGAGATAAAATAATTTTTCAACGTAAAAACAATTGTATTATTTTGTATGTAGAGGATGATTTCTAACAAGATAAGATTTAATAATAGGTGGCGCTCCAACCGATGATAATCTAAGACTAAGATCATGACTGCTCTATTTTGTATAACATGTAAAAAGATCCAAAAGTGATCGCGCAACGAACTTCACCTGTGTGCGATGACATTGGCCAGGCAGGTACTGGCGGTGGATTTGTTCCTCGCTCGCGACTCACAACGGGTTGTGGTCTTTTTTCACCGCCGTGTTCAAGTCGTATTTATAAGAGTGTGTCGGGCGACTGTTCAGCGCAATAGTTCACTCCCATGTGAGTGCGAACGGCAACGGCGGGGCCGGTCACTATTTAAACACCACATACACACTTTTCAAAACTATTTATAAGTAAAGCTAATTGTCTCTAATTCAGTTGACGATGTGATCTGATTCAATTATTATGAGTGCCATCAATTGTGCAGTGAAAAAAAAAACTCATTTTAAAAATCATGTTTCGTGAATAATTTTAACTAAATTTTAAAACAGAATTTAAAGTGTTGCGAAATTTTTAAGAATAAATAAAATCATTAGTAAAAGTATTTAATACAAATTTATTTTACTAAACTATATATTTTATAACAAGAAAATAAATTTAAGACATAGAAATAATTAATATAATAAAAATTAAATGCTTAATAAAATATCATTAATTACTAAGGATAAAATAATATGAAAATGTGTTAAACCATGTTTTCAAAAAAAAAAAACTAAACTATATTTAATCTCTCAATTCAATGTAAATTGACTGTAATAAACATGCAATGAAAATGAATGGCAAGTGATGATAACTTAATGGACATGGTGCAAAAGGACGATTTCAAATCGAAGAACTAAAAATAAAGTAACTCTGAATCGTGTGTTTTCCGTAAATACGAATAAATAATATCTACATATATGTGTGCAGATAATTACCATCGATAATAATTATAGCAATATTTCATTAGCAGGTAGTTGTGTCATTGGTTAAGTGTAATTATGTCGTCAATTATATGATCAAACTTGACACTAATAATCACAGACATTTCGATCAAAAACTTGATCTTGAAACTCAGGTGTTGAAGGTGTATATAGACAACTACAACAACAATATAGCAACAGTGTTTCTTTTCTAATTATAACGAGAACAAAAAAGTGCTATTTGTAAATTGTATATGCAAATTTATTGTATTACTGTGTCTTGAATTGTGTTTAAAAACAGTTGGTAAGTTTATTTTCGATTTTCTTTTGTATTTAATAGCGTATTAAATCTATTACATGTATGTGTTGACATGTCTACATTTTACACCGCCATATTCTAATTTAATTACTAGCTATATTGTTTATATATATATATATATATATATATATATATATATATATATATATATATATATATATATATATATATATATGCATGTATGTATGCACATATATCCGGGTAAATAGTTCATCATTCATTTAAAGATGTTCAGGTGACATAAAAATGCTATTAAATTGATAAAACTATTTTAAATAGTTGTATTTGAAATATGTCTATAAATAAATATATTCTAAAAGCTTCTTTAATTTAAAAAGAAATTATATTAAACGTCCTTTGGTCGTTATTAAAGAAACAAATTGAATATTATATATATATATATATATATATATATATATATATATATATATATATATATATATATATATATATATATATGTATATATATTTTTAAACTAGTCGAAAATACTTGAGTTAATATTTAATAATATAAAATTATCTATTCTGTGCAAAAAAGATAATTATAATTAATTAAATAGCTGTTTATTTGCTAAAGCGTTTTTATTTTTGGTAATTAAATTCATGCACAGGAAATCAAGCAAAACGAAGTGACAAATTAGTATATGTTAACATGCAACTGAGACTCGATTGAATGCTATATGTTAATTGACTGATTTAGCGTTTAGTATATTTAGATTATTTGAAAATAAAACAATTAAAATATTATCATAGTATCTGATTCAAAATTTGTTTTGTGTGTACAAACTGTTAAATTTCCCAAACGTTATCCAGGCCAGAATCAGAGTATTTAAAAACATTATTCTATAGATTTATTGTTATTATTACGTTTTAATAGAAAATATCTAAAAGCCAAATTGATCTAACGGCATCACGTACTCAAAAAATGGATGATCTGATAATAGTAATTTTTAATACGTAATTGCGACCGTTTTGTGGACTCAAATTAAATTAAAATTTTCCTAAGCAATAATTATTTATGACTTACTGACAAATGCAGTCCGTTTTGTTACACCATAAAATGCATTAATAAATCGTATTTCTATCACATGGTCGAATACGACTACTTAAGTTCTTCATATCTTGTCTGTGCAACAAATAACGACATTTTATAGAACAAATTTCACGATGCGGCTATTTATGTCGTTTTATAATGAACATATACCATATATAAAATAAAATTTGTTTTATACATTTTTATGAGTTAACATCAATAACACGATTGCTAACATCAGGCATATACTACTACCAAAATTAGAACATACACATATCTTCTGATGCTACTCAACATCTTGACAATCTATCGCCATTCAACTTACCTAAATAGAAATAAATAACTATTCTAGTCAATTTTGTTAAAAAGTACTATTCTTATTCAAAACCATTAATAACAGCGAAATTTTGTGTGTGTGCGCATAGCATAGTAAGTGATATTGATATTTTTGTATCATTGCTTTTAAAACATTCCGTTATCCTCGATTCAGAGGCACGTCGGCGTCAGCGGCGTTCGGTACCCTTTTCTTTTTTATACGGGAATGTATTTCAGTGGGACGATTTGAATAATACATAGAGTACTTATACATATGTATATGACCTGCACGGCGCATTTAACTGTCATATAAGAGGATTGTTTGCATAGGCGGCACTTACTAAGTGTATTGTTCTCTGCAAACACTCTTTTTGTTTTGTTTTATTGTTTAAAAGAAAGATTAACCAAATTTAGAGTGCTTTATTTTAAATAACTATTAACTGTTACATACAAACAACTGTTGCAAATTATCCTATTGCGGTTTTGGATACGAAATAATGTTGCTTATTTACATATACAGTTGAAGTATTTAAAACTGATTTGGATGAAAAAATACACACTAAAAAAATTAACGCGCCGTCGGGTATTTTTAAGTTCACACGGGTTTCCGTGTTAAATTTGATACGATAAATTCATTTTTATTGCCAACACTACATATATATATATTATATATATATCTTGAATTGAAGGTTGAATTTTAGTACGGAACTAACCAACATGAAATTATTTACACGACTTTAATTTTTTGCTATGTATAATATTTAAGTTTTTTTATTAAATTTAGAAGAACTGACTAGTTGCAACAATTTGCCAATTTCAGTTGTCTACTTTCAGAAAAACTATAAGTTAATTAACAAATTATAGTTTAAACATTTTTTTTGATAAAAATATAACGAAATATCGTGCTTTTATATTTATTTTAATATATATCAAAACAACTAATGCCTGTTTATAACTTTTTTTTATGGAGAATATAAATATATAGGTAGTTCAGATTAGCTGCGAATAAATTTTGATTTTAAATATTATTTAATGTGTTTCAATTAAAACTCGTTTCCTTCAAAACATAAATATTTATTTAAAATAAAGGTAGGTAAATAGATAAAAAAAAAAATAATAATAAAAAAAGTAATGAAAATTGCTATATATATATATATATAATATATATAATTTACATAAAAAAAAACATAAACGATTTAATATTGTAATATGATCAATAAAATGTTGTCCCATTTAAATTCAAATCAACTGATGAGGAAAAAATTACGATTGCAGTTCTACTTTTAATGAATGTAAGAGGAAAATAAAATTTTCCATTCAAATCACGTTGTCTGTATACCAGCTTCCTTATAATACACAATTTAGTAAATAGTTAGATTCTTTTTATATTATATATATATATATATATATATATATATATATATATATATATAATATATATATATATATATATATAAATGAAAAAAAAAGCCAAAATAATATCGACCCACCTCTATCTGATCTTGCAAAAATACTAGAGTACTTATTTATATATTTGACAGTCAAGTCAAAGATCTGAATCATTTGCGATACCCGTTTTTTCCATGTCACTTTTTTATGCGCATATAGTTATAATATAGCGAAATCCATGCGCATAAAACTTGATGTGACTTGCGAGTTGCAGCTCATCCTTTTTAAGAATTACGTAATTTAATTGCATAGGAAAGCGATTCTAAGTTAGTACTGCAGAACAATATTATGTTGCTCCATATAAATATCTTATGCTTACAGTAAATAACGGTTAACAGAAAACGTCGAAATAACTTATTTAAAATGTATGAAGGAGTGTGGAGTATTGTTTGTCATAATTTATAAAATATTCCTAGCATTTAACATTTAACGAACACGTTAAAATTACTGTATACATTTTACACCGCAAAACTGATAAATGTCAAGTTTGCTCTTTATAAGGTGCTGATATGTGCCTGACACGTTTCTACGACTACTATTATATTAAATGTTGTTAAGGAAATACTTCTATTACGATTGAGCATAACTAAACGTTTTAAATAGGTTCACACTTACAGTACTCTGCGGTTTGTACTTTTAAAACGATTACGAATAGATTATAATTTAATTAAAATAAATATGTATATATATTTGAAAAATATATTCCTACTTGTTCAAAGTCAAATTTTATAACTTATATAAATAAAATCTATATAAAGCTTAAATATTCATGGAATTTAGTGTGTAATTAATTAAACAAATTTAATTCAAACTCTTGATGGAATTTGATGATTTAATCATTAATTTATTTTGTATACTCATAATTATCTATATTGATCTACTTATGGTACTATTCTGGATCTCATATAAATAATTCTGGGTTTCATATAGATAATAAAAAATAATTGAAAAATTCAAAAATCTACTGACAAATTTCTAAACCGAATATTTAACGAAAATGTTTTAAAGTACATTTGTGTGTACAATAATAATACAAAATAATATTGTATCTCTTATCAATATCAATATTATGAATCTTATCAATTCTTTATAATTTTTCTTAGTTTATTTAGCGAATATATTGACATTGCAATTGATCAACTTAAAGCTCTTTTATATACCGAAAAAGTTAGTATAAGGCAAACGAACGGACCATATGAAAGGTCAAAATTTCAGACATATGATTAAACTGTTTCTACTAATTTAGCAAACAAATAAACGAAAAGAAAGCCATTGAGCACATAATTTAAAAAGCAGAAATACGGACATGTTTTGGGTCAAAATTGTATATGTTAGTATAACGGGTATAACCAGCTGGTAAAGACAATAATATATATGTAGCGTGAACTATTAGTGTACACACACACATTACTGTCGTTTTAGCAAATATATAAAACAAATATTGCTAGTATGAAAAGAAGGAAACACACACATATATATATATATATATATATATATATATATATATATATGAATTAATTTTAAAATTCTATCCATTATTACTCGTTGTGTTCGTAAATAAATTATTGTTTTATATTCTCAGTATGGCTTCAATTCTAGAATGCAATTGACTATTGGTTATTGCACTCAATGCCAGCGAGTGTAAGCTATTAACAGTTTCAGATGAGTTAAAATGGATTAAGTTGCGTTTACACTACACTTTTCAACGATGTAAAATTGTAAAGCACTACATTACTGTCAGACGCCAATTGATGTAAGTGTTGAGATGGTAAAATGCATTAAAGTATACTTTGGAAATGTAAACTATCAATCAGTAGGTCTAAAAATAAATGTATATATATTTGAAAAGCAACTTGTTAAATGGAGATTTTGCTAGTGCTCACGTCAGTACGGTTAGTAGTAGGTATAGATAAATTCTTATATATATATATATATATATATATATATATATATATATATATATATATATATATATATATATATATATATTTAATAAGGTGTAAGAAATAAATATAGCTATAATATTCGCTGTCAAATATGTAGATTTCGGTCTGTTTTAAAGTATATTATATTCAATAATATGTTATAAAGATTACAGATATGTAAATATCAATTTGACTTGTGAAATATATATCTGTAAAAAATTAGTAATAAGTTATTCTTTTGTTAGTTTTGTTATAAGTTGATGGCAAAATTAAATATAACTAAAATCAAGTTTAAAATGCTTTATAATTATTGCTGTAAGAACGGTATTTTCTTTTAAGAAATTAAAATAAATTGTTCCAATTCTCAATTTGGAAAGGTTGGCAATACAAAGATACCGATCACATTCTATGGTGTGAACAGAATGCTAATATATGTATGTACATAAAACGGGACCCATATGAATAATACACAAATTACCCGATAAATAGGTTGTATTAATATTTAAAGAGAGCAAAACTTGTTTATATACATATATATATATATATATATATATATATATATATATATATATATATATATATATTATAATAGTAGTTATGTAATTCGCCATTGATTGTAAATAAATTAACCAAATAAATCAAAAGCCTACCGAGAAAGCGATAAATATGATTGCACTTGCATATATAACTGCAATTTATGATTGTGAAATCGTGTAGAGTAGTTTCTGTAAATGCAATAAGTACCTATCTTGATATATGAATTATATATGTAAATATCATTCTCGATCAAATTAAAAAATATATCAAACTACTACAACTTGCAGGATTCCCTAAAATAGTCATGGCGAAATTGTTGTTGTATAAAAATTGTAGATCAAATGGTTTTTATATTTGTGGAACCCTGACCAACTATGTGTCGAAAATTCATTCTAAAAGTAGACGTAATGTAAATTTATTATTAGGTAGGTAGTAAATGTGATATACAGCATAATTAATAACTGTATTAGCGTGATAATATTACAAATAACAATATGATAATGATATAGCATTAATTGTTTTAAACATCATACATTAAGAGAGTTATTACGATAGTAAAATAAATGAATTTATAAAATAATAAAGTTTAAACAGTTGGTTCTAAGTAACTAACTCGAAATAAAATAAACTTACATTTTAAATAGGTACATACATACTAAGTAATAAAATAACAATTTTACGCTTAACTTTCTGAAATGTATTCATTAATAAAATGAAATTAACTATAGAAAAATTACACTTAATAAATGTGGTATGTAGTACGTACATATGTTTTAAAGTGTAACTAAAATTAAGTGCGTGTTTATTACAGAATTTATAGTAATACGCGTTATTTGATAAATAGTAAAGAATTCAAGTAAACATAGTTTATTATTGTGGTATTTATGTAAGAAACATTTTTACATATATTTGCGAAATTATTTATAGTGTATTATACTAATCGAATTGGTTAATAGATACAAACATATTTTAATTTATAAAAATATTCCCAACAGAGATGTACTCGTAAATTGATATTAGGTATTATTCAGCACTTTCGAATTATGATATAAACATAGTTTGGACTTAATCGCTGATAAAAACTAAAAGAAGTCTCGTATTTGAAGAAATTAACAAATCTAGGTATTTAAGAGTATATGTTTATGTTGGCGAAGAAGAGAAACTTCTTTACAATACTAACGTATGTACGAGTATAAAATTATTTGAACTGTAAACAGGCGGTTGATACGCAGAATTGTGGATATGCCTTTTCATTGTAAGCAAGCACTATAAAACCTCTTTATGGTAAAGAGCGACTTCCAACTATCAGAAGAAAACATTCACAGACATCAAAATGAATATTGAAAAAAGTCCTTTTTGTTAGAATATTTGTTTCAACAATGAATCTAAGAACTTTAAGTGTAGAGCGAGACATAACAGTGCAACTGCAATACCTAATTTGTACCTGTCAGTGTACCTATACGTACTTTAAAACATAAACTCATAAACAAAACCCAGTTGCGAAAATTGATTTAACAATACATAATTCATAAAGATGATATCGCAAATCATTTTTGATATCTGAAATTTATTGAACTTGTGCACGCAACTATTGTAACAGATCTATATCAAGTTTTTGCGCACGTTGTTTTTTTACAAGTAATAAATAATATAACGGTGTGTAGCGCACAAAACAATTTTATACATTAAAAGTCTATTTGGTTCAGCTTTTTATTGTTATTCCATGATACAAATTGATATAACTATGGAAAAGTGGGTAATCGGTGTAGACATTAGATGATATTGTGTCGTTTTTCGTGATGTAAAATGTAGAAAATGACTACCATTTCAAAAGAAGACCATGGAATGTTGTCGTGTGCTGGATATACATACATACATATGTATAAATGAACTATAATAAATAACATAATAAACAAAGTTAATTTAACAAACCCATGGAACCACGATTATTAATTAGCAATTTCTTAGGCTATTTTATTTGTGATATGTAGCTAGTAAAATTACAAGATGTTTGTAAGTTACACTCAAATTACCTTCCTCAAAATGTACTTCATCTCTATAAGCAAACAGAGATACAGTAAAAATTGCATCATCGCTATCACACACAAATCCCCACGTAATCATAAATCAAACAAAAAAGCGACAAATGCTCCGTTGTTCCAGGGCAAGAAAAAAGGTATCGTAAAAAATAATTCATTGTAGTGTTTTTTTGTTAAATTTAATTAAGTACAGACTATTTAATAAAGGAAGTTGCAGAAATGCTGATCATCTAACGAGCTAGATTGTTTTTCATATTAAGTTTTGAGCAAAGTGATCGCTAACAGAAGCCTATGAATTAAATAAAGACTACATAGTAACTTAACTTTTATGACACCGCCGTGCCGGTTATTAAAATAAAGATAATAAAATCGCCTCGATCTTAATTTCAATTAAACTACAATATTGCAATTGTAAATATTTATTTTCTGACTCAGACAAACATAATTACATTATTCCCTTCACATACAAGCACTTATATAAACATTTCTGCGTAAGATTGCAAAATTGTATATTAAGATCGCGGCAACGATTATTTTTCATTAAACTCACACAGAGTTCTGATAATTTCGATTTGAAAAGGTCGCTACCAAAGTACCCATTATAAAACTTTGTGAAATAATAACTATACCATGTAAACCAAGAATAAGTAAAAATGAAAGCATATCACGTTAATTGGTTACGCGCTTGCTCGACTACACCATACTTGAATTACATTTTCAAGTATAATATAATATGAGTCAGATTATTATAATAACTTTCGTGACCTGACAATCACGCGTTATAGAAACTTTATCTCGATTATTTTGTAATGAATTTATTTTATAAATTGTAAAGATGTTCAACATTAAATTGGATACGGATACGGATACGGATAAATAGTATGTTGACCGAAATATAATTGAGCCGTTAGCATATAAAATGAGATAATTTTTTTAAAAAAAATTTAATACAAGTGAAATGAGAAAATATTAAAAATTATTTTTCATATCACGAAATCTTGATTTATGTTGTTAACAAATCAATATTTGGTTATTAATTATCGTATTAGATGTTTCGTCACTATTCAAATAATGAATAAAAAATGTCGTATTTTGTTGTCAATATTTAAACTTATAATTATCATTTCTTATAATTTAACTGTAACAGTTTAAGTGAAGCATGATTTTAATTTAAATAAAAAAACAAGAACTAATATGTTTCTAGACGTGTTACAAGTAATTTTCAAACGTCAATGTTTAATTAGTTGAGAGTAATATAAGTCTAGAGGTATAAACAAAGTGATCCATTTGAGTCGAGCGTAATCAATCTACATGCATTTACCAATTATCCGGTTAGCGATCTCTTCATTTATTTCATAGTAATTTAACGCTTAAAATGTGTACTGTGGAACAATAAATAATTATGATGCATCTGTTTTACGATTTGTTAATATTTTACATCCGCCATACATTTCAACACTATAATACCTAGTATTCGCAATTACAAATCGCATACTAATTGTTTTCTGGTGCGTTACTAATTATCATGTTCAAGGTATATTTTGTAATAAACAAACGAGATGAAGCACTTATCATTTGTGGATCAGTTCATAACCTAGTCTAGTAATGAAAAATAATACAATTTAATCTTAATATCTATAAATGAGATTTATATAGGTATTGCTATGGTTTATCTTGTTGAGCAGTGACATTATAGTTTTACCACGTTCGACGATTCATCGCGCTACATAGACAACTTGACTTTTGTTTTACGCCAAGTCATTTTCAATGTAACGCATCATTATTATTTTAATTTATGCAATAAAAATCCAGCAAATAAATATGAGCTCCTGTTTATCCGTATATACACGTATGTACGTATATAATATGGTAGTTAATAAAATGATGAAGTTTGTATACGTAATATCAATCACTGTCTTGTCAAACATCAAATACATTTTAAAATCGAATGTCTTATGAACCGTAAGATAATCAAAGTTCATTCTTCCCTATTCCAGGCAAGCTGGATGCATTGGCATTTGCAGCAACGCTTGTAATGTCTTAAAATAGATTCAATTAAATTAACCTATCAATATAAGCATTAATTTTGCATGCATTTATTAACTCGAACAAAACCTGTTCAACTTGATAATCATACGATAAATAGCAGCAAAAAAATAACTGATCCACATTTTTATTATAATCGAAAGTGTTACCATGCCGATGTGCGCACGTATGAATAAAGTTTTTTTTTTTAAGATACTAGTTTATTGCAAATTATTTATTAGCCGCGATTGTAATTTAAATTCAAATATTTTATTGATTTGATCCATAAATATGCCTACGAATGGGATTTATTATAGACTGCGAGTCACGAATAAATAACTAACCTATACGTACAACGTGTTCGCGTAATTGTTACGTGCAAAACGCTGTAATTAAAACAACGTGTTAATTGAATCGTCAATGAGTTTGTTAGATACGATAGGTAGAAGATAAATATTATTAAGGCTAATCGCTACAACTGATTCTGAATTATTGCAACGGAAGAATCAAAGTAACTTTGTGCATGTTTCAAAATTAGTTGCGGCCAGAAATTGTTCTTGACATATTTTATAATCTATTTTATTTAAATTGATATGTTAATAAAACCAGTAACCATATCATAGATTTCAGATAAAGTAGAAACCAACCCAGTAGTCTACCATGATTTCTAGAATTACAAGTGTTTTGTGGTTTTATTTTGTTCTTTCAGATGAATAACACGGACTGGATACCTTCTGGGCAAGTATAAATATCTTTGAATAAGTACACATTGTATTGGAGATACGAAAGTACTTATTACAGATATTATTTTATAAATTTAAATAATAATGTGTTCCGTAACGAAAACTACAGTGACTGATCATTGTGCTTAAAAAGAAATCAAAACAATTCTTAATGTGCGGTACAAAATCCTTTTCCAAGGCTACAGACACGTTATATGTTACATATGATCACAACTATATGCAAATATATTTAACTCTCAGCGACTATTCTTTAATTATTGTTCTATTTATTTTACCAAACCTACATTGCTCTAGTAAATTGCCGCAGACAATTGATATATAATAAGAAATAAATTAGGCATCAAATTTAATTAGATAATTAAATAAAATCTTTAAAAAGTTTATTATAGTCCAATTATATTTGGATATATTAAATAATTACTTAATTAGTGAGTTACAAGTTACAAGTAACAAATAAAAATTCACGATCCAGACACCTGTGGCAATAGAATAATTAAAAGAAAAATTATTTTAAACTGGCATGTCATTTGCACATAAATCTCAAAGCACGGAAGCAATCAACGAAACAAACGCATCTCAAATGCTGCAACAGAACGAGATGACGAAAACGGTAACGAACAGAGACCGGTTTCTTGTGCTCTGCTTAGATCGCGGCATCACGGGCCTAGGGAGTAGGGACCAACTCGTTCGCCTTCAGGCGCGCTTATAAATGGTACAAACCGCACAAGACCAATATTATTATGCACGTAAACCAGATCAGCGATCAAGAAATTGAGAGTGGTTGTGCTGACATTTAAAACACATAACTTCGGCTTTATTTAACACCGTGTTTTTTCCTATATATTTTGAAGCGTCCTAGTTAGCAGGCCCGCATTCAGGGTACCAAATACAATTTCCAGGGGCGAAAACTGTATTTTATAGACAAAAGTAAATTATATTATTTTATAATAACTCGTATAATATCAGTGCACTGAGAGAAATGCATGTTAGCATCAAATATATTTCTATTAAATAGTTTTACATTTGATGAAGCATACTAAGATGAGACAATTAAGAAACATTGAGATAGGTGTTGTTTTTAAAAATAATACCTACTAGAATTAGTGATTTAAGATTTTTTTTGGATACGATGCTGGCCCTGCTGAATATTTTTCAATATTATTTAAATGAGATTTTTTTGTATATTTGTCAATTGTGGGCTTGTCCCCATCTATAACCTCGTGTTACGCGTAAAGATCACTTGATCTGGTAATTCGGCACAATTAATATTCAGATCATTATTTAATTGTTCAAGTTTTGGAAATGTATGTGTGTAATCGTTCTTGAACTATACATCAGTGTGGCTTTTTGCCTTGTTTCGCTAGACTATTTTTATTGGAACTGGTATGTTAAAATGCGGTCTTAGTTTCATATATTATAGCTATCTAGATCCGTATCTATTGTATTATAAATTATCATATTTTATAATGTATAAGTACTTAATATTTATTTTATGTTATATTGAGAACAATATTTTAGGAACATTTTACGTAGGTGAACTAAAATATAATTTATGGTTGAAATATGTCATTCCTTTCATTGTATATATCATTGTTGTAAGATTGCGGCGATATGATCAACTTAACTCATATAAATAACTATGTATCCAATAGCGGACGCTTTTTGCAAAGCAATTTCATTCGAAAAAGTTAATTTAAAAATCGTTCGATCAACGATTTTTAAAGATTCAGTTGAAGGTTAAAAAGATTTCCTTGTATTTCTTTAAAATAAACATTTATTTCAAGTATGATACATATTTGATTTCATTATATTAAGATATTTAATTTAAAGTTAATGGCTTAAATTCAGAACTCAACATTTATAAAAATGTATACTAAACAGTTGCGCATTACACAAAAGCTTTATCTTTGAAGAAGGAATGCTTTATATGCACGTATATAATGGACACCTATATGAAATGTGAAACTGAAACGCTCAACATTAAAAACAAACGACCTATGAAGTTTTTTAATCATATTGCACAAGAATATTAAAGAAAAATATATATCCTAGATCGTGTGTGGTCTTTCTGTTTAATTTGACAACTGCCTGCTAAAATGCTACATCTTTAAACCTTTTAGTGGTTAATTACAAAAGCAGCTACTGAATTACGTATAATTTAAATTCATGAATTTTAAGTTGTTGAAATTAGGAATAATAAATATTTAATTTACGGGATCTTTTTAGGTGGCCGGGTCTACGACCTAAGTGCACTAAATGAACGTCAAATATTTATTTAATTTCTAATTTTATATGACAAAATAATATTTCATGATATGTATACACAGTATGCAAAACAAAAAGCTTCGGTTATTTGTTTCGCATTATATACTCCATATTCAGATTCTTAATGCAATTGGAATTCGAATACCGTTCGGTTGCTATTGTATAGAAAATTTACTAAAAAACAAATACCCTTGAAATATGTGGATTTCCAGTGGCGTAGCATAATCATTTCTAAACATACCACAAAGAAAATTCCGTTTTATCATCTAACCGGAAACTATCAATAATTAAATGAAAATAATAACAGTAACAGATTTTGGTGTGTATAGTATTTTGTAAATCGAATTTTAAGATCGGTGTAAAACGATCAAGACAATAGAGCAGCAAATATTATATATGTATGTATACCTACTATTAAATATACTACAAGCGCTGGTTCAGTACAATCTCATTTCCTGTTGCAATTTATATTAGAAAAAGAGTTAGTTTACTATGTACCGGATATTATGATGAAACGCTATTACCTATGTACTATATTAAAACATGCATGTCACATGCGCATTTAAAACTTATATTTAGCTAAACAAACGATACTAATCCAATCAGATTTACTGCGTTCAATGAGGTTAACGAGTTATTTTAGTTAATAGTAGTTACACTTTTTTATTACGCTATTTGTGTGTCATGTTTCATAATTTTATATTCATTTGTTTTTGAGTTACAAACATATGTAGCAAATGTTGTATACGGATTAAAAGATGCTCAAAACGCATATTTAAATTAAAATCTCAAATATATATATATATATATATATATATATTTAACTATTGGCAATATAATTACAAAATTCCGACAACATCGCGTTTGAGAAATGTATAAGCAATTAGTATTTTATTGTTGTAAGTATATTTTCACGGTCTATAGTTTGATATGATAATAATAACAAATATGTTTATGATACATAAATGTATATATCGCAGATCAGATCTACGTACACCGGGTAATAACATTTACAATAAAATACTTTTATCTCTCGTTTAAGTTAAGCGGTAACGATATGCTTTGTGTATAATGATAGATTAACCTACTATATAAAAATATATTATTGAAGGAACGCTTATTTAAAACCTTGTTTTAAATTATTGAATTTATTTTTTGCGTAAGCTAAGTTTTAATTTCAGTAGTAGTAGTCGCTCGAGCCGGATGTAACAGTGGTATCATATTTAGAGTTAAAACATTTTATTAATTTATAATTCTTATAGTATTAAATAAAAGTTTTTATTTATAAATCGTGACTGTTGATGAATTTAGAATTTCATGTTGCATTGAATAAAATTCTAGGTCGTAATGAAACTAGGTATATTAGTAATAAAATTGTACATGATGCGCATACAGGCCCCTTATACATACATAATTAGTATTGGAGTAGCGTAAATCGTGGTTAAATTACGTACGATACATATCAATTGCCGTTAAATTGACCTTAACATATTTTTCTCATATATAACTACTTCTTTTAAACGCTTCACTAATTTCATTATGTTTACAATTCCATAAAGGTTAAAATAATTCAAGAATTGTTAATTATAGTTAATAATAATATACTTAAAATTGGATTAAGGTAAAACTTACGACTTTTTATTTGTCGGATTAGTAATGAAGTTAAGCAAACGCAAGAAATGATAAAATGGTGAGAAAGGTGTCGTGCATACACATGGAGAAACGAACTAGTGACATGAATATGTGAGTATGTGTTTTTGTGATAACAAAATATAAATTCAAATATTAACTGCAAGTAAATATCACACCTATAGAGTGTATAACTCTAGTTTCGTAGGAAGACTGTGTCACATTTTGAATTGTGAATACATACATACATACATATAGTATAGAAGCATTTTTGGCATTGTCAGTTAATATCTAGCAAATATAACTAATAACTAGTATTCTTTATCAATTTTCTAGACATATTTAATACAAAAGAATATATGTATGAGTGATCGTATAAAAGATACAAAAATTCAAAAGCCTAATTTACTATTATCAACAAAATAATGATCCATACAATCAAAGCTATTTCAGTAATACAAATCCAACTGTCAAATTGACAATACTAATAAGTATACAGTTATTTGTACTACAATATCTGCGAATAGTTAGAAAGTTACAACAAATCGTTTATTATTGACGCATCGCGAAAGATGTGGGTGACAGAACGAACTAATAAGTGCCGAAACTAGGTAAAGGCAGAAAAACTGTCTATCCTATCCATTGACAAATGACGTAAAAAAAGATACTGTTGCTTAGTATATCTAGAACAATTTTATTACGAATGCAGCTTACAATATAGTACGTACATATGCGTACATCAACAGCAAAATGTAACATACTATAATGATGCATGCGTATTAGCGAGCACGTATACATACGTCCTAGATCTGAGTATACGGCCTACAGCAGGACAGGATATCGTTATGTATTCGATGTCGCACGTTTGCAAGGTGGAAAAATGTAAAATGTAACTACTTTGTAAGCAAACCAAGCTACTACGCCATTTCGGTTTGTAGTCGACAGAAATGTAATGCTTTCGTTATCATCTTAGTAGCAAATAGCAATTTATTGGTTAATATAAGATTGTTTAATTATTAGAGAAATTAATTAAATTTAAATATTGGACGTAAATAAATTAAATTTAAGATTAATCAAACGTGTTGTACTAAATTTTGAAGCCTGACAAAGTAAATGTATACTAGTTGATTTTATGATTAAATATGTTTAGAGTCACTGGTATATGAAAATGTAAATGTAACTATTTTGTTTGTAAATGTATAAAGCAAGAGAAAAACATTTTTTTATGGCATCATAAATTATTAATCCTATTATTATTTATTACCAAAATAAACACTACGGGCAACTAATGAGATGAGATGTTTATCTTATATAGCCAACTTGCTTTTTGCTATCAACTTTCGGTATTCATAAAAAAAAAAAAAATCTCTTCCTAATTGGTGCGCGAAATAAATATAATCAGAGTAATTTTCATTATCTTTAGTTAATAAGTATAACAAATCACAACTCGTCAGTTGTCATGTTTGTCGTTCTAATTTAGAAGTAAATATAATCAGAGTAATTTTCATTATCTTTAGTTAATAAGTATAACAAATCACAACTCGTCAGTTGTCATGTTTGTCAAATCTCACGTTCTAATTTAGAGATAAAATACATACAGTTCAAACTGTCAGTCTCATGTTCTAAAGTAAAGTAATTGACATTAGCAACCTGATTCGAGTTGACTGAGTTTATTTGAATATGCTACCCATATACAGGATGTATGTTTGACATAGCACACCGGATGTAGTATCTTTAATCAGATTTAAATATGTACTGCTATTGCCTTACTTGCAAGTTTTAGAAATAAAATAAAAATTGCTAAAATCAAGTGAATAATATTTGAAAAAAGTATGTTTGAAACACAAAAAGAATCATTGTTCAAAATACAACTATAGTTCACACGTAATTAATATAATTAAGTATTCATTAATAATAAAATAAGTTTAAAAGAAAGCAATTTTGTTCGGAACTTATCACTCAAAGAGAGTTTAATTCATCATGATGCAGTATAATACAGGTTTAATAAAACACCTGCAGCAATATTGAAACTTGGTAATAATCTTCTCACATCATATTCCTACCAGTTTATTATAATAAGTGGAATTTAATGCAGAACATCCTAAAACCCTCAATTTTGGGCGTTATAATAATATTTTCCAAACATTACAGTTAGCTTTATCGATTTAATTAGTATCTTACTATTACTCTTATATCTAAGAAAATATAAATGATTTCTTCGCATACATATATCATGATTAATTGCTACTGGGTCAATCCTCTCAAACGTACACACTACACAGTAACATGAATTCACTCTTATTATCTGAGCTATGGTGTCGGTTTTAATTAAGCATAAAGGAATCTTTGCACCTCATTAACGTAACTTTATGTTGTCGAAATAAGATGGCTCGTAGAAACATCACTTATATTCCATTACCAATTCTATTACCCAATGCCCCAATGGCGATAATGAACATCAATACTGCTGGTATAGGTAGGTAGGCACGTCAAAAGAAATAAATTTTTTTTTCTAACATACATTGGTAAAGATGAATGATGTTGATTAATTTTTGTAATAACATAGAAATATTTGCTTAATCTGTTTTAAAGGCACTTCAAATTCCGTTATTTTATTTTTCTATACGAAGTAATAAGTAAGTATTTTAATCATGAAAAAATATTATATATAGTACATATTTTATTAGGTGTGTAGTTCATTTGATACTGAATAATATTCAATCAATCAATCCAAATTTCTAGAGAGGAAAACAGATTAATAACAAAATTAATTTTACTGAAATATAAACAATTAATCTTTGTTTCGTCTTTGTTAGTTTAGTTTTCATCAGACGTGTCGGGCATACGTAAACATCACTTGTAATGCAATCACTTTTAAAATGTGTTTAAACTGAAATGGCCCCCGGTAAAATAGCCACTTGTAAAACGAATAACATCCATAATTCATCAATCAAATGCTGTTCATCAAAATGTAACACTGAACATCAATACTTGTTCGGGTTTCCGATTCTAGCAAATGTTCGTTATGTCAGTAACCTATGGTGTCGGCGAAACATGTTGACCGATGTGTAGTTCGTAACCTCGCTTGAAAGAAATCTGATTGAATAAACTATTTATAACACCTTTACAGTTGAGAAGTAATCACTGTTATTAAAGCAGATAGATTCGTTTTCAAATATGTAGTTGATTTCACTTTAGATTGTATTAGGAAATGTGAGCAAAGCTCTAGTTTTGAGATTCACAAAAAGGAATATTATACATTACACTAACGAAATCTAATACGTATGTGTGTAAGAAATAAACAATTTTACGGTAAATGCATAGAAGCATGAACATTGTTGAAAGCATCGTGCTTTATCAGTTATCTAGGATTAACTACTAGATAAAATATACTCATGTAATAAATATATTTGCGATTGTCGTAAGAAATGTGAAACGGGTCATACAGTAAACGGTATTCCACGTTTCATTTAATAACTCAATTTCGTGAAGCCTAATGCGGCAGAAATCTACATCATGCATCAAACTTGAAACACCGATACTAAGGTATATGTATGTATGTACTACATGTTTCCGCTACTGCTGCACAAGCTAGTGAACATATGCAGTCGCATCACGTGTATGAACAACGTTATAACTTTAAAAGACATTGAACGGCCGCTACATCTGAACAATTGTGACTTTAGAACTTAGATGCTTTTGTTAATGCCATATTCGGTATCTTTAAATTGCCCAATTACTGCACGGGTAATAATTTCAGTTTAGAAAAAATATATATCGTTTGCCGTACTAAATCTCAAGGCTTTCACCCGGACCTCACCACCAGCGATTACCCAAATCAGCCAGCTATTTCCAATCGTTTATTTTGCATTATGTGATTCTATTTTAAATACACCATCGATATTGGATGTAAAAAAATATATAAAAAATACATCCAAATATTATATTCTTTGTTTTTAGATATATTTTTGAAACATTTAATTGTTTCGTATTTTTCATTGAAGTTCCACACAAAAAAAGCTTTTACAGAAAAATATAACTAATTCATTTGAAATAAACGAACAATAAAATAAAAGAAAGTTTTGCTCTGTTTCTAGAAAATGCAAGAAGTAATTCGTGATGGTGCGCTACGTCTGATGACATCAGAAGCAACATGCGATGTCATACTCAACTGTCAGGGACACCGGTTGATGGCCCACAAAGTTATGCTATCTATAGCAAGTCCTTTACTACAAGTAAGTTTAAGTAGGCTAATTGTCTGATATTGCATTCATTTTCTCAACACAAGACATAGCATTTTCTACTGACATACCTACACAATAGAGTTGATGCCATTTTTAAATTTCAGTTTTTATAAAAGCTCCATGTACTATTCAGACATCTGATCTTAATTTTATTGTTTCAAATTTGATATATTTAAAGACGTAATTTATAATAATTGCGTTCTCATTTGTTTAGTGGGATATATAATTGAGACGTATTACTTGCGTTGTCATGAGCTTCGCAACAATTACGAAATGCTATTTGCAATACATGATATGGTATAAAGGGAACAAATGCGACAAACACGAATTAAATTACAATCTATTTATAACGTATTGAATTCTGAAAATATATTTCATATTTTTTCATGCGACACAAACCAAATATAGTGAGTGCTTCCTCGTTAGTAGTTATGTTCTACTATAATTTTAAAAGTTTTAACATTTTATCATTAAGACCTATCTTTAAACAAAACATATGACAGCGAATTTGAAATAGCGGAATTTTTAAGTTGTATGTATGTACAAGTGACAAATGTGTTTGATTACCGCAAGATTGACAAGATAAAATGCAAAAACTAAACACACATTAAATAAATTATATATTTAATTCTACTTGATGCGTCGGTATTTAATCTTGACTTAGTATAAGGTTTTTTACTTCGATTGAATAAAATGTTCATACAATTTTCTCCAGGGAATCAGACTTTGATAATTAGATAGATAAAAAAAAAAAAAATGTCAATATATGCAGCCGGCAATTTGTCATGAATATATCATACATAAAGAAACTTTTTCAACGTTTATAAGTATAGCATTTAGCAAGTAAAAAAATAGCATTGAACAATTATTTATATGAAAAAAAATATAATAATATATATATATTATATATATATATATATATATATCTGATCCGGATCACGATATATGTAACCAGTATTTGAGATAATCGAGTATATAAATATACTTTTAATGGTTGATATAAAATGTGAGCTTATGAGATATTATATTTATGATATATAAGAGATATGATTATCTGATGACTAGAATGTATGGTGAAGGTATATTAGGTCAATTAAATAATGAAAATTATGCATAAGTGCATATTATAAAAGTTGTCAATACCATTTTATGAGTATAGCTTTATGGTTTAAGTATACGTATTACACAGCTAATGATGTAGTTATTTTCAAGATATATGAGACTTATAATTTGATCTATGTACTTTATCAATTATAAATTTGCATCAGGATTTTAATAATATGATTTTGTTACTATTGTAAATTATGTTGATATCCTGAATAATTATGTAGGAACATCACAATAGTCTTCTAATAGCCAGTTTTTCAAAAATTATTAAATAGCAATAACATTTATTTGGTGCCATTTTATTAACATTTTTTTTAGCAAATGCATAACCGTAAAGAGTATATATACATTTTTAATAGCTATAGCTATAGACACCCACTGAATACGTATTAAAAATCTCTCTTAAATTGAATGGTTTGCAAATTTCTTTACAGCTATCACAAATTTGAAATCTTTCGCTCAAACATTTTTCCGTCTCATTGCAGATTTAAAATTATAATCGATTTATAGTCTGACCGTAAAATTCGTTTTGCATTGGTTCATTCGAGCGTAGTCAATAAAGAGACTCGTGTCTAGTGTTCTAACTGTCAAAACTTAATAAAATTATTACTTAAATAAGTAACTGAAGTGTTATAATAACAAATTGATTTATATCTATTATATAAAGGAGGTACAAGATTATATAATTGATTTGATTATATGTTGAGCAAATTTTTCAATTATGTTTTAAATGATAAATTATATTTATTCAAATCTTGTTTAATTTCAATAAATTTTTTAACGCACCAAACGTACTGTACGTGATGTTATCTTACGTTTTGCCCTCTGAAATGTAGACATTAAACCTTACAGATGGAATATATAGGATTTATTACAGATTGATTACCTTGTATTGAGCGTGTGAGTCTCACCATATGGTGGCAAGAAATTTAATCTTATAAGCGAATAAAATATATGAGTTATGTTTACGACTATATAAATTATTATAATCAGATATGTGAAAGAAAAATGTTTTGCTATTCTAAGAGCGTTAGCGATATACTAAATATGTGCAAATTCTTGTTTATCCGTAAGTATAGCGCTAACCAACGATTTAGAAATCGGCCCGAAGTCCTTTCGTACTGTTTATAGTAACTAGCTCAAAATAATTCATGTGGCGCCATATATCTTAGTGTACCTTTTACAACTAACAATTTTATATTTATAAATACACGACTACATATGTTTAATTAACCATAATAGTCAATGTTCAACCTCTTTAAAACGGTAATATTTATTAGGATAACGTAATTTCAGCAAGCGTAGGTGTAAAGCACCAATATAACCAATTCGTCATATGTATAGTAATCTTTTCTTTACCGCACACAAGACTACGCACTTTCTCATCAATTAGATCTATAAAAAGAAATATATATCCGATACAGAATTCTATAATATTCTATAGTATTTAACGTCACAAGATTTCCATAAAAAATTGAATACATGAAAGTAACAGGGAATACATTCGCTAAAAAGATATTTATTTAATCAAATGTTCCGTGATTTTGTTATTTTTTAACAGTACACATTTATGTGAACCAATCTATGCAATGTAGAAATTACTTTACACGAACGTCTACATTATTATTTTTAATTCTGAAACCTAATAATAAATCAAAAGGTCGCTGCCAATCCAACATAATTGTAATATCCTTAATTACAAAGTCGCGTAACGTCCGATTAAGTTATTTTATCCTAGCATCGTGCTTCATACTACAATCACACAATCAGAGATAATAATTAACCATAGCTCATGGTTAAAACTTAACGGGGTAAACAGAGCGTGTTAAAAGTGTAGGACGAGTGAGCCCCGGTCATATATTATAGTATTACGACTACTGCAGTGTTACTTTATAGTGTGCGACAATTTACCAATACACGCAAACATATTTCTTGTATTATAATGGCAAGTGTTGTTTACGTTGCATTGGTATATGCATACATATGTTTTGGTTGTATGTGTTAAATGTTGTTTTACATGTTGTAATTTATAAATGAGACATGTGTGAAGTATGATTGTTGTATATAATTTATTTGCGAGTCAGATTAATTGTTTAAGTATAATTAGGTATATGCCTATGTAATGTCTACAATAAAAATATCGCCAGTGTCCCGTACTGGAACTTATTTGAAGTTATAAATCCGGAAACTAATAATAGGTAACTTAAAATTGTTTAGAATTTTTTACATATGTAAGTATAATTTATATTTTATTTGGTACATTAAAAAATATGATTAACTGTATTCCATTGTTCCCATACAAACACTAGGACATTTCCGTTCGTACCAAATCTCTACGGTTCAGTAAATACGAAATAACCATCTAGTTCTAGTAACTATAGAAACGTTTGATATTTTTTCTTATTTTACATTTGCGTCCTATACTTTGCGTTACGCTCCGTTGCTTGGTATACAATAAAAGTTATGTATAGTTTATGCCACGGTATTTATTTATATATTAAACCAAGTTGATAACTATAAAATACTATAATTTTCATATATATTAATGGGCTTGCTCTATATTTTATGTATTCAGTATACTTGATGCCCGATGCATTCTAAGTCAAAAGGTCCAAAACCGCGATTGAAATAATTGATAAAGCAACACATTTAAATCCTATTAAAATTATACAATAAATTTTCTTTACCATGAAATTGACATTTCAAACAAATATGTTACTATACCATGCTATTACCTACGTTTAAATGTTGGGTTATATTTATGGTATATGTTTGCTTTGTAATTGACTAGTATTATGCGTACAACTGATTGTTATTCACACACACACACACATATATATATATATATATATATATATATATATATATATATATATATATATATATGTGTGTGTGTGTGTGTGTGTGTGTGTGTGTGTGTGTATGAATGAGTGATTGTCAGTATGAGTGATCGATTGTGAGATAAATATGTATGTGTCTATCAATTGTTCCGTTATATCTATGTGCTCTAGAAAATTTGTGGTTGTAGCCTACCTATTGATATTGAATTATTATGGGAAACAGTCATTGAAAATGCGTCAAAGCAAAAGTAAATGTCATGTGTATAATGTTTATTTGTGTATACATATTTATTTCTACCTACAATCTTTGCTACACTAGTAATAAATATAAAACCAATTTGATTTTCTTAATATGTACGAAATATGCAGAAATTCCCTAAATATTTGGCAACCAATAAATTTCAGTCGTACATCGGCTAGGCTCATTTTTCTGTAATGCAATAAAAAAACATCATTATATAGGTATTACATCAAATAACCGCAAATATATAATGATCTTCTAACCGCAAAATCATGAATATTAGTAATAAAATTTAAAATGATTTACACAGTATTATATACTGGAAGGTATTTCTGTGGTGAATATCTAAAATACTTGATAATTTATTGAACCTGTTCGAATCATCATTTTTATCTATTCTGTGGAAAGATAGTATCATCTTGCAATGATATCGATAAGATTCATCTGCTTAACCTTTGAGCATTATATTTCATAAATAAGTAACTTGATTCGAATATATTAACTTATGCATGTTCTTGTCAGCATTGCAAATTCATTTATTTAGTTAATGACAACACTGATTGTTGGTTGTTAATTATTTACTCTATAAGTAGGTACAGCCATTTTTTTGGTTTTCTTTCTGGTTTAAATATTCCTTTCAAAAATAGGAGGTTTTCTTCCAAGAAGTATAAAAATTCATATTGACATAAAAATTGCATTAATTAATTACAGTTTTCTTTTAATTAATTTTGAATTTGTCATACACTACTCTGGCCGTACGATCATAAATAGTGCACGTGCTCACTTTTCTCTATAATTAAAAAGAATTACTTTTCAACCTCTCTATATCCTGTTTTGTTTGCGCAATGACAGTAATTGATGCAATATTTGAAGCGCATATCGAACAACAAATAAATCAATTTGCAATAAATCAATAAGTCAATATTTTTTCTCTCAGAAAGAATGTCATGTTCAGCAGCAAAAAATCAATGAAAACTCGCTCATAACATTTAGTATAAATTATAACACTTTTGTACAGATGATTAATTTTCTCGGAAAGTATGGCAATGTACATGCACTTTTATCAACAGATAAATTAAAATAAATGCAGTTTTGATGCATACAACGATTTATGGCCAATAAATAACTCAGTGTAAGCAAAACCTAGTAAGAATAATGGTGTTTGGAATGATCATAAAGTTGTTTTAAGACAAGGGAAAAATTGTGCTTGTACAGTGACAACTTTCGCAAAAGTGGAAAATGAAGAGTTTGTATTGTCAGTGGTGCGGCGCGGAGTGGCGCAGAAGAATGATGTTTATTTACAGCGTACATAAAACAGTCGAACTACGGAACTATACGATATACTGATGCAAGAATGTAAATGTACCTTTTCACAAAGATATACAGTTGGTTTTGTGCGTTAGTTTGGTTTATTTTCTACGTATATTTGTAAATAGTATATAGCCGTCAAGACTATTCCGTTTTGTATACGATATATATACAGTATATGACAAAGTAACAATTTGAAATATGCTATTCTTAAAGAGAAGTCACTTTAAGCCTAAAACTTAAAGGAGGAACCAGTTGCCATGGTTTAATTTTGAAATAAGCTATAGATAGTGAAATGTACACAAACATTCTCAGCAATCATGATCAACTAGCATTACTTACCTCAATCATAAAATAAATAATGTTGTTTGATACAAAAATGATTCTTTTTGTATAATTTCAGGAACTGCTTCTGGCAAATCAATGTGAAACCAGTTTATTGGTCCTTCCCGACATCAGTGCCACAACCATGACGTACGTACTCGACTATATTTACACGGGTAGTGTAATACTACACTCAACAGTGTTAAATGAATTTCTTTGCGTAGCCAGTTTACTTAAAGTAAAAATCGAACTAAGCTCATCGACATACAACTCAATAGAACATCAAAATAACAATGAAACCAGCAAATATTTCAACAAATATTACACACAACCCACTAATCTAATTTACCCTAAAGAAATCTTAAATTGTGCATATAAAAATAGTGAATGTGGACCTGAATGTTATAAACTACCACCAGTATATCAAAGTTTTAAAACTTCCAATGATGAAAAAGAGTTTAAATTAACGGAGAAGCGATTGAAGTTTTCACCGATTATTTTACAAGATGATCGCAATCCGAATTTTGGTTGTAATCAAGAATTTGTTGATGATAAACTGGGTTTAAATATGGTTAAAAGTAGTGAGTTAATTCAGGAACAAAATCAGGTAGTGAATTTAGAAGTGAATGGTGCTAAACGAAAAACAATGCGAAAAATACCGAATTTAATGCCGATATCGCGATGTCAGTTCAGTGCGTTTAAAGCCAGGAGGGGGTTGTACAACCGCGTATTTCCAAGTCCTTGGTGTCCTAGGATTATTCCTGTTACTGTGGATCCAAGGAATGAATGTGTTAGAAGTCAACTGCCTCTAATGGTAAGTTTTTCATCGGTGTCTTCATTGGTTGTTTACGCCAACGAATACGATAATAGTTGGTCAATATTTTATTGGAGTGGAAGACAGATATCATCTTTCTATTTTCCTTTTTTTTTTGAATGAATCAATTCTTGCCTACAATTATTCATCTACACATGACATTTTCAAAGTTGCGAATTCAAATTTTCTTATACGTTTAGATAGGAAGGATATTAAAATTAAATTTACTATACAAAAGTAACATCAAATATATCAGTCAATATTGCTTGAGTCAAATGTGAGATGTTTTAATGCCACTAGCGCACTGCCTTTGTTTTCTGTTAAACATAGTATAAAAATAATAATGGATTGTTAGATAGAAATATAAGATTAAAAGAATGAGCTTCGACAAAAGATTGGCTCGTCAATAACGATTTACGATCATTTTAATGTTAAGCGATGCTTCAACAAATCAACTGCTATAATTAATATTGCCTAAACGAAACATAAGGCGAGGTTTGAAATTGAGTTCATTGTAATATAACACTAGATGTTGGCGTAGAACTTATTCAAATTCAAATTCTACATTCAATCACACAATCATTTTTATGGTGATTTTCAGTTGGACAATTGCCACATTTAAATTAAAATTTAATTTATACTGTAAAAACATTATTAAACTAAACATTATTTTAGAGATCACAGCTGTCAATAGTACAAATATATCAAAAATCAGTTACTTATCAACGAATGATTGTTAATTACTAATGAATTCTTAGCTATTTATAACTGTTGTATAGTTAAAGATCTTCAAACGAAGCCTCTCTTGAAAACAACTTGTTGTGAAGAGTGCAATTTAAATTATATTTTATTATATGCTATACTAATACTAAACCCTATAATTTGATACCAAGTAATTATGGTAACACCTTTTCGGAGATTGATTTGAATTATTATAAATTTTTTTATGGTATTAATTAATTATTGTTATATTACTACAAATAGAAATTCAATGAAAATTGAAGCAAACTCAAATAAGTTGCAAGTCAAGAGGTTAATAGTGATAATTATAGTGAGAAGAAATATTAGAAATCTACTGCTGCGATATAGAAATCAAATTGTAATCAATGTGTCATAGAAAATAATTCAACAGATACATAAATTGTTTTATCTTGAGAAAAACGTTGTATGCACATACTCGTACATTGGCAAAGAGTGGATATATTTATTGTTGACACTTGATAAAATATTCAAGTAACATTTATATACTCTTGAAAAAGTTGAAATATGCAGAATAAATAATGCAAACAAAAAATGACACTGCGAAGCACACCTTACATACATATATATATATATATATATATATATATATATATATATATATATATATATATATATATATATATATATATATATTTATATTTATGGATATGTAAAATTTAATTTGTAGGATTAACACAAATGTTTCTTTCCGTACCATGTGAGCTGAAAGTTATTTTAAAACCTTTTTCAAACATCGCCTATAAGTTAAAATATGTTTATGTACAAGAATAAATATTTATTTTATTTTAGGTCCCAAACGGTGCATTCCAAAATATTGACAACAACAAAGAGAGCTCAGAGTATTCCGAAGATCAAAACGATAAAAACAACAACTTAAAACGAATCCCTCCTGTCCCACTGAATCCATTACACCCAGAAGGTCTTCTAGTAGAAAAAAATCTTCTACCATTCAAAACAACACCAACAGTATTAAACCTTAATATATCATATAAAGATATTTGCTTAAATTACGAAAATCAAAAAAATGATACAAATCATAAACTAAGCGTTGATACAAGATATGATTTACCAAATGATAATATGTATGAAGAGAATAAAATCGACAGTGATATCCAAGATTTAAAAAGTATCCCTAGCAGTGATTATCAAAATGTACCAGTAGTGTACCCGGTAAAGACACCGGTGTCTGAATGTTCCGGTACAGATTCATCGAATTCGAATTGTAGTATTGGTGAAGTGAAAAGTGGCGGTGAAGAATTCAGAAAAGTAGATGTGCGAAGCGATGAGGATAACGGGAAAGAAGATGCTGAGATGTCAGATCAAAAGCAGAAGCCATATAAATGCGAGGATTGCGGAAAACAGTTTAGCCAACTAAGGAACTATAAATATCACAGGTAACGTACTTCATTCTATGTTCTTTTCTCTTCATAGAGTTAATTAAACATAAAAACATTTGATTTATTAATGCGTTACAATTTTAAGTCTGAGGCGGCTTCAAGGGAATTCATTTCCGGAAGTTTGAACCTTGTAATGAAGATTCCTATTTGTTTTTTTTGTTTTTTTATAATCCATATCTAATAGGTACCCATAAAAATGTTATTATCAGTGTAAATTATTGTATGTTATCCTTAAAAACCTATTAGAAACTTAGAAAGAGAAGGACAACGAACAGTGTCAATTATTTGGCGATAATATTAGAAACAAAGGAAGTCATTAAATAAAATGAATACCTATTTTATTATAGGCTATTATATCTACAATATAATTTAGTACTTACTGTTAGCCTAATAGATATATAGACTGCACTAAATTGATTTAATCATTATAAAACTGCAATATGTTACTAGGAGAATCATTAATAAAATAAAATGAGAATCTATAAAATGCTACATGTTATGTTCAGTAGTATCTTTATACCTTAGTAGAGCATAAAGTTAAGTAGTTCATTAATGTGTTTACCTAGATCATAAATTGAATTGACGAAAACTCATAAAACTTGTAGCAAAGAATGTTTAGGCTTTTAAATTTCTTTTTACTTTCTTTACACTTACATGATATAAATAAAATAATGCTACTTGGATTTTGGAACTTGTCCTAATTATAAAATACTTGGTCAAATTCATTAATATATAAAAAACCATACGGATAATTTTGGTCCCGGCTTTAAAATATATAGGTATTAGTTGATGCGAAAAATACTCATATAAAATCAAAACATATTTTAGTAACAATAAAATAAAATAAAAATAGATATTAAACGTCATGTTCGAATCAAGATTCTCGCATTCAAAGCAGAATGTTTTTGCATGAGTAATTCCGCTAACGAAGATAATATACTATCTTTAATTTTGCACAAAAAAATAAATAACACGATTGCTTGATGTTCGTTCATAATAAATGAAAACAGACAACACCACGTGTAGTTCCTACACATTTCTAGAGCTTGTAAATTAGAATTGATTATAATAATACCACCTGTCACTAGGGTCCTTTTAATTTTTAATTCATTTAAGTATTTATATCTTAAGAAAGAAGCTAAATGATGGTTACGTAAGCAATAATGTCTAGAAACATTACTGCTCACGTATGTGTGTATGTAAATAGTTTCGGGATTATGTATGTATGGAAATATAATTTGAAAAATGTACTAGAGTACCAGAGGCGTTTCGGATTATTCATTATTAAGTAAAGTGCAGAATTAGTCGAAATAAACGTGATCTAATATAGAGTATCTGATCGTTGTTTTCCGCAATGCATATTATAGCGGTAGTTTTCTCAGCATGCTATCCAATCACGATACAGAGGAATTCAATAACCCAGAACCGATCCAATCAGATTAGACGCACCTGTACGTCTGTGCGTTCACGGAAAAATTATATCAAATACATATGATCCCACCGAGTATAAAGAAATGACGAAGCACATTCATTTCTCTATCTTTAGAGCGCACTGTGGTGTGCCAATTCATCTTAGTATAACTTCATGTGATACCTATTTGCTTCACTTGTTTTGCTATTAATATTTATTGATTTCATTTGCATGCAAAGATTAAGACCGTGTTTACTTTCAAACACTGATTAAAATTTTATAAAGTATCCTTTCTCTAATACACATGGTTTTTAATCTAACATCTTACGCTCAAGCACAATTCTACTATCAACAGAGATGCTATTTAATTTAGTAGATTTTGAAAAATATACCTACATACATTAAAACAACGCAAGGTAATGCGACAAATGAGAACGTGTTGGAAAACTAAGGTAATTACTTCAGCTGACTGTAGAAAAGATTAGATTTATTTTTGTTTCGTCTTCTGAATGCTGAACGCGCAACTAAAAATTTATATTTTTAAATACTATATAAAATTTTAAACAATTAACTTAATCATAAAAATGAAAAATAGTTAGGTTTTCCAAATGTGTTCTCACGCTTAGAATTATATATTGTTATACTTATACATACACGGGGCAAATTAAAACATCGTTTTTATTTACATTTTACATACTATCATCTACGTTCCTAATTTACAAATATATATTATTAAATCAAGAAATAATGTTTGTAAATTTATCATCTTCTAAAAAAACCATGGCAAAGAAGCGATTTTTCGTGCTAAAGAAATTAACGTGAGGTCACAGTCAAAAGATATTAAGTTAATAATTTAGACAGGTAACATTCTTAGTTAAAATTATAATTAATATAGAAACTGAAGTGGACGGTATGAAAGATGTATCGTATGTGCCAACATACGTATAGTCAAACATACATACAGTATCACAAACCGCTTTTCATTTCAAGAGGCAATCGATAATAACTTCTATTGTCTGTTTCTCTATTGTTTCAAGTTCATTAGTGTCACGATCATATATTTAAAAAGTGCAAATCGATACATCATACTAGTGCCGAGGGTCTTTTCTATATACATATGTGTGATAGCCTATTATTATTTGTTATTTGAAATATAATTATCACCTAATAATTAGATCTATGTGTCCAGGAAATATTCCAGAAGTTACCAACCAATGTATAGTTGTAGCTAATACCATCATTGGTTTTAATATTATTTAATTTTAACTTTTATTATTCTAGAAAATAGTTTAAAAAAACTATCTGCAGTGGCCTACACTAGGTGTAATCTATTCAGATAGAAACACTTTTACTAACTTTTGAAACACTTTTCGGCCCTATAACATTAGCAAATAAATTAATAAGTATTGCTAGTTTTAAAACATTTATAGTTTGCGCTGTTGTTTATTTGATGACATGAAATTAACTGCTACTAATAAATAATGTATCGATTTGTCATTACCTAAATTAAATAATGGCATGTTTTTAAATGTCCTTGTACAAGTAGTGATGTTTCTTAAATCTAACCACGTTTGGAGTTTTTTGTTGCATCTCACACTAATCATAAGAAAAAAATACTATTGAAATATAATTTTTAATAAAGTAATATTTAAACATTAGCGAGAGAAGCTTAAGCCCCGCCACCACGTCAAGGTAAACTCCAAGTGGGTTCCGTTCAAAAATCAACTCCATAGCTAGACTTGAATTAAAACATATAGGCTACGATTTATGAAAGATTCTATATTGCGATACAAACTTATATATTTCATTACCTATAAGCGATCATTTTGGAACGGATCCCGGCGGGGGCCCTACCTAAATGAAATATTCCCACCCCCTACCTATTTGAAGATATTCCCACCCCCTACCTAATATTTGAGATAGTTATTCTAATTTGTGCTTCTGAGCACGGGGCGCACGTATAGTTTCGAAGTTATTGACGAAAATCATAATATTAAAGCTGAAATATTAATAGAACTAGAGCTGAAACAAATACATGTACATACAAGATTATTTATGTGGCACTGAAAGGGTTGGGGAAGGCCACGGAGGACTCTAGCTTACAAACTAACATCTTACGTCTACTGAAAAACAAGCTGAAAAATTAGTAAAAGTTAGGCTAGTAAAAAGTATGATTAGCTTAATTAATTAAAACTAGCTGAAAAAAACTTAGAGCTAAAAAAAGCTGAAAGGGAAAATATTAGGCTGAAAGAAAGCTGTAAAATTAGAAAGGGTTAAGCTGAAAAGGAATTGGTTAGTACATACATAAAATAAACACTGGCGTGACCTGATTGTAGAAAAAAGAATTTATATTTAATATTTAAAGTATTACATATATATTTAATAAATATATATATTTAATTTTATTAAAATAATAAAAGTTATTAATATGAATCTGGTCACGATATAAATTAGATAAATAAATAAAAATCTAGCGAAGTCCAACACAGCTCCTAAATGGGTCAGCGTGATCCTGAAGTACTGGAAAGGAAAATTTGATTAACTTTTACCAAGCTAGACTTACGTTTAACTCAGTAAATCCTAACAGGACCCTTTACAGTGCCTCTTATAACAAATATACACACTTTTCAAACCAACTTTGTTGCAACTTTGAAGCACCCGAGTTTCCAGGTGCTTCTTTGTTGTTTTGATGCATAGCAATATGTTTTATTGCGTTTAAGGGCCTCACGAGGACCCGGGCCATCACGAGGACCCAGAGGGTCAACACGAGGACCCACAGGGCCAACACGGGGACCCAGAGCCAACACGAGGACTCATACTTAAAACTATTGTTGTTCAATTGACTCAAAATTAAATAAATAATAAATAGCTATCATATATATTGCAACAAATGCAAAATAAATTACGTTAAAATTTAATTAAATAAACTCTTTAATGTATTGAATAGAAAACTATAAAAGATTATTTTGAAACGTACCCCGAAGGGGGCCCTACTTAATTGAAGATTTTTTGAATATTTGAAGATAGTTATTCTAATTTGTGCTTCTGAGCACGAGGCACACACAATTGTGTGCTGATGCGTGATGTATTTGTAACATTGGGTACGACACAATGTTACACCTGTAAGTAAATAACTGAAAGAAATTTGGATTAGAAGGCGAACTGCCATAGATAGGGTGCAGTGTGCAAGTCTGCTCACACACTGCGAATACTTTAAAAGGTGGACACCCAGTTAACCAGGACTGGGACGTCCGAAAAACGTTAAATCTGAAAGTGTGAAAGTACAGTTAGTTATTGGGGGCCCACCTCGCTCCTGCGGCAGGCCCAGTGTTTCGAGATTTTATTATTATGACCAAACGGAATGGTCAAACCAACCAACAAATCAATCCGGTTCCCAGTGAACCCAGTTCGGCACTTGTGCTAGCACTACTGCACCCTGGTCGTACAGTAGAGAGACTCGTAACCGTTCCAGAGACACCAGGCACCCACTGTACATCGTACAATGTACAGATAGGCTTTCTTGGACGACTCGTCAGTCGGTTGTTTGCAACGCGCCAATATTAACAAGTGCCACCCATCTCATTTAACCGACCGTGTACTTAGGACCCTGCACATACACGAGCTAATGCACCTTTCTACACCGCACCCCAGGCCATCCGTGTCACTGGCAATGACCACCATATCGGTATATCCAACCTTAAGGCACGTCCACAACCGCCAGCAGATTTACGCTATACGAACACGTTACTCACGCGAAGCAGGACACAGAAGGAAGCTACGATAGGCGGCATGCCAGTGAACACAGACCCCCAAGACGAGAGCATATACTTAGTACCTCCAGCACTCGTATCAGATGCTGATCGACGTGTAGTGACGCAGTCAAAAGTACAACAATCGGCTAACATATTGATGAAGTCACACCTAATGATATCAGCGTTAGGTATATGACTTTAATATTGAATTTGAATAAGATATAACTTCAATCGCGAACCGCCCACCCCAAAACACCCGACACCCGAATTAAAAACCCAACCAGAATTAATGCATATAAACACCCGAGAATCTATATCACACGATAATACTGAAGTACAACAACGATCTGCCTCCGGAGCAGAACTGCCAGAGTGTGGACAGTACGCGATATCGATACAAAAAAGGTCTTCATGTTGTTGTAATCTAGAAGTCCAACGGTGGTTGCTCCAACGATGTCAAGGAGGAATGTGTATTTACAAACGAAACGGATCGGAACGAAACGAGAAGGAACTGTAGAAAATACTTGCTCTAACCGTAAAGGCAGGTGCTACCGCATATATTTGAAACCAAAGCGCGTGTTTCAGACATATGCAGACATTTGTTTAAAGAAGTTAAATGAACCATGGTAAGGTTGAATTGCTTCAACCACCATTTCATCAGGTTCTGCAATCAATTATCAGGGGTGGTTTGGAACAAGTTATTCTCTAAAGTTGAACATTGTTTTTGGGGCATGTGCTATTTTATATTAGGCAATTTAATTTAAGAAAAGTTATTGATCAATATGAGTGAACTAATTTATATTTCCCAGTTGTTTAACCATTTCTGAATACGCGCCGTATTCAGAAATAGTTAAAAGAAGATAGAAGAAGAAGCATTACAATATAGGTACACCCGAAGACAGTGGATTCTCTTTACATTTTGTATCCTATAGTAGAAAATCACTGCCTGATACGCACGAAGTTTATTAGAAGTACAAATGGTACTCACCAAATCCGCATCCAATACTTGTTCCTCTCCTAACCACAGCTGAAGTTCTAGTTGCTCCTGTTAGCGATTGATTCATTGATGATTGCACTAGATTTTATTTCGCGAAATCATTTATTTTTAATCACTCAGACGCACAATTTTTATTCATGAATTTACTACAATTATTTAAACACTCACTTTTACTATCACAGAGTTTTAATCGGAAATGCGAATTTATTTTTAAGAAACTTTCAATAATACTTTATAGGGAATGGCTGATATTTTACGTAGTCATTTCACTAATTGAGAAACACTCGCGGAAATATTCAAATAAATAAATCACTTGTTGACGAATCGGATGGTACATACATATATATTTATACATATAAACAATAATAAAGAAAGAAAGAAAGAAAGAAACTGGGAAATATAAAGATAGCACATGCCGGATAATAAAAAAATCACTTACTTGTTCTATTCTTAAAGCCCTTTGGTTGTTGTGGATTGGTCGCCCCTAAAACATTGGCAAATGCATTAGTAATCATGTCTAGTAATCGAAAAAATGCTTAAAACACCCCACGCGACCGGTTTTAAGATGTATTTATTAAATTCTGAACTCAAAGTTAAGGCAAATAAATAAAAACACTAAATTAATAAACGAATGTTGTAAACGAAAAGCATGAAAGCCCGCGTCATGCAATGTATTAGGTTAGAATCACGCCATATACATTTAACGTATAAGGTTAGAAATGAAATATTTTCCAAAAATCTAATTTATTCTATCAGATTGCACTATAAACTTTACTAAATATCAATTATCATTATATTAGCACCCAAAAAAACATATAAGAACCGCGTTATTAAACCCCTTTTTTATAATATTAGTATTAACAAAATTTCTGCTGTCAACCGTAGTAGGTGCACGTGCACTGTAAGTATAGCTGGCTGATCACGGCCTACCTCGTTCTAGTATTATTAACATTACTATACAATTACTGGTTTAAACTGTAAAACAAAATTAAAAATCTAAAAATCGCTATAAAACCACTGCTAATAGAAGAGCCAAAAGTACACAAAATGTATACAGATTTTAAGCCCAGCAAACAACCACCTCTGCTTGGCGGTTCAGTGTGATTTTGCCGTAACATTTATGAAGAACTATGATTTATTAAAACCGAATTTCTGAATGATTTAAAACACAATTTCCATTGCACAAACATTACACATTGTTTAAACCCGCGTTTAAATTATATTATTTAATCACTACATCAGTGACAGACTTTTTTTTCCCCCACTTTTAAACGGAAAGAATAAATATTTATTTTAAGTTTAAAGTAGGTATACACATAGTAAACACTTGGTACTAAAATCGCGGCACTAGTTCAAAATAATCAACGCAATTATTAAACATATAAATAATTAATAGAAACGCACTTTTAATTGTGGGAACAAACCGGCCGCAACCGGTACATCCTATTTATTGAATGTAAATAACCCTTTACTGAATATACCAAGTTACTTATTTCAAAAAAGTAATAATCATTTAAATAATATTTGATTTCTAATAAATTACTGAAAGAAATTTATTGCTATTTAAAAATAAAAACAATTTAAACAAATATCCAAAATATATAACGAATCCCCCCCTCCCCCTTGACCCCAAAGAAACATATACATATATAAATATTTTATAAGATGATGACTAAGAAATTTAAATAGGTAGATGGCATCAAAATAAAAATTACCTTAAGTCTCTGCTACCTCGAATTTGAGGGACTGCTTTATGAATTGCCCGATTGATCCTGCAACAAAAAAACATGCAAATATTTTTAATAATATTCTACAAATGTTTAATGTCTAATAATGTTTAAAAGTCCTAAAATAGTCATTTAAACTATCAGAAATGATGTAACGTTATTTAAAAAATAATTATATATCTGTAAACATCTTAAAACAATTCTATTTATAATAATAAAAAAGCAGAAAATCTCTATTACCTATGGAAGGTTCGCGAAACACTGGCAAAGTTCCGTAAATTATTTGTACGCTAACTATAGTAGGTACGAAAAACACTATTTTACGCGATTTGATATAATTTAAACAATTTTTAAACAATTTAACGCTATTTTAACTACCACTTATACAGTTTTACATGCATTAAAGAAATGTAAAATGAACTTTTGTGGTCGGCGTCTATCGACAAACTGGTTGATTCCGTACCAATTTCAACAAGATTCTACGTAGTATATCAAGCAATAGGAAAATAAATTTCGGGTTTACGTATATACATAAAGATAAACAAGGATAGATACATTTCAAAGTGCAGGTGTTCATTTATGTGTATTCTTTTCTAATATATTTTTATTTGCATGCATTTGTGTGTACAGAAATATAGACCCCGGGCGTGTAATTTAAATAGCGGCCAGTCCTGCCGCGATTACCGCGTAAAAAAATAAATCACTTGGGGTATGAATCGGATGGTAAAGATAGCAAATTACTCACATTTTCTTTTTCTTAAGCAATGCTTAAAACACCTCCACGCGACCGTTTTTAAGATTTATTTATTAAATTCTGAACTCAAAGTTAAGGAAGATAAATAAAAACACTAAATTAATAAACGGAAAGAATGAACCGAGCTAGCAATGCTCGAGCCATTCAACGTAAAATAATTAATAGAAACGCACTTTTAATTGTGGGGAAAAAAGCGTTTTGCAAAAGCGCCACATACGCACGGGGGCCTCAACCGGTACATCCTATTTATTGAATTTAAAATTTTGAACCCTTTACTGAATATATCAAGTTACTTATTTCAAAAAAGTAATAATCATTTAAATAATATTTCATTTCTAATAAATTACTAAAAGAAATTTATTGCTATTTAAAAATAAAAACAATTTAAACAAATATCCAAAATATATAACGAATCCCCTCTCCCCCTTTGACCCCAAAGAAACATATACATATATAAATATTTTATAAGGTGATGACTAAGAAATTTAAATAGGTAGATGGCATCAAAATAAAAATTACCTTAAGTCTCTGCTACCTCGAATTTGAGGGACTGCTTTATGAATTGCCCAATTGATCCTGCAACAAAAAACATGCAAATATTTTTAATAATATTCTACAAATGTTTAATGTCTAATAATGTTTAAAAGTCCTAAAATAGTAATTTAAACTATCAGAAATGATGTAACGTTATTTAAAAAATAATTATATATCTGTAAACATCTTAAAACAATTGTGTTTATAATAATAAAAAAGCAGAAAATCTCTATTACCTATGGAAGGTTCGCGAAACACTGGCAAAGTTCCGTAAATTATTTGTACGCTAACTATAGTAGGTACGAAAAACACTATTTTACGCGATTTGATATAATTTAAACAATTTTTAAACAATTTAACGCTATTTTAACTACCACTTATACAGTTTTACATGCATTAAACAAATGTAAAATGAACTTTTGTGGCCGGCGTCTATCGACAAACTGGTTGATTCCGTACCAATTTCAACAAGATTCTACGTAGTATATTAAGCAATAGGAAAATAAATTTCGGGTTTACGTATATACATAAAGATAAACAAGGATAGATACATTTCAAAGTGCAGGTGTCCATTTATGTGTATTCTTTTCCAATATATTTATATTTACATGCATTTGTATGTACAGAAATATAGACCCCGGGCGTGCAATTTAAATAGCGGCGAGTCCTGCCGCGATTGCCGCGGAAAAAAAATCACTTGGTTTATGAATCGGATGGTAGTATGTATGTTCATACATATAAACAATAATTAATACAGAAAGAAATAAACTGAGAAATATAAAGATAGCAAATTACTCACATTTTTTCTTTTTAAACAATGCTTAAAAAAAAAGTTAAGGAAAATAAATAAAAACACTAAATTAATAAACGAATTTTGTAAACGGAAACCATGAAAGCCCGCGTCACGCCATATAACCGATTTGAACAAGACTCTACGTAGCATCAAGCAATAACAAAATAAATTTCGGGTCTATATACATAAGATAAACAAGGATAGATACATTACAGAGTGCAGGTGTCCATTTATGTGGATTATTTTTTAATATATTTATATTTCCATGCATTTGTATGTATACCCTGGGCGTGCAATTTAAATAGCAGCAAGTCCATCCGCGAGCACTGCAGTGTATTGCACTGGACTTTCTTATACGTATTAGGCACATATTGTTTAGACTCAGGGAAGGTCAACAAATGTATTTCCGTTAAAATGTCGAGTTTTTTTTTTCATGATTACAATACTTCCTTATATACATTCGTATAAGAAAGGAAAAAGTGTATATACCTATTGAATGATTAGTGAGTGCTCGTGTATGATCAGTCAGACATGAAATAAACCGCCGGGCGGCCACACGCACCTCGAAATCAGCGGTGTTCCTCTTTCAGACAGATTCATGGTTACCGATGCCGTGGTTGCCGCTAGTCACTGTTTGAGACTTCCGCTAGTGTGAAACTAACAACATAACATCATTTCAACTAGTTTTGTTTGTTTCACGCTTGGCCAACTTGTCGACTAGACCAGTCATTTATAATTGTCAGCTTGTCAAACATATTTGATTCCTTCGTTGTTTTAGTCAATTATTTATTTCATAATTTGAATAGAAATTATTCAATTAAACATCGTTGAGACATGATTCTTGTGAAGCAAAAAAAATATTTGATTTTTTTGACAAACAACTTGTGGCCTAACATATAGGCTGTTTTATTTATTTTTAATTATTGAGTTAATTTGAAAATTTTTATTGCGCCTAACCGCATAAAACCAATTTTAAGTGTTTAAGTAGGTTGAACGGAACATATACCGGTATTTCACTGTCATTAATATAACAATGAATTCTCAGACGTTTGGTGTGAATGTGTGGTCTTTTTTAGTTTACGATTTAATATAGTTTTCGATGAGATTTTTAAATTATTAATGTATCCTGTCCTTAGCAGGCAAATGATTTCATTGAATTTCTTAGGAGTTTTAGGTCAAACTATAAACAATAAACTCTAAAACTACTGTAACATATACATATGTATGTATAATCATATGCGGACAGTGGCAGGTAGTCAGAAATAATTATCAGTATGAATATATTGGTGATATTGGTAAATAGATCCATTATACACCTGTCGGTTTATCTGTCTGAGCTGAGCTTGATATAGTCACCGCCACCGGTCATATTTATTTATTTACGCATGTTAAAATGTGTGTAGGTCGGTGCATGAAGGTACGAAAGAGTTCGCGGCACGCTGTCCCGAGTGTGGCAAAGTATTCAATGACCGCGGCTACCTAAGCAGCCACCTGAAAATCCACCGAGACCGAAAAGAATACGGATGTCCGCATTGCCCGAAACGGTTCAACCAGCGAGTCGCTTACAACATGCATCTCCGTATCCACACAGGTTTGTGTTTTTTTTATTTTTTAATTCCTGCTTATAAGGAAAATACTCGAAAAAAATATATAGCACATCCAATCAGCAAATATATATTAATTATATCGATCATTAGATTTATTTCGGAGTTATTAATTTAATAACATATACTTATAAAAATATGCATTCCACATAACATTTTTTGCGTGTTCTTTTACACCTTGACTACATTTATGAATCATTAAAATAAGAAAATTATAGGTTGATACACTGAATTTAAATATACCTAATAGCAACTTAATTATGCGATTAGACCTATTTTAAACAATTTTGCAGACTTTTAAAAAGCTATTAATATTAGGAATATAAGAAAAATATACATCAAATTTGTCTACATTTAAGATATAACAACTTTTGATTTACTATGATCAAATATGAGGTCATATTTCATATAATTATTTTACTGTTGTGATTTTACATGTCAGTACGTTTGTTTGGAACCAACAGTATTAATATTATAAATTGATATTCCATATACGTATGTACGTATATTTTTCTCATTACTAGAGTTTAAAAATATAAAAGAAGAGTGACTGCGGTAGTAATTTGATTAATGAGTGAAATTTGTGGTGTTTGAAGGAGAAATAAAAGAAGAATGTGGACCAGTACAATATTGAGAGAAATATCGTACGATGGCCAAATTAGATGATGCAACATTTGAATATTTATGAAAATTGTATAAAATTATTTAAATTATACTCAAAGTCAGAAACGTAGAGTTCTGTAAATTCATATTAATTTATACACGATATACAGTAAATTTGGAGTTAGTGGACTCTCGACCAGTACATAATGATGAATATAAATTCAATTTGCTATTTTAAAAAAATAGGTACTACATATGTACATACATCAATCTTCATCATTTTTGCCACATGTTCGTGACTTTTGAACACAACCAATTTTTCAAAGAGAGAAGACAACAAAATACCAGAAGACCACAAAAACGATAAGAATTTCTTATTTAGACACATTACCTTTTCGCAACCATTTTTTGCAATACAACTTGATACAATAGATAATACATAAAAAATTGCAAACCAATATGAGATTCTGTGGTTGGTCTAGTTTTCAATTCAAATTATCATAGAAATCATTTTGGGAAGGTTAAACCACATTATTAAACCAGTAAAAAACAATCATCACAGACATAACTCCGAATGCCAAGGACTAGATTTACATTTAGAATTATGTTAATGTTAATACATTTGCAATGTTTTGTAATTAATTTTAAGTTTTTATACACTTATTATTAATGCCATTAATTTCCTAGACAAAATCTAGTTAACATTTTAAAATGATATAAACCTTAAACAATCAGTGCTTTTCAAACTGTAGTAAAGCTGTGCCGAAATTTATGATCATCCAAATTATGCTTGTAGTTTTTCACTTTATGTATTAGCACCAAAAATATATTCATCTATCCAGCAGTTAATTTAAATAAAATATTATTCTAAAAACTATCAATCAAATAAATAGCTAGATATATTTGTAACTTGTGGCCTGTTTACGGTTCATAATGAACATTTTTATTATAGATCTAGATAAATTAGCATTGAAAGACGGATCGAATCGTATACGGTCTTAATCTTAATTATGCTGTAGGTATGCAAATATAAATATAGCTGAAGAATCGAACTAAAGTTTATTAAATGGCATTAACAATTTCATGGCAAATTTTTTATGTTTTCTTTTTTCATTCCAGCCTGAATTATAGTAGGAAAAAATATTTTCCTCGAGTTGTTTTAAAGCTTATACACTATAAAATTAATAACGCATTTAATTGCACTGTCAGTGCATCACGTGTGCGTATTAAATACAACAAGATACTATTAACTACGGAATGTAATAATTCTCGAAAATGTTTAACAAGTAGTAATAAAACATTTACTTTTTCATTTCGTTTACGATAGCTACTTTAAATCGCGAATAAGTTTTTACACATTATTAATTACTGTACAAACAGTTTGAGTGATTGATTGTAGAATTTTATTTAATATAATTCATGAACTTGAAAGTTTATTAACCTGCGTTAATTAATTCAGAATTCACTAAATAAGCGAAAAAACGTGTATTTGATTATTTTGCCTATCTTATACTGCGTAGGTATAAGAAAGTCCAGTGCGGGACATCTTTGTATTCGTGGGAATATACATATAAATAAAATAATATAGGTAGTCTATATAAATTCACCGTTATATGACAATAAATATTTATTTACTGTTTTAATGTTAAGTATTATAAATATTTATTACATCCGAGAAATAATAGTAAAAAAATTAATGAACACAATATACATTGTGGAAAAAGTGTAAGCTTACGAAGAAAATATTGTAATTAAAAAACTAATAAATTAAAATATTACAATAATAACTGAGCCAGTGGAAAATAGTCGTCGTTAGGAAAACGTTGTAAATCGCACCACGTTCTTATTGCGATTACAATTTGCATACAATAAATAAACAATTAATTACTATTGTAGGTAACTTATCACCTCCATGATATACTTTTCACACCTATATATTATTTATTTATTATAATTAATCAATATTATAATTATATAAAATATATCTATAGGCATTGACATTAATTTGAATGTTGTAAATTCCAAATATTATACTTCGAAAGAATATGGAGTGACTTTGATACGTTCTAATTCTATTTTACATAAGACAAATAAAGAAAAAGCTGTTCTTTTTTTGTGCTAATCTCAAGTAATAAAATATCATAATTTATTATGTATATTAAATTTATTAATTTATTTTTCCGTCTAACAGGCGAATCGATTTACTTGATATTATTTAACTACGATGATCTTGCCCTCTAGGGACGCTGAATGCAATTTCCAGTCAACTGACAAATTCGCTAGATATTTTTAGCTTTCATATCCAATTCTTTTATTCCATTATCCGGTTACCTTTCACTCATCTCATTCGCATTGTTATATATTAAATAATGTATTGTTGTAAATTTGGGGCATTCTTTCGTTACAGTACTACATATCTATGTTATTTAAATATATTTTACTGTCAGTTAAATAAGAATATATAATTATAACGGTATATGAAGTTGAATGATAATAGACACAATGACGAGTGATCCAAGCGTTATTAATTGGAATAATTACTCATTTTATTACGTTGTTATTATATTGGCATAACTATTTATTATAACAAACATAATATAATTGTATTCTGTTAACAATGCAAGCAGTCCATAAATACATAGTGATTACTATTGTTTCAAACATTCGTATTTTATAATTATATATCAGTTTATCAAGATTTTAGATTAAATGTTATAGATAATATTATGAAAAAGTTTTATCTAAACATACTGGAATAATCAATTGTAATAAAACAAATAGTGTTGGAATTAAGTTCATATGCATGTAGGTATGCCACAAATAAATAAATGTCTAAATTAGGAGCATATATTATCCAAAAATGATCAAATTTGGAATAACTTCCGGTTTACGTTTCAAACCTAATTACACTGAATTATTATAGTTATATATTGTAAACTATAAATACTATATCCTATCACAGAAATTAGCAATAAATATGTACAAGTATTTATACAATAGAAAAACGCAAAGTAACCTAAATATCACAAAAGTTAAAACACGCTCCAAATGCTGAGGGCGGTAATATATCTTACTTTCACAAGTCTATTTTAATAGCACACTATTTAAAAAGTACGAGTAGTATAAAAATTAATTTAAAAAAAAATCGAAATAGAAATAGCACACAAGCAAAGTCGTATTTCTAAGTTGAGCAATAACAGTTATGTACTTTATCTATTTTCAGGTGTCAAGCCGCATGTATGCCCCACCTGTGGTAAAGGATTCTCGCGAAAAATGCTCTTGAAACAACACCAAAGGGTTCATACCGGAGAAAGGCCATACCAATGTCCAGAATGCGGAAAAAGTTTCGCAGATAGAAGTAATATGAGTCTGCATGCCAGACTACATACAGGTAATATTCTTTGAACTCAAACCATCACAGAAGATCACAAGAGCGTGTTTGTTGAGTTATTTTTGAGGAAATTATGACGAAAGAAGATTTCTTTTATTAATATGTCAAAAATGTGTTGTTTCTTTTTTGTGATTGCAGGTGTCAAGCCGTACGCGTGCAATTTATGTCCGAAGAGTTTCACCAAGAAGCACCATTTGAAAACCCATATGAATTACCATACCGGGCTGAAGCCATACGTTTGCCAAAAATGTGGACTTACATTTTCTCAAAGTAGCAACATGAGGACACATTACAAGAAGTGTATTCAGAAAGATTCACCAGATACCAGTATACCCTAGTTGTAATTCGAGCAGCAATCACGAAATATTGGAAACATGCGTTTAGTAGGTCTAAAAGAAATGGACGCATGTTCTTGCTGTTATTTAGAAATATTTATAGATTTACGAATTAAATATTTTATTTACAACTTGTTGCATTATATTTATTAGACCATTTATCAATTATGTCTCGATTTTTGTATTATATCTCTGCCATATGAAAATATGCCATTATGTTGTTTCGAAAAGAGTATGTGATGTAGTGCTAAGAATTAGTTAACAATTCTGTGATAAATGCGAGAATTATATAGTTATATTTTTTTTAATATATTTTTACTTTATATTTAATATATTGATTTGATTGTTTGTCGTTTATGAAATATTAAATGTACATATATAAAGTTGATTCGAAATAAAAATATTTTACATTTTATAAATAAATATTCACTATAGAGCAAAGAAATAAAATAAGATTGTTAAGAATTATTATTGCCAATAAAAATGATTTGTGTCTATCCTTTTTAAAACTTAGTTTTAACGATAAGCCTAAAAGCAAATATCTGCAGTGTTCTGCACTAGACTCTCTTATACGAGTTATATCTGATTAGATTGAAAGGATATTAAAATACAAGTATAATTAATTGTTTATCAATAAACAGAAACATGTTTATATTAATTAGATTCTTTATAACTTACATGAAATACAAATACAATCACGAAATATCAAAATAACATAGCACTGGAAAATCTGAACACATTTGAATCTACGTCCCAATGCAAAGCTAATTTCAGAGTATAGTATGTAAACATAACCAAATGTTTGAAGCAACATTTTAAGTGTCAAAACTAATTTTAGCAATAATAAGATTTAATAAAAATGGATAAACTATTAATGTCCAGTATTCGCACGGTGAATAATACATTATTATTATTTACCAAAGTAACACAAATATTAACATAAAACATTTACTTTAGGCGTCCAAACTTTTAAACGATTCCGTACTCACAGCATCAGAATTAACAAACGGATCTATAATTCGTGCACAAAAAACTTCCCATTACAATGCCTTCATTACATTAACATCGGACAAAGCGAAACAATCCGCATTAGAATCGGATAGAAGATACAAGAACAAAAATGCCTTATCCGAACTGGATGGTATCCCTATAGCAATCAAAGATAATTTCTGCACAGCAGATATAAGAACTACTTGTGCTTCAAAAATGCTAGAAAGTTTTGTGCCCAAATATAACGCCACAGTTTATTCGCGGTTACTTAACTCTGGTGCTATATTGATGGGGAAATGTAACCTGGATCAATTTGCCATGGGATCCGGAACTGTGGATGGTATATTTGGGCCTGCGAAAAATATTTGGGGGTACGATAAGAAGTCGAAAGATTTTTATATTGCTGGAGGCAGTTCAGGTGGTTGTGCAATTGCAGTTGCTTCAGGAGCTTGTTATGCGTAAGTTCACTTTCATATATGTATATCTAAAAATGTATATATTCCGCTATGTATATTTTATGTTGTATGTATTAATCTTGGGTTTTATTTTGAACAAAATTGCTATTCATTATTTTTATATCGCTCAGTAATTTCGCTCTTATTTTACGTGTCATCCTCTAACTCTCCATTTCGTACTGAATTGTTTTTTATTGCTAGTGCAATCGGTTCAGATACTGGCGGTTCAACAAGAAATCCAGCGTCATATTGTGGCTTAGTTGGTTTAAAACCAACTTATGGTTTCGTATCTAGATTAGGCTTAATTCCGCTCGTAAATTCAATGGACGTTCCTGGTATATTAACTCGTACCGTCGACGATTGTTGTACGATTTTAAATACCGTATCAGGATATGATCCAAAAGACTCGACAACATTAAATAAAAACTATCACAAAATAAATTTACCTAGTGCTGATAAAATTTCAATAAAAAATCTAAAAGTTGGAATTCCTATTGAATATCATAATGAGCAATTAAGTGATGAAGTTTTAGAGACTTGGCGACAAGTTGCGCAGATTTTGAAAGAGAATGGTGCTGATGTGCAACAGGTTCGATGCGCAGAAACACAAATAGGAAATGTTGGTTTTATGTATGTTGTTATTATAGGTTTCTTTGCCGCATACTGAATTTAGTATTGTGTGTTATTCTATTTTAAATCAGTGTGAAGTTGCAAGTAATATGTCTCGGTATGATGGCATTGAGTATGGTTTAAGACCGGATGAAAATAAGTCTACTGAAGAATTGTATGCGTCTTCAAGGAGTCAAGGATTTAATGATGTGGTTCGCAATAGGATATTCGCTGGGAATTATTTCTTATTGGCCAAGTAAGTTTCGATGTACATTTACAGTATTTCCGTGTATTATTTCTATTTTATAATAGCAGAGAATTTTATAGTGGCAACGCAACTCTACAAATCCAATTGTTGTTATACAATTATTTAAACTCTTATTAATATTTGTCATGCCCTTTATAGGAATTACGAAAAGTATTTCAATCAAGCCCTAAAGGTACGTCGGCTAATATCAAATGATTTTGATGATGTTTGGGAAAAAGCCGAAGTCTTATTAACACCAACAACATTAACAACAGCTCCTTTATACAGTGATTTTATTAGTAAAACAAATCGAGATCAATGTGCCATGCAAGATTATTGTACTCAACCAGTAAACATGGCGGGTAAATACACAATACATAGCAAAATAGCGAACAATTTACTAAAAAATATTAATAATACGTACAGGTATACCAGCTATCTCAATACCAATCAAGTTATCCTCTAAAGGAATGCCTTTATGTTTACAACTGATTGGGAAGAATTTAAGTGAACCAATGCTGCTAACAGTTGCTAAATATATCGAAAATGTTGTTCAGTTCAAGCGAACCTAAGTATGTATTCAGTATTCTAATTTATCCGAAATATAATTTCCGTTAAAACCACAATCAAAACGACGAATAATTTCTCTCGATTATTTAATAATAATATACAAAATATTAATCTTCTCCAGCCGGGATAGCATCCTCTAACCTGCGAATAAATTTAACTCGAACCTCCGTATTTGAATCTCCTTTCAATTGATCTTGGACAATCCAAGTTTGAACATCTAGTTGCACCATTTCTAGTGCGCCTCTTAATACGCCGCAAATAACAGCACAATATTTCAAATTCTTAAGTTCATCGGGCAACTCAACCAATTCCGTCAACGGATTCGTGTCCAGTATCAGTGAAAACTCATCACCAGCACTGCTCCAATTCGCGATGTTCGGTTGGATACCCAAATACATGCGAAACGCGGATTGTAATTTATCCGCGGTATCTTTTAAATCGAGACAGCGACCCGTACTAGTTTTCGCCAGAAAATCTTCGATGAGTCGAATTCCCATATTGTATCCCAGCCGTTCTAATTGTTTATTTACGTCCTCAGTATTCTCGTAATCTTTGATCATTTGCGCCACGAGGGCTCCATACGTTAGAGTGACTAATTCGGAATTCTTCGACACAATAAAGTGTGATGATAATAATAATAGGTTACTTTTGTTATTAAATTTATTCTACTTACTACTTTTTTCGTATCAAATCTAGACGTTTGTCGGGCCATTATTACGGAATGTTTATTTACCACAATTAATAACCAACACCTGTGGTTAAAAATCTATTTGTGTTCGATTTTTTATATATTGTATTTTAGTATTGCAATTTTGACAATCACAAGTTAGAGTTACAGTACACAGCATTTTCATTGACTTGTTCCACGTTGTATTTCTAATATATTTATTTACATAATAAATTATATGAGGCCTTGTAAATGAAAAATGAAAAGCACTATAAGTGAAAATGCTACGTCAATAAATAACGTTGTATATTTTGTGTTAATAATATCTTTTATGTGCTGAGCGTAAATCAGGCTTTTCTAAAAAACGAAGATCGTAGTGAGTAACTGTCAAAACGTCATAAAGGTTAACTCAATCAAAGTTCACACAAACACATTTCTCAATGTTTATACTGGCTTTGTTATCAATCTGTTATTTATGTAATAAATACTCATTGTGAAAATGACTGAAAAGTGCGTGACAGAGTGGACAAAAGATGACACGAAAATAGTGCTAGAAAGAGAAGGTTTAAGTGTATTTTCTACGCATTTATTGTGCGATAGTAATGATGTCGATGGTAAATGTCTTTTGGCACTATCGGAGACGGATTTTCGTATGGAACCTATCAAACAGCTGACGCTACGTGATCGAAAACTGCTTTATGTGTGTGTGAAACAAATCCAACGTGAGAATCATTCCAGTTTAATACAATTGGGACTGATAGAATTACCTAGCATTAGTTTATATTCGTCTTCGCATTATCATAGACATGAAATCAGTGAGTATTGCGATTCGGAACGATTGGATCGCATCACCCCGCCAATGTCCGAAGATGGAAGAGCACAAAGGCTGCAGCCAGAAATTTGGAAAGCCTTCCTTAGTTTCTGCTATGTAGTAGCTGTTACGTGGATCACGGCGTTTGTGATGGTCATTGTTCATGATCGTGTACCCGATATGAAACGATATCCACCACTGCCAGATATCTTTTTGGATAATGTACCCCACATACCCTGGGCCTTCGACATGTGCGAAATCACTGGCACGATATTGTTCACCGTTTGGCTAGTCGTGCTTGTATTTCACAAACACAGGTAGCATTCGCATTTTTTTTTTTTTGTATCATTTTTACCCCAGTATCACTGATTTAAATTTAAAGTTTTCGTTAGTTTCATGTTACCATAGCTAAATTCCTCTAAACTTTAGCAGTTGTTTTGGTTTCAGAATGAAACATTATTGTTTTTCGTTGGCGCTATTATTATTATTATTATTTTTAACGAAAATCAATCTGCTCGTATATACGCAATTATTATTTATATTTCTTAAGAAGATATGTCCAATCATATAAATTTAATCAATGCAGTAAATATACACTAGCCAAGTAATAGAAATTACATTTTAATTTAATACTGAAATTTATTAATGTTCAAATGAGATTATTTAATTTAAAAATTATTCAATATAAGTCAAGAGTTTGATCATATATAGTAGATTAAAAATAACAATTAAAATTGATTGTGGATAAGGAAAATCTTTTACATCGAACGACCCTTGCATTTTATTTGAAAATTTATTTTCCTCACATCTCAGATTTATCATAAGATTTATTGAGATACAGGATACAATTTTCAAATCTTTGTATTACATTTAAAAATAAATATTATCTAATTGAAATCTAGATTTTGATAATATACCTAATTGATTAAAAATTTATATATATATATATATATATATATATATATATATATATATATATATATATATATATATATATATATATATATATAATCTCTAAAATAAAAATAACTATTTTGACATTAATTTAAAAATAATTCGAATTTATAATAATACATTTTCAAATAGTTTGTTTAAAAGTAGAAATGATATATTTGAACAATAATAACCTCGCGTGTTTCTGTGACGGTGGTGGCTACACAATGCGATTTATTGCACAGAAATTTAAAATAGATTTTAAAATCGACGCATTAGCGGCAAAGTGTGGCAGTGAACTTTGAAATATTTACCAATGTGGTGGACCTATCTTCTAAATAAGAAATAATCCCTTATGTTTGATACTTTTAATAATGAAGAACAAATGATTTTTGTTTGTAGATTTATCTTATTGAGACGCTTTTTCGCACTGTCTGGTACAGTGTTTTTATTACGTTGCGTTACTATGTTGATCACATCGTTAAGTGTTCCTGGTGCGCATTTACAATGTCAACCCCGAAATTCGACATCAACGTTGCCTAAAACCGTTTACAAAGAATTTGTCATAAAAATATCACAAGCGTATGTGATATGGCGCGGTGCTGGGATGTCAATTCAAGGTGTCCGAACATGTGGCGACTACATGTTTTCCGGCCATACTGTAGCATTGACTATGCTTAACTTTTTTATAACTGAGTGTAAGTATATTAAAATGATTCGCGGCGAAAAGTCCAGCATGAAATGTTGTGTGTTCATTCCAGATACACCCCGTCACCTATACTTCTTGCATACGTTAACATGGTTGATGAACATGTTCGGCATCTTTTTTATATTAGCAGCACATGAACATTACTCAATTGATGTATTTGTTGCCTTTTATATAACTAGCCGCCTGTTTTTATACTATCATACACTGTCCAACAATCAAGCGTTAATGCAACGCGACTCAAATCGAACCCGTATTTGGTTCCCGATGTTCTCGTTTTTCGAGAGCTCGGTCGACGGTATCGTACCGAACGAATACGATACTCCGTCAGAAATTGTGCTCAATTGTTACTATTGGGTGAAAGACAAATGCATAAGTTTTAGTCGGTATCAACTTTTAGTTAGTACGACACATTCGAACACAGTTACAGATCAAAACAAAGAGAAATAACCCTAGTGTTTTATTTGTAGTTTAATTCTCTCAACTATTTGTATTTTCTAACTTGAGCCAAATATTTGATATTTTACAATACTATAGTTTTGATATTTTTATGTCAGTCGAAACCGCGCAAACAAACAAAGATATCAAAATTGTGCATCAATGTTAACTAGTTCGTAACGAAAGTTAATATTATTATAGAAAATATTCAAATATGAAACGAAATTTTCTGCATTTTTATATAAATAAAATAATTCTATTTGAAACATTATACACTGCAATTTATATATATATATATATATTGAAATTATTTATTCTTGAAAATGATTCGTTTTTTATTAAATCATTAAAAAACCAAAGAAAACAATTTTCAGTGCTAAAAGTAATCCATGTGAGATTATCATTATTATATATTAATATTTTAATATTATCAGGGTTATATAATAATCAATTCTGTGACATATGATAAGTTTTAAGTATTTTTTATTGTCAATCAATGCTTCCTTTAAGTTAGTATTTTTGAACAATATTATTAATAAAATACCTATTTTTACATATATTTATTTTATTAGTATTTATATACTGTAACTAACTAACCCTATCCTATAATAACCTACCCATTCGAGAGAAAACAATAGATACGAACATTTGATAATGTTTATTTAAGTATTTGTCGTGCTACACTATTTGATACCATTAACCAAAAATGAACAGACACTGCACCGACTTCTGGATTCGGATACGAAATTATTCTATTAAACGGAAATAAATTTATAGATTCTGGGAAAATATATACAGGCGTATATCTATAATATATGATCAGAAATAAAGCGATAAAACCGAATAGAATTTTCATTCCGATCGTAACACTGAATTGAAAAGTATAATTATTTGTACTACGATCATCGGCAAAATGTTTTAATTCTATTTCAAGATTGTTAATTTTTCGTTGTAACTTTGCATGTGTTGCAAAATTATCCATCATTGAAATTTGCGTTTGTTCTCGACGAAGCATACACATTTCAGCTGTTAAATCATTTTCTTGTTTCGATGGGCGTCTGCACCATGTCAGGAACTAAAAACACTTAATTACATTGCCCGAAAAAAAACATCTATAACATCAACTTACTGGTTTTGTAATACATGATGTTGAAACACTCAAAAAACTAAGTAGTGTCGTTATTATCAATAAATACATGATGGTACAATTATTTGAAACATTAAATATCTGATATATAATTTTTGAATTTGAAACGTCATTTAGTAAATATGACAGGTTATGTTTCTTTGAACGTTGTGCGAGGTTGAAGAGAGGACAGAAAACGTTGAATACAATTGGACGTTAACAACTGTTAATGTTAAGAACAAAGAGGTTAAGAACTATAGGAATAAACAACTTGTTTAACCGTGTAAACAATCAACCAGAAGATAAGATAAGACGTTTTGAAAATATAAACAACCAGAGAGTAAACAACCGTTTGTTGTGTTAATGAAAATATATCATTTTTAAATTACTTTTAAGTGTAAAGCGTTTCTAAATACATATCAAAATGTCGACAAGTGCTGCACAGGAAACAAAATCTTGTATTACTGTGAAAGGCAGTGCTGAAATTGTTTGTGAATATTTAAGTAAGTGCAAGCCGGTTTTTTTTTTTCTCGGACGTGAATTAAGGTTAATTTATCTATATTTGTAGATTTTGGTATAAATTCAATTTTATTTCAACGAGGAATATACCCACCCGAAAATTTTAAAACTACAGAAAATTATGGGTTATCAATCTTGATGTCTGAAGATTCTAATATTAAAGAATTTCTTAGTGTTACTTTGAATCAATTAAAAGGTTTCATATTTAACATAGTATTTATTCTAATGTTGCGTATCTGAATCAAACTGCAAACTTAATTAATTTTTCTCATATTTTTAGAGTGGTTAGTAAGTAAAGTAATCGACAAAGTATCGCTTGTGATTGCTGATGTGAACACCAAAGAGCCCTATGAACGATGGGATTTCAAAGTCGAGTATTGCGGCGCAATTAACAAAGAGGGTAAAGAGGAATCGGATAAACCATTGAAACTAATACAGAAAGAAATTCGGGATGTGCTAAAGCAAATCGCAAGTTCGGTCGCTTATCTGCCTCTGTTGGACACACGGTGTAGCATAGATTTACTAATGTATACAAATAAAGAAGAAAACATTGTTAACATACCGGCTTGTTGGGAAGAAACTGCCTCGGCAGACATAAAAAATGCACAAACGGTGGCTTTACGATCGTTTTCTACAAATATTCATCGTTGTAACACTGCTGTTGTTTACAAAAGTGACGATTAATTATTTTAAATGTTTAATTTTAAATCTGTTATAACCAGTTACATCGAGCGCAACGCACGAAAAATATAAGTTATTGAGATGATTTCTCAGTGGCTGGTAGCTCAATATTAATTTGAGCTACCTTCTAATGAAATGACAGTGTTGCTATGATGCCATATATAATCTATAGCAGTAATGTTACTTTAGTTAGACTAGGTCGATTTATGCTGATTTTTATTTCATTTGTTTATTTTACTTAATATTTATAATCTACAATAAAGAATAACACCATCTTTATAAGTGTTTGCGATGCTACTGGTTATGGTATATGTATATGATATATTTGTAATTTTATAAATAAATGAAAAATATGAACTGGAACTTGTATTTCTATGAAACAAGAATGAGATTGTGTTTTATACATACTACGTATTTCAGCAAGTGTATATACAAGCTATACGATTGCTATTGAGAATTGACCAAAGCGATTTGTTCTGCCATGCAAAACAATTCCTGTTTGAACTAGGATAGGTTTACTTTCTAACCCTAGCATAGAATACCATCAAAATCACCAAGAAACGCTAGTAACTTTATATTTGTACTACTATTCATTTCGCTACATCCTATATACATATGTATCTTTATCGTTATGAGAGCCTTTAAATTCGCCTCATCTAATTATGTTTGTTAAATAGATTCTGCTGTAAAGCCCTTAAAATATACCCATTTTAATCACGCACAAAAATCGAATGATGGATTTTAAAGTATGCAACTTTCAGGACAACCGCATCAAGATTATATTATAAATAATTAATTACTTACAATTTCCTTCTCAGCAATCTCCATCTCCAAACGTATGATACACTTCACTTAAAAATTCACATATAGTACCGAAATATGATGCACGACACTCACACACCAACATAAAAAGACTATTATTTTACACACAAGCGTCTCAATGCTCGGTCGACACGAAACTAAATGAAAAACACGTTCCAACGTCCCTTAATTATGTCTGTTTCAACTTGCATACCATTTTCAATGTGAATAAAATCTTTTCTTTTTGAAATATATTACGTAAAAACAAGCAATCGTAGTTCAATGACGAAGTATAGAAATAATATTTACATATATATTTACCTACTTTTGAGAATTCAAATTAATGGAATATAAAGCTCCTAAATATTTGCAAATTATAAATATAACCGTGTAATGCATCTTCATTGCTGAATAATTATAGTATGATTATTTAATTCTGCAAAGATTAGCGCATTGTAGTAACCCCGATTTACGACATCTGTACCTGTAATACAATATAGATATGACGCTAAAATACACTCATGACATATTTTAAAAATTAGTTATAAATATAATTACCTATTTTTTTTAAATTTGAAACCCAATGTGACGATTCTGAAAATACGGGATGAAATTAGGCATAAATATTAAATTTTGAAAGTAGGATATATGTATGTATGTAGGTTCTTTTAAACATGGGGACGTTATAAAAATAAAATAAAGTTTAAAAAAATAATAGTTTCTTGATATAAATATTTTTATATATTAAAATAACATAGGTTTTTTAATCTTTGTCAATAATCAAAACTGTTTTAAATCATTCATGTATTATTTACTTTTATTTAGCAATATTTTTTTTGACATTTATGCATAGACATTAATACGTATACATATTGCCTTTCTATGTAATATTGTTTTTGATATAGCACCATTATTAATGCAAAATGCAATCTATAACAATTTTTATTTTGTAAATATTCAATTTATACTTATTTAAATATAATCAATACTGTTTTAGTTACATCTTTAAGTTAACAAAAAAAATTGTTTTCATAGTTGAGATCAGTTTTTAATATCAAATTTTGAAAATATTTTAAATTTGTAATTATTATAAAATACATTAAAATAAATTTACAATTAGATCAATATTGGACGGTGTGACGAAATTAAAAATGCTTTTAGTAACTGTAGAATTATTTAAATTTTTACAAACAAGACCTAATCCTTTTACGTTTCTTGGTCAATGTAGGAACCATAATTAAATATATACTAAAATGGTTTAGAGCGTAACTGATGACATTTATTTATTTACTAGATAAAAATTTGCATCATTTTTTTTAAAGCTACGTGAATAGATTTTGCCTTCCGCAAGAAGAGCATTCCAATCAAACCAATGTGTGTAATTTATACAAATTGGCATACATGTGCAAGTTATATGCGTATTTAAAATTTATATTTTTTTGTTATAATACACCATTTACATGCTTGCAAATGTTTTTATAGCAAAATCTAAGTATATCTAAGATATCGTTTTGAAATAACAACAATAGCGCTTGCTTAGTTATATTTTTAGTTAGGATATTTTAAACTAACGAAACAAATTACTAGCAGTTCGTGTTATAACATTAAAAAATGGGACGTTTTGGTGCAAGCCATTAGAAGCCATAATATTCATGTACATACATCAAAATACTTTAGTCTTGTTTGCAACTTCTCACTTTTTAGACACTCTGCTAATTAAATTAAATATTTAATCAGGCAGTAGTATTTTTTTAGAATTATTATTATAATTTCTTAATTTACAAATAACTACGTTATAATTGACAATCTAAAGCTTTTATTTTCGGTTCGGTACCAGTCAGTTCTAAATTCTAATATGGAATAACATTTTTTGTGTTTGTGACATATTATATTCTTACACCGTCTATACAGATATCACAACATGCGAGTATTTTGGCAGCAACATTTATAAATCTGTGGAAATTTTTGCGTAATAAATACCTATATACTGATTTCTATAAAAATATTATTATCAAACAGGGTCTACTTTTTATGAAATAATTACGATAATTTAGGCAGTTTTGTGAACTATATAAAGCAACCCAATAATGAAAAATAATTCAAATTTAACAACTTTATATCAAATTATTGATTAGCTGCACTGACTTAAAGTTCATTCGTGAAAAATTATACTTAAATTATCATATCCATAATTATACCTAGTCAAATGAATTTGTTATGTGTGTTAAGATCTAATTGGGACACATTGACGTACTGGCAGATGACAAAATCATAAATATAATTATTAATTTATTGCTGATTAAAATTAAGTGATAGCGGTGCAGCAAAGTATTAGTGTGGTTGAAAATAGACCCTGATTTCATCAAATTAAGATGTTATTGCAATAAAATAAGTTCTTATAATAAATATTATAACATGAAATTAATTATTTACAAACAAAATCGAATGACAAAAACTAAATCTTTGGTATAATTGCATTAAAATGATGGCCCATTTGACAAAGTTTTATAGGCAGCCTATTTTGAATGGGCGTAGCAGTATTATAATAACAAATACATACATATATATATATATATATATATATATATATATATATATATATATATATATATATATATATATATATATATATATATGTATATATATTTTTTTATCTATAATTAATAAGTTGTCTAATACGATTTTTGTTTTCATTGCAGCTGTCTGCAGTTTAACTTGACTGTACTTTACTTCTACTTTATCCTGACCCTTTCTAATCTGAATTATCACATTTTCACGAATTACTTAATTAGAATAATTATAGTAATTCCTTAACTTCACAGACTAATTTTGATGCATCCTTGCGCCTATTTGCTTCTGCAGAGATACACACACATTCTGTGACATGTAATGCATACATTTTTGATCCATCGTTCACGCAACAAATAACACTATTTTCGGTTATTCGGATACATTTCTATTTCACCTAGAAAAAAGAGAACTATATCAACTTGATATCTGAATGAGAAATATAACAATTTTAATATAGGTATAATCAACTCTACATATTAGTATTTTATTAGGTATAGATACTTTAATACTATACTCGCAAATGGGGTGCATCCGATTCGAACATATATAAAGTAATGGAAATTGAGAAAATATTGTATACTTCTGTCGTGTTCAGATAAACGAGGATTGTTCTAGTAATTTACTATAGAACAATAGGTATACATGTACATATAAGATTAGCATCCCTAGCATGTTTAGATACGCAAGAATTGCAGCAATTCATCTTACGCAAAACACGAGGTGTTAGATATTCGAAGTCACCCCATTTGTACACTGAGAGAAAACAGATCGATTAGTTTCATTATTGATTTGTGTCGTCACAATAATATTTAATCAGTACAATTAAATATTTATTTGGCTGTATTCAAATCTCCATTTAGTAGGAATTGAAACTTTGTTTAATTTAATTAATAGCGCTCATTGTATGTGATGTAGGTTAGTGTTAAGAAAACTACACAATATTATTGAAATATTTGTTAGTAAAATAATAATAATAGGTTTCATGCAGTATGTAAAAAAAATTGTTTTGTATTAGTTTAAATGGAAACCATTTTAATTAATAGCCGCAATTTTGTCATCTGCAACTCACAACAAATCTAAATACGTTTTATGCGTCATTCGCTACTACCGCAAGTGTTATATTAGTACATGATGTTGTTATGTCCATTTGCTACACCAACAAATGCAGAGAATTTGAATCGTTTTTACCTACCTAAATTTTATCATGCAGACTAGAATTATATATGTAGGTAGTCCGTGTTTATTTTTTCGTAGCCGGACTGACTGCAGTGTCCTCCTTCACTTGGTTCATTTTTGCAATGTTTCTTTTTCATTCAATTTATAATTTGGTCTATTTTTAGTAACTTTTTCAACATACTTACTAACAATATAGTTTACAAATAGAAGATTCCTAATATTAGGAATTTTTAGAAAACATACATTTTAACTACATATGTATATATATAAAAAAAAATCGAAATAAAAATATATCCGCGCATTCGCGTTGCAAAATTTAATCAAAGATTATTAAATATATAAATAATAATTTTTCTTGATTCAATAGTAAATTACAATAATTTATTAAAATCTAAATTCACACACTTAAAATCGAAATTATAACAGATTACATACAAAATAACTTGATTTTGGCTCCTGTAAGTTTTGCGATTAGAATAAGATTAAGGATGAGTTTTCAAAAAAATACTACAGATAATACAATTATTTTGATAACTTGACATGTGTTACTACTAACTTGCACTACTCTAATTATAATTTTGTTACAATTGTAATTTGTAATTCATCAAGCATGCCTGAATGATTGTTTTAAATTATTCTAGTACTATTGAAGCAATGTCTGAATAAATGCTAGGCTGTGAATATTGATTTTAATAAATAATTGCAATTTTGTTTGATCGGAATAATTGTCACTATTATTTCATTCTTCAAATCCATACACTGACAAACATTCTCTATATGATGTCTAATAAATTTGGGAAATAACATTTTCAGTGTATCAGATCTGTTCGTATTATACAAGAAAAGAGAACAATCAATAATTCGGTATGTGTTTAAATTATTTTATTTGTTGTGAGTATGAGATGCGTTAATAAATAAATAATATATATATATATATATATATCTACATGACTTTGTACAAAAATTAAATATAGTTACAAAAACAAAACAAAGAAAAATGTAATTATATTTCGGTCCCTGATTTTGCTTTTTCAACATCATCATCATGTTGACATTGTTCTTGTGTCAACTGTTTTATTATTATTTCAACTATCCATATTATACATTAGGAAGTAAAAAAATATTTTTATTAAAATAACGAACATATAAATGTATCTTTGTTGTTCACGTTCAGTGTTTCGTCATATGTAACGTTTCGTTTACATTGACTTAGTTTTCATTTGATTTATTATACAATAGAAAGGGCGGTGATGGGAAACAAATATTTTTGAAATATTTGTTACGGCAAGGTACATACACCCAACACAATAGGTCATATTCAATTGATTTTTGGGAATGAATGCTAGCAGTAATAAGAATTTGAACAAGAAGTCAGCATATACATACTAGATTTGCTTGATACATCTTTGTTTTCACAGCGATTTCCAATATATCCACTTTCACATCTGAAAAGACAAAAATTATATTTTAGTAAGAAGGGGGGAATTTATAAAAAAACAACAGATTAACTAAACAATCATTTAAATTCATGGGATTTCTATAAAGAAATATCTTAAAATTACTTAAGACAACTTATGTCCTATTTTTACGTGTGGATGGTAGCTTTTAAGTTTTGATAATAATTTGGTTGTAGTGATAATGAATGCTGCAAATGGTTATATCTGTTACTTTACTTTTGTAATATGCTGTATCTATGTTAGTTAATTCTAATTTTGGATAATTGATATATGAAATATATTTCTAAAAGCAATATACCTATAAGTCATCACGATGTGATTTATGAAATATTTTGATTGGTGCACGATTGCATCAACACAAATAAATTAATTAATCAGAGATTATTATTGTTTCATTTGTTAATAAAATGAAATTTGATAATTAATAAATTACAATATGTTTATATTTAGCGAAATGGAAAGTTCAGTTTCTATGCAAAATAATAAACAAATTACTATAATCTATACGATTAGCGTAAATTCTTGTTAGTACAACTGACCATAAATCTATTAAGAACAGTAAATAATATGTGAAGACTCTAAAATTATCATGAACATTTTGAATTTAGGCGAGTGATTTTATCTAATAATTATGTGAATGTCGCCCAACATAATATCGTGCCATGTATCTTATTAATCTTACAATATAGGATGTATAGCTACAATTATTTTGATAATACGTTTTAAAAAGTATTCAAAAACTTACCTGCACGAATATTCTCCAATTAAAGTATAATAAACACAAGTTCCTCCGTTTAAGCAGAAACTGTCTCTTTGGGGTGCATTACATTTCTGACCTAAAACAAACAAACAAATTTAAAATAGTTCGTTTCGTTATAATTGCCGAAGATTAGTACATATTAGTATAAGTTAGTAACATAAACCACAATTTTACAACTACATGCTTCGATTAGTGTGAGCGACGATTCAAAATGTTCCATGATTTAACTAAAGCTTAACGTAACATATGGTTGTTTAAAATACACAAACAACTGTGAAGAGTACAAATCAATTACAAGAATATATATATATATTATATATATATATATATATATATAAATTTAAAAAAAAAATCTTCATTTATATAATTGTGAAGCATTTAAAATATGGAATCCAACATTTTGAAGTGTGGTCGTCAAAGAAATGAATTAGTTTCAATCGAGTTTCGTGCGTGACACCTACGGCTACCTTCTGTGTCATGTGCTGACGTATCTGGAATGGATACGATCGCACTACTGCTGGCTACTTTTCCTATGACTCCTTGAGCCCTGCACTGGTACTCTCCAGTGTCCGACAAGTCTGCCCGTTGGACCGTAAAAGTCGATTCGTTCCTGAAAATAAAATACATTGCTTAGTGTATTTTATGTTTGAAGCTGAAATGCGACATTCTATTAGGTATTCTTTAATTTGTTTTAGTTTTATCAATAAGAAGACGAGTGACATTTCGTCAGAAAATAAGGTTTAATATGGACATTAACCTTTTGCTGGTAATATGAGTGATGTGATGCGTTAAAATTCAAGGTTCCTGAACGTTCGCCAGTTGTGGCCGGGGACCACTGCCAAACTCAGCGGCTGAGGTGATTTGTTAAGCTGTTGCCAACAACTGACACTTGACAGTATTTAATAGCGGGGGCTGATCTCATTATTATATACATATATACACACACACGGAATATATAGAGAAACCGTGTGTTCGTTGTAGCCAGAAGCTTTTTATTTAGATGTGCTGGACCATTTGCGCTTGTTTTCGATGCAATTCGCCCACATTGCCACCCGCCTAGACCTTGGATTACACACCACGTTACAGCATTGTTCAAACAAAAATAAATCTAGGACACATTTTCAGAAATTCTCTATATTCTGTTACTTTAAATATTTATGCTTCGAGCACCAATCACTTCATTAGTCTCACCTCGCTATTTCGAGATGATTCACTATTATGAATTTAGATCGTCTTAAAATGTCGAGATGATAACAGACTTACGAAGTATCGTCTCACATTTCCTCAGCACCATTAACTAAACCAAAAAAAACAAATCATTGCAATTTCCCGGTTGGTGAATTATTTATTTGTTATCTCGCAATGAACATGTCAGTTGTGATAGAACTATTATTATAGCCATAGTAATTCGTAAGAGAAGAAAAATGAAAAATCTTTTCGTGTAAAACTTACCTCTTATACTTGATCCGTTGTTTTTTCGGCTTGTTGTAAATCTTCCGGTTATCCTTGTACCACGTGATGATAGGTGGCGGAAACCCCCGTGCCGTACAATTTAGTTGAAAAGATCGATATCTTTTCACTTTTTGGTCCATAGGTTGTTTGGAAATTCTGGCTTGTTTAACTAGACAAACAGAAAAGCAAACAACTATTATTTACTATAAGAAAATATTATTTTGAGACAAAAATAAATGGAGCGTTTGGCGCCTAAATTGATGTTGCTGTGACGGTTCCAAAATTTAGGCGCATTGTTGACCGCAGAGCAGAGCAGAGGTCTGTTGCATAAAAATTCGTGCCCTGTACTTAAAATAAAATGCCAAATTCGTGGAATGTATTTTAGAGACCGTGCGCGCTCGGAATATTAAATAAATTTCAAACAATGCAAAGGAATCCGCTAACGGCCCCAGCCAATATACGGAGACATCACACTAAACCGCCTATTATGGCTATGCCGCAGACAGAGACACAAATACGCGCATATATGGTAAACGAATCGTTTCAATTATTATTGGGTAAACTTCAAATATTGTCTTCATATATTTCAGCCAATTAGGACGCGACATCACGGTTGCGCGGTTAGTAACTAGGTATGTACGTTATCTATTTCAGTTGAACTATAGGTAATAGTGAAATCATCATTTTTATAGGTACTACTAAAGAACAAACGGAGCTACGTCATCAGATACATTCCATCAACTACTGTGCATATAGAATGCATTATTCTATCAATGGAATTCGAACAATCTCTGTATATTTACATAAATCAGGTGAACTTAAAAGGAAAGTATTTAATAACTGGACCACGTAGCTTCGCGGCGTCTTTTGTCTTTTTGATCGGCTTTGCAACGACGCGACGCGATGTTTTATTTTTTAAACAAAAACATAACTTCACTAACTGATTTATTGTTGAAGATATAACATTTGTTGACATCAACCAGAATAACAATTAATTCTTTGTTTCTTTAATTTATGTACTAAACCTTCAATTATAATTAATCTGTAATATCTACTATTTTGCTAAGATATTAAGGTAGAGCTTTTAGAAAAAAATCTTTTATATATTCAAATAATTTATGGTTACTATAACAAATTTGTCTACTAATGTATGTACATTGATACATATAGTTTTAACACTACAAGATTCCTATTCTTGTAGAGATAAAATATGAAGCTACAGGCTTGAAGTGAAGTAACGCAAAATTAAAAATATCAACCAGCTGATTGAATGTCATCCAAATAAAAATAGATTTACCGGAACTGACATTTAAATATACCTACACAGAATTATTTAGTATTATAGCACGAATCATAGTCGTAATTATTTTGTACAAATATTAAATGAAAACGAAATGTTCGATTTGCTTAAAAAAAATTGCAGCAAGTGATATTTTGGTATAAAATAAATTAGGATGTGGTGTTTATTTTATGTGAGTAACCAACGTGTGTATATATCGTATGTACATATATACCTATGTAGTAAACAAAGTGTAGTATTAGACATGATCGTTGGTGGAGATGTGAGAGAAGGTTACCGCCTCCGGATTAGCGGTGACAAGTTGTGGTGTCTGGCTGTGCAAGGCGGGCATCGGGCCAGCGACGCTGACTCACGCCGCACCATCAAACATGTGCTGCGCCGAAGCCGCGACACTCACCACCCGGTTGCCGGTTCTCGTGCTACCGGTGCTTTCATTTTAGAAAATCAACTACCTACCGCGGAATACCATCACACAAACATTGAAAAACATTTCCATACGTGTTCAATTTTAAGATGAAATTATTTACATGACTTCTATTTCTTGTGATGTGTATATGTAGATGTAGATACTTATGATTTTGCATCAAGAGAAGTATTTTGGCACAAACATACAAATATATTTATCACAACATACAGATTTTATCAGTTAATACATTTACAGCTGCAATAAATATATTTTATTGCATCTGTCGCTATTCTTAGTATAAATAAAATTGTCATCGAAATGATTATCTTACAGACATTGAAAAACTAAGCTTTCATCAAATCTTATTAGTTCATACACTAATAGAATTTAACCTTAAGCTACAAGTTTTGCTGGGCAATGTGGCACGTTCTCGCAAATGTTCTGTAAAATTAATTTTACAACCACGAAGTTATAAGAAACAAGCTGGGTTGTAATATATTATATACCTATCGCATGAATCCGAATATTAAAACACCACACAGTGTTGGGTGCTATATTAATTTTCTGTTTTGACGAGAATTTCGAAAATAGAAATAAAAAGCGAAATACAGTTCTGGCAGAGCGCAAACAACATCAAGCAGACACATTGAACTTAATTCTTCTCTCTATATTTTTCTGTCACTTAAAATAGACAGAATCCTGCGGGAAAGAAAGATCGTGGCTCTTACTCATGTCTACTAAACTGGATCGCTTCTATTATTTGATAAATTATAGTCGTAGTGATTTTATTATTTAGTAAGTATAAAGGTCTTGCATTGAAACTTGGCCTTTGCAAGGATTAAATAAAAATAAAGCTTATTATTATTATTATTACCCCTTTCAAATTTGAATTAGTTAAAAAGGAGAAAAATATTTGAGCATGTATGTTGAAAATAAACAAAAACATCATAATTATGCTCATAGATGGTGCCACTGGTCTCGTTTTCGACAAAGCATAAATATAAAGTGATTTTACATTTTAAAATACTCGTTGTAGCGGGCTGAATGAGTTACTTTTTGGTAAGCAATTTCTCACACATTTATGTGTAGCATAGCAGCTCAGCATAAACTATGCAATAACTACAAGACTATTTTAAATAGTATATGTTATCGGTATGCGCCTGAATGGAAAACATATGATAGTTTAAATTAAAACTAGGTTGTATTAAATCTGTTTCACAGTTATTTGGGGTAAAATCTAAATATTGCATCATCTACGTTGACTCATTCATTGTTACTTACTCCTACTAAGAGATTTTACAGATTTACAACTAATGAGATTATATCCACGTTATTTATGTGTTTACCGACAATGGCATAAGGACACATTTTGTGGGGTTTTAAATCGCCTTATTTACAAAACAATTTCATCATTTTACCACTAGTTTCATCATCATTATTTCAAGTTATCACTTATTGTTTTAAAACTTGGTGAAAAATATGATTACAGAAATATGTATTTATGTATGTATGTACATACATACATACATATATGAGATTTAGTAATGATAGCAGCTTTATATTACAAGGTCATGATTTATTTATGAAAATGATGTCAATAAGTAAATTAATTAAAATAAAATTTTGATTTTGTAATGTCACTGTTAATATTTACCTTAATCAAATAAAAAACTATATTTTTTCCCCTATGTTTCACACATGGCTGACAGCGTTGATTGTGTATAAGAACTACTATTAGAACAACAAACATTACGCCAATGTGCTACAAATATGCGTAGATTAAAGCTAGTTAAAAAAATCATTAAAAACTAGAAATAAACATAACATACAATAATTGTTGTCTAAGAATTCACTTCAGTTAAACTCTTCTAAAAATGGAAGTTAAAGCTGAGGAAAAAATATTTATAAATCAGGTGGTTTTCATGAAACAATTGTTGCAAATTGAAACGTAAAATGTTAATTTAACGAATCAAATAATGTAAAAAATTATGTATTTTAAGTGAAGTATGTCATGTATCCATTGTATTTCCAAAGTACCTGCCTCTAGGAACATTAATATTGCGTTAATTATGAGGAGTTCAAATGTCAACGAAATGTCCACCACACCAGTTGGTGATGAGTTCACAGATGTCCAAAGCAAACAGTTGGCCATTGCAAGTGATTTGATTGAGTCTCATTGGATTTCATTAGTAATATGTAGCTGAGTAATTGTTCTTAATACAATATACGCAATGTCTAGATCTTAATTACTTCATGTAGTATGATTCCAATATACAAGTAAAGAGTGTCTGATGTTGTGGGTTGTATGTGTCTCCGATCGTACTAAATACTATTATTTAGTATTTTTAGAATTTTTTTTACACGAACCACGATCGTCTTCTGAGCGATACACAATTTTCATATAAATTTAATGGCATTTTTGACTAACTAGTAATTTTGCAGCATTCATATTTATTCAGTCGAAAAAAAAAACACTCAAATTCGAGATTAGTCGATCACCTATTTTTCACTATAACTATAACTATAGCAATGAGTAACACATGTAGAAATGCCAGAAGGAAATAACATTCAACGTATCATCAATAACATAAATAATATTTCTGACGATTTCTGACAAATCTAGTTGGTATGAAATTGTTTGTTTTTCATTTAAATTTTTGGCATTTGCAGTTTAAAAATTTCCAGAGTGCAGTGCGACCTCAATTCACGAAAATACACATTCATACATACATACATACATACAAACATAGAACAGTGTTCCGCGTTTTATAATTATAATTCAGGATACACTCATATGTTTAGCTTTAAAGGCGGCATGGTGAAAAATTATTACGTATAAATTATTTGATAAATCTAAATATATACGCTAAAATGACACTTTAATACGCCCATAAAGTAACATGCAGTAAGCATATGTTTATTTCGAAAATATCATTCAATTTTCAAATTGGGGAAAATATTTTGAATCCGGATTAAAGTAAAAGCAAATTTAACACTAGCATCTTTGATACATTGTAGTAGAGTGTATAATAGGTATGACACATTTGCGTTATGATAGTGTTTACGATACAATAAACTTTTAGTTGCATTGTGATACAAAGTGTTGATGACAAATGCATGTGCTAAGAGTTTTTAATTTAGAACAGGAACGAAATTTGTAGAACGAACACCTTAAAGTTAAATATACTAATATACTAACATATATCATCATTTTAAAAGTAAACAGAATTTAGATTGGGTTTTAAATAAATTTAGTGAAAAAATAGAAAATTGCATGAATAAAAAATTAAATAAATATTGTGATTTGAACATCTACGTGTTTGCTATGTAAATAAATGATCATTTGTATATATCCCGAAAATACTTCTCAGAAATAATGAAAAATAATAATAAAAAGTTTAGTGCGTAAAATGCAAAGTAGAATTTTCGTCATTTAACACATGATTACGTACTATATTTTAAACAAAAACCACACTTTTGAAAAGCCTTGAAAAAGTAAACTGTCACTTTAGATTAAACAAAATCGAATTTATCTTCGAAGAAAAAATAAGTGTAACAAAAATAAAACTGAAAAAAGTATAATATACGCATTCTCGCAATCTATATACATACATACATACATACATGCATAGATTCACATGCACATAAACTATGTTGAGCATCACGTTGTCGATTCCGGCATTGAGTAAACAATCATTCGCCATAATATTAATGAGGTTACACACTCAATCCGAGTTAAAATAAATCCGAATCTAACTATATAAACCGGAACTGCGATGGTGCAAAATCTGGTGTACCTCAGTGTCAATATATATATATATATATATATATATATATATATATATATATATATATATATATATATATATATATATATATATATATATATATATATATTTTCCATTACCTATGTTTTCTCTACCATTTATCAGTTTTATAATTCATTCGAAGATTACAGCTTTAAAATAAACAAATATCCATTTTTGGTCAAATCAAATATAGTAAATAGCAGTTGTTGGAGAGATATAGTATATATATTTTTGTGTATTCGTTAGTTTAAAAATTACTACACAGATTTGTATATCTTATTCTATAATGAAATAATAAAATGATTAGTGCGTCGAATGTAAGTGATGAATGGTTCGTTGTCTACACATTTTAAGGAAATAATACGTTGAGTGAGTGAATGCACATTTGGAGGGTGTGATCACATGCACGTTATGTTCGTTAAGTGAGTTTTTATAAGATAGTAGAAGGAATAGCGTTGCCTGTAATCGTCTTGTCATGAGTCTCGACTTGGATGTATTTTCAGAACAACTATTTTTAGTGCGTTTACTGCAGGCCTAGCTCTATACGCCGATTTAAAGCAGGAAAATTGTATTTCATAATATTGGAGAAGTTGGTAAGCTTATTAATCCCCAAATACATACATACATACATATACATATGTATGTACCTACAAAATATCATATTCACTGCGAAAGCACATTTACAAAATCATTTTTATATGTGTTTATCTAGACAAATATGCGATGTCCATAGTCCTTTGTGTCTTTCGGTATTAATAGAAGATGAAATAAAAGTCGGGGTAATCATTAATGTGGGTTTATTTATAAATGAAATCGCAAGTCCAGATCCAGACTGCGTCCTAGACAAAAAGCTAACAACATTTTGAGATACAAAGTTGGTTTAGTGGAAACCGTGTTGGTTGGTAATAAAATGCACGCAAGTAAATTGGATAATTTAACGGCCTAATTAAATGTTTTCGTTTTAAAGTTTAATTCCCAGTAGCGCGTACGGATTTTGTATACACTAACTGTAAACATTTTGTTCACATGTGAATTTTACTAGACCCAAAGCGAACTAGCATACGCAGTTACTTAGTTGCATATACATTAGATACATTACATTACATATCATATTATACAATACAATACAATACAATACACACTAATATGTAGAAGAGCATCAAATTATGTACATATGCACATATATCGAACTTTATGGCCATTCAAAATTAACATTACTAGAATATTTTACTGAAAAATCAATTATTTGCTTCGCAAATGCTTACTGTACATACATTCAAATATACATCGCGAAATAGGAAACTTGTTTAGAATCAGTAGTATTTTTAAAAAAGAAATCTCATTTCTAAAATTCTATTAAATTTTTATACACTTTTTAAAACCATACAACTCATTAAGCATTGTAATTACAAAAACATATATTTTAAACCTATAAAATCTATATTTTTTTTTATAGAAAATATAAATATTTCAGTCATAAAAATACGAAAGAAATTATTGGCAAATGGCTGTACTCTTTATTATTTATTACAATACGATTTTTTCATTTGAATAAACAAATATATCTTATGTATTTCGCTATGTTCAAGTCGAGTTTTCTGAATAAAATTGTAACGAAGCCAGCCAAAGTTTTACCATGAACCATTATTTATTATTGTGCGTTTATTCAAAACAAACTTAAATACATTGTAAAACGCATTAAAAATTATGCGAATGTTTCAAACGTATCGTAATCCACCAAAAAATGTATTCAAAATTGATAATTGTATATGTATCTTAAAATGAGCAAGAGCTCATGGTATATTTATTCAGTGAAAGTGTAGAGAGAGATGCAGAAGATCAAAGCCAAGTGTTTGCCTGATAAATGGCTTGTTTAATAAATAATTATGACGTCACCACCGGTCTAAATGCATGAATAATTATTACCCATGTTTCATATTTTACTGGTGATTCTATGTTAATATACACACTTTACACGAGGATAGTGTGTAGGTAATTCAAGAATAAATTGCGTAAATAAATCACGATTTTTGCCTAGGTTCAAGCAGCAAGTCACTCAAACTTGATTAATTTTTGGAAAATATATTAAATTTAGAAAAAAGACGTATGGCTTTGGATAATATCTGAATTGCACATTATAAATTCGTGTTTTGTGAACCAATTTGTTTGTGCAAAAGAAAGATATGTATCATAATATATTAGTGAAGTACACGATGCAATAAGTTCTTACTACTACTAACTAAAACAGCTGTTGTTTTGAAGGCCAACGCAGATTGCTATCAACGTTGCTTGTCGCTTTAGCCGTTTTGATTTTGTTATTGTATACCAAATGAAATAAGGCTTGTAATAAGTAGAAAATATATGAAATATTCAGGGTATTGAACGCTGAATGGTGTGTGGTAAATTGTAGTATATGCTTTTCTGCATGTATTGATTATTTAAGACCATTACAGAATTGTTGGTTGCATCTAGGTTGCAATCGAGGGTGACTCTGTGCACGTTTTGTGAAATGATGCAAATATCAGAGTATGATCACGAAGTTCTAAAGCTTTTTGTACCCCTAGTTTTGCCTTAAACCTGCATACCAAATTGAAAAACTGAATTCGTTTGCTTGATTACAAAGTACAGCAATTCATAAGTGATTCATAAGTCATTTCAGGTGAAACTTGATTTTGTGGTGCATTTACGATGAAAGAAACATTTGTTACTTTCACCGTTTCTCCATTTCCAACGTTTGGCAGTCGGATGATTCTCAAACATGGAAGACATACCTACCTCTGCATATGTGTACCATACTGGCCAAGAGAAGATGCTGATTGCTGACTCTTTTTTTTTTATTGAACATTTTCACTTGTCACGTGATTAATTCATTACAACTTTCTTAACGAATAAACTATAGATTGATTGACAACATGCTGACTGCAAAGCCAAAGTCAAACGAACATTTGTGGTTACCTGATTTTACAAATATTAAATCTATCAACAAATTATATTAATTTTGCTTCGTTAAGGATGAGTATGAGCAACCTTGGATTCGTTCTATAAGTGAGCTCATTAATAGCACTGTATGATAGAGTAATTGGTCACTTTTCAGATCATTAGCCGTGCCCTATTTTCGTCATAGTTCCAATCATTAGATGACACTTGAAAAGGATGCGAATTGACAGTTTTCTTCTAACAGACGAAAATCATTTTATATGAAATGAATAGGTACAGTAGAAGATTTTTAAAGCTATAGTCAACTGGCGTTACACACCAATACCGTAATCCGAATATCGAAAACATCAAAAAAACATTGAAACAAATTCATACGCTACTGTATTAAATATTAAAGTAGGTATATAAATCTATTTTACAATCAAGAATATCGATACCCAATAGTGTGGTTTGTTGTTGTTATTATTATATGTACGTAGTACGGTCATGCGTGAATAATAATAATAATAAAACTAATTTCAAATAGTTGAACGTCGCCAATGGATATCTGTATATGGTGCCGAGTATGTTAGAAAGCTATATGTGATGCTACTTATACTTATGCGTTGTTTCCCCATACGTAACAATCATGAAGAACAATTCGTTTGAGTTAGTGTATGTATATTTGTATATATGTGTGTGTGTGTGTGTGTGTATTAAATACAACTACAAACAACATAATAATATGTACTCAACAAAATACTCAATTGTTGTTTTTATAGCTAATTACTTTAATATACCTATAAGTACATATGATGGGACCGTGTTCAAACCTAAATTTATATGTGCTGAACATATCTTTACTAAATGAAGAAAGTCTAAAATAGATTTTAATATATGTACATACATACATATTTGTTCATAAAATAAATGTTGTTATTCTAAGATCAGATTGCATTTCATCCCCTTAGGAATATTATCTGAAGTAACTTCCGAAAGATAAACTACATACAAGCCACAATATCAATGTTTATATTCCTGTATCGGCAGCGGTGTGTTTGACACCCACGATCCTTCACAAAGCGAGCGGCGATCCAATTCGTTCTTGTGGTGAGGTTAAACGTCCGTGGATTCGGAGAAAGGTGTCGCGCGGAGGTCCTCACGCCTTGCGGTGGGTCTTGGACTGAACAGGGTGTCGGTACCGCGGTGTCAGGTACCCGGTCAAGTCGGTAGATCAAATTAACAAAGCTCTCTTAAATTTCGCCCGATACAAACAAACAAACAAACGAACACGGTGGTAGGTAAATGGGAGCAAATGCGTAAGTAGGGGAATGCCACACACCTTTATCTCGTTTAACTAAACAATGTGCGAGATTCTGGTTGTTAAGCTGAAACTCGGAAGATAATCGGTTTGCACTGTTATCAAATAAGTTTTCGAGATAAAAAGGTGTGTCTGTGTATGGTGGTGGGCGTGTGGCGGTGTATTCGCACATCTCACTCATGATGGTAACCATGGTAAATGTAAACACCAGAGCTAGCGCACGCGGCGGCTGCATGTGTGACGTCAGTCCTTCTTGACCGCAGCAGCAGAAGCAGCGTCTTGCGCGACCGCCCTGCTATTGTTTTATAATTCATCACGCATAACGACATATGAAATGCTTACCGTGGCCGCGCGCGGCTTCAAAAAGTCCCCTCGTTCGGCCTCTGTCCAAATAAGGGCCGCCGTAAGCAAACTTGATATATTATTTATTTACATTTACAAGTGGGGTACCTGTTTTTCCTCATTTTTACTGTTAACTCTCTTCTTGCATCGCTCCGCTTTGCTCTCGATTTTTTGCGCGAATTTTTGTGCGAATCACTGAAATCTTATCGTATCAGAAACGAAAAGTATTTAGCATGTGTACCGTTCTAACAAATTACAAAATCTACTACGCCAGTGTATTACCAGAAGAAGAAAATTACCAGTTTCAGACGCGAACTTTATATTATTCAACCGATACAATTTCAAGTAGCGAAAGTATGTTCCATTTATTTGCAATCAACGATTTATTACCTCTTCTATGATTATACGAACCAATTATTTAACATGATCAAATCTTCATACATTTCTGTATGTTTAGTTAGTTTATTTACAGAAAATTCTGAATGAACCAATACAAAAGGCACAAAACATACATATATTTTCTAGTAGCACAAAAAAGTTACTAAAATATATTTGTAGTTTTAATGGTGTATATAAACCGAGTATAAAATCATGAATGTGACGATGAAAGTGCTGTGCATACAAATGTTTATAGAGAAAGAAAGAAACATAGAAGAAAAAAACAGAAAAATAAATGAAGCCGGTATTCAAACAAACGGCCGGCGTCCAATACGTAAACAACGATGCGATTTCTTGGCCTGGAATCAAACAAATCCGTCTAGTAAGAAGACAAACGGTTCTAACACAAATCTAATCTTCGCCGACATAAAAAACAAACGGCGGAGAAAATATCGTTTAGAAAACAGACAGCGATGTTTCGGTATCAAACAAATACACATGCGCCGGTTCCAGGTGGCGTTATATCCAGAAACAAAAGATATTATTATCATTTTTAACACGGTCACTACTAAGGGGCAGTTTTTCAATAAATTTATATAATACCTATATAATAAAATTTCATTAGAATGAGACAGTTTTTACTAGAAAAGCATATAGTTGAAGCTTGATCGCATTATACAGAAGCATTGTAAGTAACAGCATGTGTAGAAGTAACAGGTGATGGTATACGTACAAAAGACGACAGGACGATGACGGTAGCCAAGCTGTCTGGCTTGATCTGAGTCTGAATAACAACGCAACGTCAGACAATTACATTAAATAGTATTATATGTATGTCGTTTCCCTTGATGTTAGGACGTGCGTGAACACACACACACACACACACACACACACACACACACACAATCTGCAACAGTTGATCCAAGCAGCAGCTACAGCACTTGTTTAGATGCTTATTACGCCTGCTTATAAAGCAAACATGATCATCAGTATCACGATGAGCTAAGATAAATATCTGTCTATTCGTGGCTGTGTTCCTCAACACAAAGGTCGCGTAATATGTCACTGGAGTCGAGTTAATGTTTTTAACATTTATATTCTGGACCAACGTGCTTATTCATTAGCTGGATATTTGTTAATAATAAGAAATTAGTTACGTTTCGAGTCCTCTTGACTAATCTGGATATAGAATTACAATTTTCATAAAGTCATCTTGACCGTAACCTTCATATATAATGTAAAAGTATTCTTTGGCAAGCGTTTTTATTTAGTTAGTGATATCATTGATCATCGGTTGTTAACATCTAATGTCAAACACTATTTGTACTTATAGTTGTTTACGAATTACAAAATGTTATTTTTGTTTGTTTTATGCTGCGCTTCAGAGCGTCTGAATATGTGCTTACAGCTTTAATTATTAATTATCGACCACAAAGCAATCGAGATCGTTTGCCTTGCCAGTAAGAAGTAAAAAATTCTATATAGGTATTGTAAATTGTAATTGAGTAATCATGCAATTTCTTTCTGGGGGGTTTATGATAAAAATCGCATTTCTTTTTATTTCATGTCATATTGACACTGTTTCCCGTGTGACAAAATTACGTCCGATTACTGTGGAATTTATTGCACGAAAATTGGTGTCACATACGTCTTGTATCTGTATACTTGTCTGCAGAAACGAATACACAATCTTTTTTTTAATCAAACTGCAATATAATTTTGATCGCAATCGCCTTTTGATCTTGTTCAGAAATCGATTGGAATTTTTGATTTGTTCTTTTTTGCACTTAACGCGTACAGATCGCATGCGTAAAAACGGCGACAAATGAAAATATCAAGTAGATAAATCTGTCATTCGTAAGAACGACAAAATTATAAGTCATTTCGGCGTCAGTCAAGAATCCGGCAAATTGTTACAACAGAATTAGTTTTTATATGCGCACTTCTGTCGCTCGCTTGTATGTTTGTGACTTTTATAAAACAATTATGGAAACAACTTATTTATTGTACTTTGCTTGCTATACTTTCAAGATATGTACAAGAACAAAAATAAATACTTACTAATAATAACAAGCTCTTTATATCTATTAATATAATATTATTTCTAAAAGTGTCCATAGTTATATACGAGTATATGTATATAAACGTTTTACCGAAAATATAGCAAATAAATGAAATACAATAAAATTATAAATGTGCGCTAAATTTGTTCCTCAATAAGTAGTGACACTACATCAGTCACCACAGTCGGTGTTGACATCCATGGCACACATTAGAAACGAATATCGACGATATATTTATTTCAGTTGGTGTCAAGTCTCGCTACTAAACTAACTAAATAGTGTAGCACGTGCGTTATAGTGCGTGACACATGATACGAACAGCGGTAGAAGATATAGTAATATTTCATTTAAAATTAACCAACAGCTTTTAATTTGATTTCAACTATACTATTAACTTGTGGCCTATTCTTTACTTAGTTAAAATATACGTAAAATTACGTTTACGCAAATTTAAGAACAATTTAAACATTTTTTAGAATGTTCTAAAAAAAGTAGCTATACCTACATTAATTTAATTAAAAATATACTCGATTTTATGGACTTACGAGTGAATCTCAAATTCGGAATACGAACGGAGAAGCAAAAAAGAAATATGTTTTACAAATAACTATCTTAACCATAACCTTTCTTAAGTAGCAATTTATTGAAACTTTTGTTTGTCTATCATCTATATAAATCATAGCTGTGCAAATAGATTCTTTATCATTGTGTCAATGATCTTACGATGATGACATACTATATCAGCCAATCAATATACATTTGTTACAATTTAAATAACTTATTTATACGGCGATGTTAACAATCAAATGCACGGTTCGTCTATATTTTTGTTTGGAAAACGTGATTTACACAATTTTCACAAGTTAATTTTAAATCGAATGGCGGCAAATTAAATACATACATACATTTTCAATCGAAACGTGTTCGTTACTTAAACACACTAAATATTGTTTTCATTTCCTAACAAATTAATATAGTACAGTTTTCCACTGTTCAGTAACTGAAAGAACCCATCATATCCTCTCACATAGCACTGATGGTGCTACACATGACGTCATACGCCTATGAGTGCACAATTGAGGGTAACACAGATATACGTATATATATATATATATATATATATATATATATATATATATATATATATATATATATATATATATATATATATATATATATATATATATTGTGTTTTTTATTGGATTTCGATTTTGGAAATTAAAATTACTTTAACTTAGCTCAGTTGCCAATGTAGCATTGTTATTTCAAAAAATATGCCACACAGGAAGGAAAAGGAAACTTTTGTGTGTGAAATGACTGTTGAAGTGAATCCATTTTATTAACAACAATTATCAATTGTCACCGAGTGACATACAAATCTAAACTAATCAATTACAACTGAGATAAACACTTCGAAACGAGTGACATTTGATGAGTGTTAGTTTGGGTACTGCTGTTTCCTAGTAGTCAAGAAGCGCACTTCACACACACACACACACACACACACACACACACACAATTACGTATACAAACACACATACGGATTCAATGATATAGGAGTGAACGATAGTAGACAGCGGGTGCTAAGTGGTCCAAGAGGGTGGTGGCATCGTACATAATGATGTGTGTCAGGGATATTGGCGGCGCAGTGTTGGCAGTAGAAGAAAACTGGCAGTAGACAGACGAAAATAGAACCCGGCGCATATACATACATACATACATACATACATATAACCAAAGGAACCAAGTGAGTACCAAACAGTCTGATGGTCTGGCCGACGCTACATTGCAACAGTACGGCACGGTGTATGCGTATGCTTGGCTATATATATCCACACAACATCAGTTTGCTTGCTTGCTCACACGTATCTGCGTGTGTGTATGTATGTGAGGAGAGGAAAGAAGCAGAGAGACGCGTGTCGTCTCGCCACCGTCCAAGTCCGACGCCGCCGGAGGTGAATCATTTGGTACACGTGAGCCAACATTCGGCCACTGGGCAGACACGATTGCTGCTTTTATTCTATGGATGCGGTCATAATCGAGTAGGTATGTATGTATGTACAATGCACATACATACTACCACTACCGAACTACAGATACACCGTATACTAAAATTGTTTGAAAAACAAAATAAACATTCTCCCATCAGAATTGCATAAATACCGTCAAAAAGAGCACTTATTACTAATACATATCATATTCATATCTGAAGGTCGTATTTTTTATCTTATGCAAAACTAGCTGTAGATACACATCTACTTGGAATTTCCCTGTTCTGTAGCCTCTATAAAATAACAGCGATATTTGTATTAAACCGAGTTGACAAATTGGGTAAATTTTGCAGAATGACAACTGAAAAGAATTGGTTTCAATTGAAATGTAAAAAATAGATCGTAAATAAATGTTTTCTTATGAGATTTCGCAATTTTTATATATGTATGTATGTATGTATGTATGTATGTAAAGCACAGCACGTATTATAGTAAACAGCCTACATACTCGTATGTATGTAGGTTTGTTTGTCAATTCATATTCGGATTATGACGTTAGTTGAATAATAATCTTATACTAGTCATGCTTTTTGAGACAATGAATTATAAATAATATAGAAATTTATAAATGTGGAAAGATGGGTGTGTTGAGTAGAGGTGAGTGAGTGAGTGAGTGAGTGAGTAATCAGTGATTCGTTTGAGAAGAAGAACGTGCAGGAATGTCGCTGGCACTAAATATAAAGGGTTACTCATGTCAATTTAACTTTACCATTGTCCGGCGAGTTCATTTTCAAATTACTGAAATGTTCATCTTTTAAATCCGTTTCTTTCCCATCTTGTACGAGTATTTCCTCTCCTCGTTGAACTATGTTGTAGGTATACTTTCCCCTCCACCAAATATTACATAAAAAAATGATACATTTTAATAATATCGTGTGGTTAACGTTGTACGTTTTGGTTTCTCATCTTACCATGCTTTTGTGGTCTGCACGAATAGAAATTTCGTTTACTGGTGTTATTATTAATTATCATAAGATAAAAGAAAGAACGTATCGATATGATAATTTTCATATAAATTACCATTTAAATCAAAATTAGAGTTTGATGGTATTTCAATGAAGTTCTAGTGAAAACAATTCGATCAAAAGACAATGGGGATGTTGGTTGGTGGAAAGTAGTATAGTGGCGACTTAGGCAAGGCCTCGCTGTATCAATAGTTGATTCCGCGGCGCAGCTTTTGGCTTGAATATTATATAAGAATAAGGAGCAACTATATCATATATGGGTAGAATCACTGTAAATGGAGAAGCGGGTAAACACGACCGGCCATCTGTAGTCTGCAGTGGTCTGCGGTGGTATGTTGTTGCACTGCTGGTCCCAACAACGTCCACTAACACAAGTCACTCACTGTGATGAGTCCGGTACCGGGTCCAGGATTCATACGTACGGTAAGCTCGAATCCGGGATCCTAGCCTCATTCAGAGACGAATTAGTTTTTATTTTTTCGACTCAACATGTTTCAAGAAATATATACATAAATACGATTACATCAACAAATTAAAATGCCATAGATTTGATCATGATGTGATGCAAAAATATATATCCAATGAACGATGGCAAGATTCAATAACAGTTGCTTTGGTCATATTTATTTTCGTGTACTTAAATCGCAAGCGCGGTCTCTTGTCACGACAATTTAAAATTATCATGCTCTTATTAGTTTGTGGTTAAGCAGTTGCTGACTGTGGTTACACAAATCTAATCGCATACATCGCTGTGTAATGTGAGTGTTTATAAACGACATTGATGCTTGCAAATTTGTTGAAGTAGCATACTGTTAACCATAATATCTGTTTAATTAAATAAACATAAATTCTATTATTACTTAGCATCCTATGTTATTGTCGTCATAAGACAATAGCTAAATGAGATCTTTTTTTGTCATATAATGAATTTAAAAGCAATTTCAACGTTTCTACTTTCTTCTAAGCATCTAAAAAATGTATTTACAAGTGTTTAAGTGAGCGTAGTTGTAGTTTAAATTTGGATACACTTTAATAGAGCTTTGTTCAAGGTCTCTATACTGCGTTTTAGTAATTTCTTACGTTTGACAAGTTCTAGATATTTTTAAAAAATTATAGAGAACGAGTCATCATTTTGCTGTAGCTTTTTAGTTCCGTAGTAATGAAATATCTTAATAATTATTTCTTAATTGAACCGCGCACAGATTAATAAAATAATTTACATCAGATACCAGTTTTAATATATACCTAGTAGGTACCATTACGTACATCGGCATGCTTTATTATGATTGAGCTAATTTATTACCAAACAAATTTACAATTTAATTACATCAAAGATATGCATACATCATTTTATTAACTACATAAGTAGTTTTTAAAAAAATTGCAAATAATTAATTTTGAAAATTGCTCAACTTCATTTTAATAGAACTTTATTATAGTATTATTTTTCAATGTTAATTCGTTCGTCAGCAAATAAATATACAATAAAAATATATTTATAATGTACCTAAATTTAAATATATACCTATATACTCGTATATGTATATAGCTAGGTACTGTTTAATTCAAGTATAAGCTTTACTGAGTTTATTTTTTATAACAGATAGCAATAGTATATTTTATAAATTCAAGTTATGAAGATTTATATACCTAGTGCTCTATGTAGTAATTAAAAAAAAAAATTTTCTTTAAGTTTGTCGGCATGTTTCACCATGTGTTACGTACGTATGTATGTAGTAAATAAGAAGCAATTTTACGAGAGGTGATTCGATGCACTAGCATGTATACATGATTCGGAACAGCAGATTAATATTAACTGAACGAATTGTTGAAAAATTGACGATTTCTTTTATCAATTGATATTTAGTTCTTTTGCTCGGTAAACCTAACACAATAAAGAATTTAATAGCCAGCTGCCCTCTTTTTATTAACAATTAATTAAGAACAATTAAGCGTGGGTAAATGGTGTGTATGTGAGTTTTTTTTTTGCATTATGGTCCATATTAAATTATAACATGAATGCGCAGTGAAATGAAATGAAACTGCAGAAACAAAAATGCGCTACGGTGTCTGCTGTACTGCACTATATGAAGAAATAACACAATTTGTTCTGCTAATTGTGCAATTAGCCACCCTTCGTCTGGGCTTGCACTTCTTTGCTCATCGTGTGCGTGATTAAGTGCGCATGCACCGATTAAATATAAAATGTACACAGAACTATATTAAGCAAACACCATTTTATGTGCTATTCTGTATCTTTTATAGAAATTCTATAACACATAGACGAATAATTGTATCGCATTTAAATTCAAATATGTAAATATTTCTGGAAATATCAAAAAACATGGCAGGCCCAAATTGTGATTACCTATACCAAAAATGGATTTCATGGCAAGTCTACTCTGTAAGTAAGTGTGTAATGTAAGAGTATAACGAGAAGAGAACAAATGTGGCGTTGGCAGACCGCTCGACGCAGTGACCAACTGCTGAGTAACAGTGGCTTGCATCACTCTATGAAATTATTGCATTTTAAAACAAAGATGGCAAAAAATGTTCAGTTATATTCAATGCGAGTGTGTTTGTGTGTGCGATGGCATTGCATGGATACCTGTACTAAATAACTAAACTTAACACAAGCACCTGTACCTGTTTCTATTCCATAAGACGAACAATCGCTAATCTAATGAACACGCAATAACTAACATAACTTCTACATCTTTCGCTGGAGTATATTCATCTGAAAATCACACGATGTGGCATGAAACAATAGCTCACAGTATATCTACGTAGTTCACTAAAAATATTATTCTCTCCAGAAAATAGTTTATTGGATTGTAGGTACACTCTGATGCATACCAACAATATATCTAAGTATGTATGTTGGAATTATATTGTTGTGTTGTGTTGTGTCTTCTATGTAATCGCTAAGTCTGGAATTCTGTTGTACGTGTATGCATGCGTCGGCGTATGCGTAACGTATGCGTAACGTGCCGCGTAATCCTTACGTGCTCCACGACCAGCCGATCGAGCAGGAAAATAATTCCGAGCCTCATTCGCTATTCATCGCACATGCCGTTTAACTTTGAACCGAGTTTAAGGCCGAACACACTCTAATATACATTATATGAGTAACTCAATAAACATAGTTAAAAAAAGAACTTTTTTTTTGTAAAACTTTTCATACTGCATGAACTGCAACAAATATGAATTGTCTTTTAGAGGAATCAAAATATTTTCCATTTAGTAACAATAACGGAAGACGTGAACAAAATAAACCTTGACACAAATAATGATACAAATAAAATTTCAAACAACAGAACCAATACTAGAAAATAAGAAAACATGATTCAGATAAAAATATCCCTATTCTATTCAAACACTATTCCTTAGTACATATATGATTCGTCTTGTGAGATTTATCAAGGATAATATAATGTTATTAACGTCACACTAATCGTTTATAGAAATACTTGACTAAAAAGCTATATTTGTATTAACATAATTTTTATGCTCTGCAACAACCATAGGGTTGTATAAATTTTAAAACCGTTTTAAATCAAATCAATTTTAATTCATCAAACATTTATATATTATTTATAAAAAAAAATATGAAGCGCTCCCACCAAAAAATATAGATGATAATAATGTTTTTAACATTTATTTATAAAAGATCATAATGAAATCGATAATTCAATTTAAAATAAATATTTATGGGCGGAAATAAAGTTACTTTTCTACATCCGGCTATTATTGATAAAGTTTTAAAAAAGTGTGAAACAAAAAAAAATTATACCTACATCCTTTACAAAGCTATTGATCTTTTGATCAATGGAAAATCCATCCAAAACAAAACGTCCAATAGAGCATTCAACTGTTTTTTGGTCCAAGCGTGAGAAACAATTAAAAGTTTTCGTGCAAGTTCAACAAAATAGAGAAAAACGTTAACGTAACGCTACGCTCCAAGTGCGTCCGACAAAATTAGAACAAAAACTTAATCAGGTGTAGAAAACAAATGTACCTACGTACCGAGCAGAGATACAGTAATAATAGTTTACCAGTGTGGTCTAAACATTACTGCAGACATTGGATCTAAATCGCATGTGATATTTTTTGAAGAGTAAACTAATTAAGAAGACATTGAAAAATATAAACAATTTACTTTGATATAATATTTGAGAAAATCAAAGATAATTAAACTGCGTTCACATACGTACACTATATAGATAAAATATGTAATAATAAACAGGATGATGTAAAAGTATGTTCTAGGTTTGTAAATATATTTTTTTCAATTATTCGAAAATGTATTTTGCGTAAATATTTGGGATTTCTATCTAGTGTCATGCATTCATCCAAAGTAAGAACATACACACAAGATGATGAGTTTTAAAACCGACAGGCAGACAGAATAGGAATACGACGAGTTGTCGGGAATCTGCACCGGATGAAATTCATTTTCAAAACATTTGAGAGAAACGGTCTAGGTAAATGTACGAGTATGTGCGCGTGCGCTCAACTATTTCAGACGTCGCGTCGTCTAAATTATCTCAGCAACTAACGTTTGCTGTAATTTCAAAAGATATACGTTCGTTTGAACATCTTTGATTCATGAATCAAACTGTTGGCAAATTTAGATTTAGTTACTTTTAGACAGTTTGTATATAGGTATACAGTTGGTACGTTAATTACAGTGAGAACAATATCTAAGAACACTTATTTGTATTAGTATAGTATATATTGAAAAAATGTAATTGCAAATATAAAAATAAAAAAGGTGATCACGAATTAGTCCTAAATTTGTCAATACGTATAGATTGTATAAATATAGTTGGAAAACGCAGTGCATTTCAAATATATCAGATGGTTCTTGGGGTAATTGACTTGGTCAACTACGAGTATATCCAATTCTGCATTGCTAAATTTATCAGAAGTATAAATAATTTAAATATAACCTTTTTACATGAACGGCTGGCAGAGAATGAAAAGTATGTGTTGGTCAGAAGAACGCATGTATAACAGTGGACCATTCAGTGATAGAAAATATTAGACATCTAGGAAATTAGTTTTCGTTCGTAATATGCCACATACAGACAGACCCATTAGTCTGGATGGAAACAATCGCCGAGACTTGAATCCGATGAACTGGTGTTTGTTAGTGACTAGTAGTTATAATTCAATTTTTTGAACTATTGCTGCAAGTATTGGCACATGCAATACTTGTTTTTGGCACTATTTAGTGCAATGAACCCTTTTTCAAAAAAAGCTTGCCATTGCAAGGCTTAATTATAAGTTTGTGTTAATTAAGTAATGATTCCAAATCTAAATTGAAAACAGTTGACACTTTTAGTTCTCACAACACATTGAAGAAAATATGGTGAAAATAAACAGAATGAAGCACTTACTGGCCGTTGGCCGTTGATATTTGTGTTGGCATAATGCAAGAAAACAATATAATTTAATTCTAGTCTATTTATGAAAAAGTAGAACACTAGAACAACTGAAAAAAACTGCCGCCATAGACTGTTGGCTCGCCGTATTTCATGTAACCGCGAGAGGGTGGTACGAAAATAAATTATACGCCAGCGACATTTGATGTTTGCTGCTCACACCGACTGTAGGTAAATACATCAACGAAACGCTAACTGGGACGCATCCCAAATTAAAAACCCAATGACTCGTTGCAGTCTATGTCCGTTATGTATATGTATGTATGTATGTATGTATGTATGTATGCATGTAAGCAGGTTCGTTGTAATGTAATTTTGGATTCAGATCAAAAATTGCACGAACCGCAAACACGAAATTAAAATGCTTCAAACTGTGAATCCGGTGTTTAAAAAACTGTGTTTTCGTTAATTAAATATTTTCTCTACCGTATAAAATGGTTGATAGGATACTCTACTAAAAATGATATTGTTATACACTATGCTCGACATAATAATAATAAACGGCACACTTATGCAAATCTAGAGAAAATAAAAAAGGGTTTTTAACAGAATAGTGTCAATAATTCTGGTAAATATCTAAATATATAGGTAGTAAACATCATAACTATGAAAACTATTCCATTGAATAGTTAGAAGAATTGGGTTGAATTAAATATATGGTTGTTACATATTACTAGAAATAATTTTACAAATAGGCGCATATTTTAGCACGACGCTAGAATCTAGACAGTGATTTTAAAAAAAGCCACTGAAGTGTTAAATTGGCTAAATGCTCGTTACAGTGTTTAACTAAAGCATTATTCAAATGACTAATCATCAATGATTACTACTATAAGTAATCATTTATAAGTTATATTATAATATTTATGTTTGCACTGTGACAGAACTATTTTGAGGCAGCAATACAAAATCCTTTCACTTTTTCATCAAATCTATTTGAATGTTAGTGTTGTTCGTATACAAGACAAGAATGTATGAATGAGGAATTGTTATTAGGAATAAATAATAGCATAGGTAGTATATGCATATTTTACGATTGGGAATGAGATTTTTCGTAATTACATATCTTGTATGGTAATGGTACACCATAGTAAGAACGTGTGAAAAACGGTTGATTTTTTTTGTGACAAAATGAACAGGTAAAAATTCGTATACAATTCGTAATATCTGGTGTGCGCAGCCCACCGTAACCAAAACTGTTTACTTTTTTCCACATCCCAATAAGTGAACACAAAAAATAGAATGTAAAAAATAAATAAAACGAAACAGTTTCATTGCAGAAACAAAAGAATCGGTCGAGACATCTGCAATTATTTCGCATATTACCTAATGACGTTATAGTTTTAATAACATGCAAATTGAGTTTTTGTGTTTCAAGGTTAAAACAGATAGATCGTCTGTCCGATAACATTAATGATTGTGATCGTAACTGTGCGAAAATTGGATTACGACTTTTACTTCAGTTTCATTCAACCAGACATATTTTAATATCTTGCGTACTGAACCATCAGGGGTAATTATGAAACACCTGTCCTCGAGGGAACGCTACCCGATATTTAGGCGCTCTCAAAAGTGCATGTAGGCTTATTAGTGAACGCACCCTTCATTTTAGCGAATTTTACGTATGTTCTCAGATTGTATGATAAGCAATTTTTAACGAATTTTGGCTGGCTGATGTCTGGCTGGGGTAACATTCATTCACCTACCAATTTGGAATTTATTATTAACTTGCACTTAAAACTAAGTGTCTAACTTGAACGCACCTTAACAAAAAATTGTTTTACATTTTATCAATAAAATAAAATACTATTTTAAAACTCCTTTGATTTTTATTGGAATTTCAATAATATAGCTTTAATATCAAAAAGTGATATAATAATAATAATGCCAAATTAAATTGAAAGATAAAAGAAATAAAAATGCAAAACTGTACATTCCTTATTAGATAATAATCTATTTGTTTTATTACAATTAGATATAATTCGCACCAAAGTCCCAAATAACATTGTGATAAATTTAATTTTCAATTGTATTGGTCATAGAAATCGAATTAGTTTGAATCTTATCAATTTGGAGAATTTTTTATATATACGAATGATATTTATTATTGAATGAGATTAAATTGAAGTAATATACAAATAATGAAAAAAATGCATATCTTTAGCATTTTTGATGTTATCGTTTCGCGGATCAGATACCTACGAGTATACGTAAGTAATTTTGTGAATTCATGTTATTGCTAATTATCGATAAAAACAAACACATTATATCTACGTATATAGTAACTTTAAAATAATATATATGCTTAGGTATATGTAAATATATTTACGATATTTTGGTAGACACTCTTTCTTAAGTGAAGAAATTACGTAGTATTTGATAAATAAGCGCGACGAATGTAAGTGAAAATACGGGAAGTGATTTTGAGATGAGATGAGCAAGAAGTATAATGAGAGAAAAATATCTATATATGGTGTATCTATAGGTATGAACGCGAGAGAGTGTAGTGTGTTTGATAAGTTCTCGTGGTTGTCGTACCTACATATATTGTATCGGAGGTATAATGGTCTCAATTATCGGATTTGCACATAATACTGTATGCTCTGCTCTGTTGGTCTCCGGCCGACGTCACCAGCTAATACTTATAAACATATTGTTGTACCATACGCTCCCACAGGCGTACCTAACTAAACGTGTGTGAGAACTAACGCTGCAGAGATGTACTCGATACTTTCATCAATTTATGCATTCCACACAATATCGAATGCATCCTTTATGAATATTAAAATGTCTGCTTTTAAGTACGTAAACACCAGAATTGCTGCGATGATCGTAAAACCATTTAGTAACCATAGAAAACGGCAACCAGAGGAGAGTGCAATTTATTATTATATTATTATAGAGAAATAACGAAGAAAATTGTAAATTGAGTAAGAAGTTGTCCTTCGATACATGATTAATATAAATTGTACGAATTTAAAAATGAAGTCATAATAACACTGATTCCATATTTGTAATATTTCTAAGCAAACCTATTTCTGAACTGTACAAACCGGTATCGAACTACGAGTTACTGAAGTAGAACACATCGAGAAACAAGCGAAATCTTTAGGTACGCGTTGAACATCTGAATACTTTAAACTAATAAAACACTAGGCTTCAGGAGCTGTGCACAGTGCACTTTAAAATAAATAAACAAACGAATACGCGCAAGTGTACGCGAATTATTCAACTATTTTCTGTTTAATTTTTATTCAATATCTGAATCCAATCCTGCGTTGTCGAACTGCAAAAGAACAAGGTCGCACCGTACCGGTGATTGTGGTTCCTCATGCGGTCATGCGGAGCAATTGAAGTCTAGTCAGGGACCCAAGCACGTCATTCGTCAAACTGTTTCCCATCATTTTACAGAGCTGTATCAATATTTTCCTATACTAAATATCCAAAATGTCTTCAATGAAATAATCTCTTTAGCTTTTTTTTTGGGATGCTCGTATACATTTGTTATTGCGGATATAAATTATTGTTTAATTATTTGAAATACTGGCGTCATTGTTATCTTTGCAATTATTTATTAGCGTGAATAGCATTCTAGTTTCTGGTTTTCATACGTTAGGCATGAGATTAATAGCACTTACTACAAATAAGTATTTTGTGCCAAAATCTTTGCGTACCGTGCCAATATTTTTAATTAACCAAACAAAAAGTGTTTTATTTAATTATAGTTAATGCATATTTGTTACAGAACGTTAAACGTTTCATTTTATTACATCTTCATATCGAATGACCTTTCTATATAAGTAAATAACTCACTCAATGCATTGTGCATCAAACAAGATTTAATTATTATTTCACGGTTTAGTAATAGTCAGGAATGAATATTTCAGTAGTTATTACACTGAAAATAAATATATTATAATTCAAAATGTATAATAAAATAAGTACTATTTACCAAACATGACCAGTATAAATGTTTTAATCGATATACATAGATTATATTCATAAAATCAATATAGAATATCTGATAAGTAAATTTATAATTGATTACTATAATTCAAATTTGGTGTGAAAGTATTGATTAAAAATGATAGTAAATAATCGCAGAGAAATTTCTACGAACTGTTTTTTTGCCAAGATTGGGCAATAGAGTTTTTGCGAATCAAACAAACAAAGTTGGTATTTCCAAATAGGATAAACTAAGGATAATAAGTACTTCTAATAAAATATGAAAGCTTGCTGCTCTATGGAATATATATATATATATATATATATATATATATATATATATATATATATATATAATATATATATATATACGTATATTCTTCGGATATGGAAATACCCTTCGAAATATTGAGATTATTTGACCAATCTCAGGTAGGTACAATTAAGTATACCGCAGAAAGGACAATTGACAAAATATATATTTAAGTGTAATTATTAGTATTAAAATGTTTATTACAATGTCTATTAAGTAACGAGTTAGTAAATAGGTAATAAATATAAAGATCAAGCAGAAGCTGTATGGCAAAATAATATCGTCATATTGATCTAAAAAGTAAATAATTTCGACCGTTCACGACAATTTAGAAATATTTAGTGTAGGTAGATAGGTGTACCTATGTAAAAAAAATCATAAGTCGCTGTAAAGAAATGTGTTCCGTTTAGACTAGTGGATTAGTCGGTAGATTATATAGGATTTTTAGTCGATAAAAACGTAAACCATTTCTCCCAGTAACATGATGAAGAGTAGAGAGTAACGGGTACAATAAAAAGTCATTCCCCCGACGGTTGAATACACCAAAGTCAACTTTGTTTATCGCATCAATCAGTAAATCATTAAGTTCGGGCTTCGCGCATGCATATGTCACAGACCGAAATGTTTAAAATAAGAGTGCAACGGATCAACTGTCGTTCGTTCTCGACGCGAATGTGTGTTGTAGGCAAGCAGGCAGCAGGCAGCATGCAGCAGGGGATTGCTTACTCGATGTTAGGTTTAACGGGTGATGTTATTTTCGGATTATCTCAAGGTTTACGCTAAATACCTGAACACATTTTGTCCCGTAAATAATTCGTAAAGCGTTCCAGTGATGATGCGTGTATATCGACCAGCAATACAGATCATTTACAAGTAGCTCAAAATACTTTACACATTTTAAGCTAGGGTGAATACCCTCAATTGTCTATTTTATATAAGTTCTCTTTTGGTGTCTGTGCGGTTGTAAATACAATTCAAACAATCTACCCATAAGTACGGTTTTCTCGTGATAACGTGCATTGCATTGCAAATATGACATACATATGTATGTATTGTCTTACAGTGAAGCGTCATACCGTAATTAGATGATTACGGGTATGATTTATAGGTAGGTGCAGTTCTCTCATGATATGTTTTCTCGTGCATAATAACGACTGCTAAATATTTAGGTTTCAAATGTGCTTATAAGAAAGAATATTATTGCCACCTTATAAATGTATGGAATCTCGGAATATGATACGAGAAGAATGAATGATTTATAGTTTAGCGCATGTGTTTCGGTAATATAAAGTGCCGATTCAAATGTATTTTAACTAATATTTAATTTTTACTACTGCTGTTGGCACTGTACAGTACAAAGATCGACGTTGTTTCTTACTGTATTGGTAGTAGCATTTGAAGAAAATAATAAGTTCTATTTCAAGAAGCCAAGCATTCACTATAATAGCAGTGGCGCTAAACTTAAGTTTGTATGAGTTGTGGTGCTCGACAATTCAATTTATGGAATTTACTACATATTCACTATTTCTGTTTTAGTTTTAATTTTTAGGGAACAAATATGACTGTTGCATTTCAATGTGTGTTTAGTAATTAATTGTTTGTCAGTACCTATGAATCAGGGTAATTAAAAAAAAACAAACAAACAAACAAAAACTTACGTTTTTTCTTGTTGACCACTTCACGAATCCTCTGAACCTTCTTAATGTTATACGGCACCGGCGGTCCAATCACAGTGTAATTGTGCATACCGACACTTTCAAGGAAGAAGATGTAATCCTTGCCGTTTTCCAGATCAGCCCTAACCAGTCCATGTACTAGTTTATTTTCGCATCCCCTACGCTTGCCAACGGCAAAGTGTAGTCGTAACATTTCTGTAATGTTCGCTCCGAAATTCGATTCGTTCTTATGGATTTTTTTCACTTCAACGGTGACGCCATACTTGGTCGTAACATTCGTATTTAGCTTCGATCTAACGCGACCTTGAATGATTATTTTCGCGTAGTACGCTCTGGTGGCAATGTCCTGTCCAGGACAGAACTTGTCGCCGTTGTTGTTGTTTTTATTATTATTATTATTATTGTGACTCTTTCGGCGATCGTCCGCCGTGTGGCTGGTCGCTCGTCTGGTGCGCACCAGGTCGGTTCTTTCGTCATGCTGAGCTCTGTGCTCGGCGACGTTTGTCGTTGGTGAGTTCACATGGTGTCGCTGTTGTTTTGTGTCGTTATTATTAATACTGTTCCTGTCATCTGGTCGTAAAGTGTAGGTGGAGTGTAGAAGCGCATCCCTTCGTTTTCGCCGTCGTTCGTACGGCCAACGCATGTGGAGTCGCCGGTTGCGCCGCTGCTGCTGCTGCGGCGGCTCATAGTAATACCGGTGATGGTGTTGATGATGATGCTGATGACCGACGACGCCTTCTGCTAGCGACGAGCCCACGCCAGCAAAGTGCACGGCCCTCGCGAAAAACTTTTTATTATGATGATTATTATTATTATTATCTACCGCACGGTTAGTGTTGATCATTCTCGTTATGAAATCGTTGTAATCGTGTTGCGCGTTTTCATTTATGCTATACGATGAGGTAAATGGATACTTTTTATTATTATTATGATCCGTGAGTGTCACCAATCTATCTGTGTGGAAACCAGAACAACTTAAAAATACTAAAATCACTAGGAATATAAAACATACACATTTTTCGTACGATAATTTATACATGTCTAGAGATGGGAGCGGGTTGTCAGCGAGCTGTCCCCAAATTGCGCGCGGCTGACGCGACGCGTGTTTCTCGTTATTTGCCGACGAGAACAGGTACTAATCACTTTGATTCGCGTGATGCGTGAATTAACGGCGACACGGGCGGGCGTGATCCGGCTGTTTGTGTCGCTCCGCCGATGCACAGTTCGTCAGTGTTGCGACGCACGGGTGCCTTACTTCGTCAGACTGTTGGAGATCTTCGTGATCCGACATCTTTCGTTGGGAGCAAGCTGTCTGTGGTGCCGGTGCTGCGAGCACTTATACGCCAACATTCGGTTGCTCTGTTCGGGGGTTGCTCGCACTAACGGTCGACTCTGTCTGCTCCACCACTGACTTGTCTTGTACTCGCAACAGAAAACACAAGGGGTTGTTCTTATTCGCATGCACACACGACACGAGAGAGCGTCGTCTGTTTCACATTCTGCGCGCGCGAATCTCCTTGTCTGGCTGGTCCGTTTGTCCGTTGAACACGACGTTCAACTCTGACAGATAATTGATTTACGTCAATAAATCAATTGTGTTTCGCGGTGTCCTTATGCCACTTTAACATTCGACCCCCGAATTACTTGTCTCAGTCACAATCACAAAGTGTGTTGTTTGCAGAGTGTACTAACCACATGATCCAGTGTGGATTTAATAATAATAATAATATGATGTTTCACACGCACTTGGTGTGGCATTAATTGATTAAAAATTTAAAACAGGTGTACGTACGTACGTACAGACAACGATGTTCCCGACGTAAGAAAAAAATAAGAGGTAACACGAGTTGATACTATATTTAGTAACGCACTGGAAAGATGCTCCTGTTTCGAACAACTTTCGACCGTTGACTTGTGCTCACCGTTTTCTATAATTGTTACAATAACTGGCGACGCTATTATATAGATAGACAAATTATCCAAAAGTAAACTAGCGAATAGGGCAAAACACTTTTGGAACACAAAATAAAGCCAAAAATTGTAACAAATTCACCGATGATGAAATAAATCACTAAGTATAACTGAAACACACTGATCGAACGATGGTGCGATGGATGATGATGATGATGATGATGATGATGGTGTAGTTATCCGCGCACTCTCCCGTAAATAAATGACGGCGGCCACTTTTGTTTTAAAGCAGTTGAGTGACGCGTCGCGGTATAACGCACAACAATGTTTCACGAAGCGGATCGTGCGGTGGTATGAGATGAGACAGGCAGACGGAACAACAATTCAATTCAATTGAATTCTGAGTCGCGCGGCGGTGTCGCTGACGGAGACAGCTGATTATAGTAGACAGGGTTGTTTCAGTTTAATAGTAAAGATGCGCATTGAAGGAAGGCGAAGGCAAAGGCGAGGGCGTTTTGTTATAATCGGACGGTGTTCGCGCTTCTACAGCTCAAACTGCACTGCTGATCCGCGCCGCTGGCCGGTTGGACGCGCCGGTGGCAGCGCGCCGAACGCACTCCGCGTTGTCGGGATATTTCGCTCTCAGCAATATGCGAATCTTTTTTTTTTTTTCTTTAATATATTGGTGCGTCGGATTACTTTTCATTTTTTCCACAAAATTATCTCATCATTTATTATCGCCTAGTTGTTTGAAACATTTCCCCCCATCATTTATACAGATATGTATTTATTATACTTAATCAATATTATAGATTGCTAGACATATAAAGGACTCCTGACCTTCCGCTTTGCACGAATGAAAATGATTATTACTGGTGTTTATTCTTACTTTTTATTATCATAAGATAAAAAATAATAATAAAAGCCCGTCATGATTGACGGGTTATCGCTAGTATTCTGTATTATTCTTAAAATATATTTCTCTTAGACTAAATATTGATTTTCATCAAAATCTATACTTTTCTAAATGACTATGCACTGATGTCGGTTTTCTTGCCGAGCTAATTTTAATATTTTGAATATTACAGCACACGATCGAACATTTACATCCGGTAATTATGGTCGTGTGGCGAGCTTAAAAAATAGAATTTGGACCACGTTTGATGTCACCTGCTAAAATGTGTATATTTGAATTATCACTTCAGTAAATAAGATCAAAGTAGGCAATTTTAATCAGGTTAAAGAATAAAAATTATAATATATATATATATATATTGGCGCCAAGATAATTACGATAATTTCATAATTATTATTGTTTTTATAAGATAAGTTATCTATAAATTCAATCAATATATACATACATACATATATAATAATCACTTGCACTAAACTAACAGATCTTTTGATGTAAATGTACGTTATTATAATTACGAGTACTGTTTAGATGTATGATTGTACTATTTTGAGAAATATGTTATTTGTATTTGTTTGTATGCAAGGAACACTGAATTATGTATTCGAATTTGAACTGACGTTTCTGTTTGATTTCCAAGATAAAATGTGACTAATTTGATCATTTTATCATATTTAATCTGCTCTACGTAACGTGTGAAACGAATACTTAAAAAAACTATAAAGACACTTTGCATTATTTTAATGAATGGATGTTCAATTCTTATCTTTCTATTTTATAAAATGTTTATTTAATTGCATTTCAGCATTTTAGTATTAATAAAATGGTGCGACGATAGGCAACAGTGATAATTTTAATATTTATAAGAAGTATTTTAAATTACTATTATCTTTTTTATCTTAATTATATATGCTCAATAGTTTTTGAGTGAAAACGATCAAATTATTAGAATTACTTCAGCGTCGCCCAATTAACGTACATCTACATATGTTTGAATTTCAAAATAATTGTTTTTAATTGTGACTTCATTTTGAAAAAATAATAAACTGGAAATAACAGTCACACTTAGCATCTTGATAAAGCTTATTCGTGGCAAATGAGCAAATGTCGTCGTATAGGATAGTTAGTGGATGACCTTGAATTATTCGATGATTTTTCATATGTAGAATGGTTGCGTTACATTTTTAGTGCTCCTGACCGTGCATATGTTAAGTGTTGAAAGATATAGAGCATTTCCTAAGTTGCGTCAAAATTAGGATGTATCTCTAGGATTTATTCTACTGATGACAGTAGATACTACATGCACAAGATTACTTACAAAAGAATCATCACCACTTATTTAGTGCTACCCAAAAGTGAAATTAATACGAACTACCTTTCTTAAATGGTTCAAGAAGTACTTTCAAGTGTACACTTAACGTATTTCTTTTTCAATATACCGGTAATGAAACTACGAGTATATATATATATATATAAGACAAGCATTGATGGCGCTTATGCTCCCAGCTTACATTACATTATTATATTATACTAAAATAAATTCGATAGTTGGAACAATAAGGGATTATGAATGTATAAATTTAAGGTAATTAATATAGAAGATTTACTAGATAAAATATTAAAAATACGTTTAAATTATTTAGAAATGATTTTTCTAAAAATCCTAATAGCTCCAACAGTTCCCGAATACATAGGACACACACACACACACTCACTCCCATACATATTCTTAGTATCTCTCGTGTTTATGAGCGAAGTGCGAACGAAACAAACCATTTTCTGTTTTACTTTTAAATGTCAGATGCCTACAAACCAAGTCCCAAGAGATCTAGGTTTCGTACCGTTTTGGACAGAGATTATAAATAGTAACTATACTACTAATAACCACACACACACATCACGGCATAGGTGAATTGGAAACGAAACGGCGCTTCGAGATGCGACGCCCGACGCCGACGACGGACGGCATTTGCCGTCTGTATGTGTGCGTTTGTAGTGGCGCTATATCTTTATGACGAATGTATAAATGAAACAACTCTTTTAAAATTGCCAGTGACACGTTTGTTTATTTCCGTTGTCATCTATGAGAAATGGACCATACATAAATCTCTTCTTACGTAATTTATGCAATTGTAATTTTATTTCTCGGGATTTTACCACAGAAATATTTACTCTTTAAATCTCAATTTCATAGTAAACAAATAAACATAAATTCGTGCTTTTTAAATCGCTTATTATTCCTACAAAACCAAGTAGGTATGCTCCGTTATTTTTAGTGTGCAATCGAATTTCTGAACTATACATACATATGTTCAAGCCAAATAATCGCTAAAATGATGTGTTGTATTGCTTCGTATTTGTTTGCCTTACAGATGCCACTTAAAATAATTATTTTATCCAGCATTAGAATGAAATTACTTACGTAGGTTTCCTTGAATTAAGTTAAATTCTGCCCAAGAGACTTTCATAGCAAACATCGTATATCACTATGTTTATTGACATATCGTTTAAAAATAACAATTACTTGAAAATGTGCTCCTTTGAATATGCTAAGTACGTTAACTGGAAGCTAGGTAACATGTGTAGACAAATATAATTTTCAAATACTTTTCTGCTTAATTAAACAACACTGAATTCATATCATAATTTTGTTTCAAACAAATCATAAGGAAATTCTTACCTACGTAGATTACTCTGAACATAAATCATAAAAGATACTTTTTTTCAAATATGTATATACGCTGAAGAAAACGTTTATATTGTTTATTTTGTCAGATAAGTTCCGGGATAAGTTTAAGATAATAAACATTTTTGAAATGAATGAAAAATATGATAATATTCTATTTAAATATTTCAAAAATAAAATTAGATTTTTTTTTAAATTTAGTCAAAATAAACTAGGTAATTGCAATTTAATAACAAATTCCTTAGTTGCAATCGCAAACCTTATTGCTTACTTCTACACCTATGCATACTGTATTTATATTACTGTTTGAAAGCATGACCCAAATGTGTGACTTTTGGCAACCCCCGTTAAAAAACCCACGTCTCTTCTAGTGTGCTGTTTTTTGACAGCGTTGACCACTCTTAGGCGGTAGTTAGGTAACGCATAAAATGTTTTCGCGATCGTGGATACAAGTGTGTACATTTTATGGATACATTTGTTATTACTTTAAAACTTTTATTAACTTCATTATTTTGGAATGATTTTACGTCTGATGAACCTCTGTGTGTGTATGTAACATAAAAAAGAAGAAACTCCTCCCGATGCTCGAATTGAAAGATTTTAATATTAATCGTATAATTATTTAACATAATTAAATGCAAGTTTCAATGTTTTAAAAATAATTTTAATATCTTTAAATGCGTGAGTTATCAAACAAATAAAAGTGAAAAGGCCAGAAAAGTTTTAAGAGGTTCAACCAAAACGTGAGAGAAGAAATGTATAGTTTGTTTACGTCTACATTCCTCATGCGAACCAAAACTTTTGATTGTTTATCCAATTAATTAACTCCTTTGTCTTACGACTGTTTTTACAAACGGCTGACTTGGATCTATTTTATCACCATGTTTTATACAATATATAGTCTGCGATTACTTTGTGTTAAGTATTGCACATTCATATTATCTATTTGACTGAGAGGGATTTGAGATGAGACACACTGTTGAACTTTTGATGATTGGCGTCTTCTAGGCGAACGACGTCGCCTACGATAAACGAAACGCAAACTGATTACTATTTTATTTGCAATTTTTCCGCTTGATAGCGCAACTTTACCAATGGACACTTGAAATATTTTGATACAAACTATCATTTCGAGTTCAGTTATAAGGAGAGAGCTTATGCAGATTTAAAATGCAACACTCAGAAAATCGTATTATTTCATAAGTTTGTATACATTTGAATACATTTAAATCAAAATAATTTTTTGCTTTACAGATAATATATTATCCATGGCCTATCTATAAAACAAACTTAGTAAATAAATTAAGTGTATTCATATTTCCGTTTCCTTTAGGGGACCTAATATTTTTTGCATAATACATATATATTACCGTTTTGTAATGTTTCAATAAATAAAATTACTAAAATAACCTTATTAAAAAATATACATAAATAACTAAAGCTGGGGTTTTTTATATTAAAAATAATTGTAGGAGTCAGTAACCTTTTGCAGACTTTTACGTGAACAGAAGAAAAAGTGTGTACCACCCTTAGAATACAGTGTACTAAGTTTTTCTCAACCGTATCTATAAGACACTGAAATATGTTTGTGGTAAAACTTGGTCGTGTACCAACATTGAAACACAGTACGACTTTCAACGAACCGTAACAGATCTTTTGGAATTTTCCTTGAGTGTTTACAGTAAAATTATTATGGTAGGTATACAACATACCCATACGCAAGTCATAAATAATAACCATATCTAGTACTCAAACTTAATTCTCATATGACAAACAATAAATGGATTCTAATTTGTAGATGTATATAAATATTCGCATAAAATGTTGATATTGATAGTAAATATTTGATATATCACTAAAATAAATCGATAGTAAACATTTGATATATCAATAAAATGACAGACATTTTTAATGGTTAATAAAAAGGAAAAATTGTTTTCTTATCCGTTTCATATTAAAATTACGAAATATTTTTCCGTTCGCTAAATTGGATCTGTATTTGAATTCGATTGTTCAGTGAAATCATAAACATTAAATTCCTCAAATTAAAACACGGGGTCATAGATATTAAAAAAAATAACAAATTATGAGGACCTTGTTGAAGGATTGTTTTGTATTCAAAGTTCAACAGAGAGTTATTTTCAAATTGTAATAAAATAATTGTGAGTCGTGTGTAACTACAAACATTTGGAGTAATTTCTCTCACAGTGGATTTTTGAAGAGATTCTCTTATTAATAGCTGACGTAATAATAATTTTGATATTTTTTTGTGGTCTTGTGCACATAAAATTTCTCAGAAGTATTGTTTTTGTAGTAGGAGCAATATGAAAGTAGCTACCTATGATAAGAATAGCATATAATGTATACTAATCTAGCAGAATATAAATTAAAAACTAAACATTTGGACGCAGACTATAATAAAGCTATTTTAAATTTAACAGAGTGTTTATTATTCAGATTTTTTTCATCTAATTTATGATGCTGGGTTCGTGAGGTCATTTGTTTACCAGTAGCGTGTCTTGCAATTTTTCTTGTTAACATTTTGCTCAGCTTTAGATTTTTTTTTTCTTTCATGACTGGAATTTGCATATCAGTATCACTAGTATTACATATAATCAATATGCATATAGAATAAAGCTTATTACTAAAACCATCTGTATTAAAATGTAATTCATGATTGTATTTAGACTCCGGACGCTCGTGCTAGTAAACCGATTATATAAAAGTCGTAAGTATCTATATACTATTCCGGGCGTCGACTAGAACACGCTGGGCAATATCAAGTTGAGAGACATTTCGCATTAAACATTACCCCCTTCCCTAACCACTTCACCGACAACATCCCCGTGTGTCGCGAGCGACTCCGGTGTTGGAAGTCTCTATGTGGCAACCGCACGCTGAATCCTAATGTTGGTACAGCAGAGACGCTGGCGCCACGACGTCGCGCTACAATGGCGCCACCAGCAAACCACAACGGCGCCCAAAACTACGATCAATCTAACTACAGACACTAACCATGTAAATGTCTTTTTCGGGCGATTCTTCTTATTATCCTCCGGTAGATTCGCGAATATCGATATTTTACTATATCACCCTTCACATACTTTCTTTTCGTTTTTGCCCGATTTTTTATCAACTTACAACTTTCCATATTATTTCGAACCGTTCGTTGTTCGTTATTCTTTTTCACAGTTTTCGTTTCTTTATGTGGAAGAATCTTTATCGCAGTCTCCCTTGGTTCTGTCGAGCACTTTTGCCAACTTTTCAAATTAGGTTCATTATTTATCGGAACTTTTTTCCCGTCTGAATTCTAATTCGTTCATTACTTTCTTTCAATAAACAAAATATGCATATATCATATTCAATGTTGGCTACCTAGAGGCAATGTTTAGTTAACAACTAATGCTTTAATTCATTAAGTAATAATTATAGTATGTAATTAATAATACTACAATAATTAGTGTGTGCACCTAGTGAAGATTAAGTATAAAATATCTTATTGAATTGGCAAATTGGTACTAATTTTGATGATATTTCATAAATTAATTTGATGCCATGCAGTTTGAACGACTTTAGGACTTATTTGTTGAAATAAAATTTCTTCTAAGCAGTTTGTTACATGGAGACATCCGAATATAGTAGTGTATGATGGTAATCACAATTTCGCTAGTCTTATACTGATATGTAAAAAAACAAATATTGAAATGAAACTTTTTTCTTATGGACCCATTTTCGTCTAGACATATAATCATAACATGTTCCTGTCGATCACAGTATCATTTACAAGAAAAACTTTACATCTTTATATCTTCGCAAAAACTTCTAGAAGGACGACTGATAACAAATAATGTTACAATTGAGATAGAAAATCAAATTACAAAAAAATCGACTTGATTTACGAAAGATAATACATTACAGTATTCGACAGAAGAAGAAGAAGAAAAATCATTGTCTGTATACATACATATATATATATATATATATATATATATATATATATATATATATATATATATATATATATATATTTGTTGCATATATAGGTATATCAATTCAATTATTCTAGAGAAGAGGAATGATTAGTGTTGCATTCTATTAGAAAATGCTAATACTGCTAGTGTGGTAAATATATGCAATCTCCTCTCCTTGAATCTGTTTGTGTTTTATATATCTAGTAACATAACTAATAACAATCGACTGAACAATCGTTGAGACTGTTGTTGTTGTTGTGAACTATAACAACAGATGAATCACAAAATAACAATATGAGAGACGACGCCGACTGGATAAAATATGCAAGAATGTGCGCCGAGAACGATCGGCATTTCTGTAATTGGCCGAAAATTCGGGCGCGACAGACACATAGGCATTCACACACAAACACACACACATACCCACTTGCATATTATAACATATGCATAGGTGTATCTTGTGCAACAATGTATGTCACCCACCTCAAGTCACGCGTGCGCAAAAGATCAATTTGTTTTAGGTATGCAATTAGTCTTTTAAAAATGTTAAGTATTTGAAAATTGTTAAAATGTTTTATTTGTTTAGAACTTGTAATGCCTTTTGTAATATTCGCAATATAGAAGAAAATGCGGCCGGTCAGAAGATACAATTTCCGGACGATCCCAAAGATGGTTTTTAGATAATGATGTGAAATTTTAATTGTAATCGACGCCGTGCTAGTTTTTTCCGTAATAGTACGCTGCAACATTATTTAATGAGTAAAAATAGACTCGTATTTCTGTAGCTAATTACTCGTAAGGGTAGTTCGGTAGACAAGAATGTGTTTATGCTTGAATCACACATGTCAGTTGTTTCTTTGTTTCTCTTTAAAACATATCTCTGTTTCGGTCGTACTCTTTCCCAGTTCGATAACAAACGGCCGTGGCGACATCTGAATTGCTAATGTCACAAAACAATAACATAACGGTCCTTCGGCGGCCTCTTGATGTTTTGTATGTTTTATACATATATAAAGCCATAGGTATGTGAGTGTAGGTACAAGTGAGACAGAAAATTGATCAGAAGATATGTAGGCATAGAATTGCTCACCTATTTGCATGTGTAGATACAGGGTGTACTATGGTATGCAAGGAATTCCTGTACGTCATACACATTTCTTAAAATCAACTTAGAATTTTCAAATATCTATTGTTGTTGACATTTTCTTCAATATTGGAAAATAATGATTTTCTCGTAGACGGTATAAATTAACAAACTTAAATCTAGTTTCTAGTATCGTTACTTTTATACGTGCGGTAACCCGTAACCGTGAAAGCTAAAGCCGTGTGAAATTAAAAATTAAAATTAAAAACAATTATATTCAATGTTAAACAACCGTGAATAAATGTATAAAATTAATTTCATTAAAACAACAAGGGGAGCGAATTCTACATCTCATCTACAAGTTGATGGAAATGGAAGAAGAATGAAGAAATGTAAACATACATTTATTTTTAACAGATAAAATATAAAGAAGCGCGCAATAAATTCCCACGTCAATTATATCCTTTAAAAATAATGACTCTTGTTAGACGGTGAGAATGTGATATTGTTTACGTATCAAAAAAATACATTCTGAAGTGATACACAATATTGGTATATCAAATTAGTACGAGTTAGTCAGACAGTCGGTTACACACCATTGTCATGTCCCGAAAGGGTTTAAATTTTGTTGGCCGATTGGAGAATTCGTGAGAAAAATTAAAATATCTATTTCCCAGTTTTAAAACTCTATTTAGTTTATTTAGACAATGGCCGAAGTGGTTGTAAAATATTATTTTATGAACTGTTTGCGCAATTAAGACCATTAACTGATGCAGAAGTCATTTCGTTATTATGCTTTAATCATTTTACAGACATCACTATTACATTAAAGACTACCTATAAGAACCATTCAATAAGGTCAAATAAATGAAGGCCTTAACTTGAATTGCGAATTATGTTATCCATTATTTTTCAAATGACAAAGATCCGTAATTATAGCGACATTACGATATTTGGTTTGTTGAAATAGAAACGCGGTAGGAAAAATAAGTAATGAATTTACTATCAATTTGAAAGTGTGGTGAAGTTATGGTGAAAACCAACATAAACGTTGTTCGGTAGACGGCATTAGTTTGTTGACGCTGTTTCGGTGATTCAATTGTGTTGTACTCAGGTAGCGGTAATCCGCTAGGTATGTCTGCGGGCACGACTTCCCAAATCAGATCTTTCGCACCTTCAACACAAGGGCTGCACATGTACAAGACCGCCCACGATCACCATTTACCACCGTATGATTTGGAATTGCTCAACAAAAAAGGACACAGCAATTTTTCGTCCAAAAATGTACAAACGGTACACTCCTCATATTTGTGTACCATTCAATTTCTAACCAATTTTAATCCTAATCGATATTTGTCAAACATAACGCGCGAAAAATTTAGATATTTGCCAGACTATTCGTAATTGCAGGGGGGTTGAAATGAATATTTGTGCACCCCTGTAAAATAGAACTGATGTTCACACGGTATTTTAACAGAAACGGGGAGCATATTCAACAAACGTAAATCCGTGTTTGAATGCGAGCACATGTTTAGCGGGATAATTTGTCAAAATGCTTTCTTTACTCACAAAGCTACTGATGTCTATTAAAATGTACCGCTAACTGTATTATACTAAATGTGTAAAATTGGTTTACAATTTACATACTTACATCTTACTTTTATTATCCTTACACTTTAAATATTAAAAGTCCGTATGTGTTAATTTTAATAGCCCCGTAGTTGTTTGAAATCGATACATACTTTTTTCCATCTTTCTAAATATGATTTTTAAAATAAAATAAATTCAAAAATAAAGTTTTAGTAATTAGATAGAGATGGTGCCACAAGTCTCGTTTCGTTTAATTAGTAAATGTCATTTTCTCAAAAACTCGTTTTAAGCATTCCTAAAATAAACTAATGCTTTTTAAAATTTATATGAAATAAAAAACGATTTTTAAACGTTGTTTTAAGCAATAGTTTGCATATTTATGTATTTTAATAGGTTTCCAGTTAGTCATTGTAGATGGTGCCAGAAGTCTCGTTTCGATTAATTAGTAAACAAAATTCAAATATTCAACTATATATTACATGATTTGTACTAGACACGAGCATGCTCGTTCCTTTTCCAACCTAATGGTAATTTATCGAAATCTCTCAGTCTTACTACTGTAACATATTTTTGTGTGTCAAGAAAATACAAGGTAGTTAGACTATGTATCCAATAGATCATCTTTGCATTGTGTATTTAAATTTATATATTTAGTAATATCTCGTAAACGGTTAAAGATATATAAAAAATTACTTTAATATAAATTAAAGATAATAATATTTCCTACAACTTTTATGTATAATAAATAAAAAAAATCGTTATTATAATACAGTCAGGTGTAACCAGATGGGTAAAATTTTATATTTAAATCCATAACCGATGGGAAATTCCATATTTCCAAATGGAAATTCCGGGATACACCGTCAGTAGGTACCTACTGGGCCTAGTGAGGAATTACAATAGTCATAAGTTACCTTGAGCAAAATACGTGCTGTTTCTCTAAATAAACACTTCGCCCTAAACACGGTGGTACTTTTTGTTAACTACTTTGTCCCTTAATTGCAATAATAAATCCGATTTTCTAACTTGTAAATGCAAATCTCTTTGAGATGGCAGTTTTTAAATAAATGCACCTAGTTATAAATAAAGCAGATTAACGTGTAGCGACTATTACACAGATCATAAAGAAACGTGTGTTTCTTGTAATATATCATCGATGGGTGTAAGTAAAAGTAATATATACAATTACACCGAATTAGATTCGAATATAATAGTTAAGCTTGATTGAGATATATTTATTTCGCAGTCCAACCAAAGATTAAATTGACAGTAATGTTATTTTGCTACAAGAAATTTCATTTTCTTACGATATTGTTTATTTTAATTAACGTATATATTTATGTGATAAAAAGATAATATTTGTTACTAGGTATAGCAAACAGATGGAATTTAAAGGTAAAAATATTATGACACCGATCGTAAATTAGATTTTAATTTAGGCCACTGATATATTTAAGCAATATAAATGTTAAAATTGGTAAATCTGCTAATGATACAGGAGAATATCATTTTTCTGTCATCTTTGGAGCAACGATAGAACTATCTACTGAAATAGAGCATTGATTTTTAGCAAAGCTCTGACGTACCCGTTTCTGGATTTTAGTCAAGCTTCCTAGATGTCAGCATCATTTCTGTTTCCACGAATAGAATCACTTGTTGCTGCTGCTGAAGCTGCGCAACCAGAGGTTGCGTCCTCCGAAATATACTATACACATTTTGTATAAAGTGTTGTAGCAAAAATGATTTTAAATTAATTTACTACAGAATAATTAATAATATTTTTGGGTATTTCTGTATTTTGGCGTTTATCTTAATTGTTTTGTTTTTAAATATAGGAAGTCTGAGATTCTGTAAATTTTTAAGGTCTATAATTACAAGATCTAATGTAATATTCAAAATTATTTTTGGTTTATGCTATTAACTTGATAAAATTTATTCATTAAAAAACTGCTATCTTTTTAAATATATACATATGTGTAAAGATTCTTCTTACGTAAAAATATAGTAGTGCTCAGAATTTCACCATTAGGTTTTCGAATAAGAACAATATTTGTCTTTCCTGAAGGTAAATAATAACCGTAAAGTAACTTTCAATATTTTAGTAGAATATTTTTTTATCGACTAGACATGTATGAGACACCATAAAATAAATAAAAACCGACAAAAAGTAGCATTCAAAGCTTGGATAGGAGAAAAAAGTTGTAGTGAAAAAAGAAATGTTGGTCTAGTATAGAAAACCACGGAGTCGTAACCGTTCATATGCCGAAATCAATATTCAATGGTACGGGCTCCCCTGTGGCAATCAGGAGACTCTCCGACAGATTTATGAAAATATTTGTCTGATTCGGCAGTTATTTTAAATATTCTCCGGAATCATTTGATTATGCAGATACTTGTGACATAAAAAAACAAGAACCCGGCCGCTTTCTCTAGAAGTTTGTCGCGAAATTTATTTTTATGATCGGCAACGGCCGCCGCAGAACTACGATTAAGAAAATGCCATTTCGAATTTTCGATAGACGTACCCTTCCCTTCCCTTCCACCATCCCAAACTTCAAGTTTCGTCAACATGCCCGAAAACCAAAATTTGATAAGAGCTCTTCAACTGTTGTTATTCAAATGAAGAATATTTATCAATCTACAAACTAAATGATTAAATCTGTAACTTTTATTTAAACCTATTTTAATATTAACTTATAATAAAATTTCACGCAAAAAATTAATTCATATTTTTAATTGGATCAGATAAAACAAATACGATTCATATGAAACATAAAACGATTTGCAGACTTATTATAATTATAAAACTGCTATTGCCTATTTGTTTTTGACCTGCGTTACAATTGTGATGATTTGGTTACGCGTATATTGGCAAGCTAAATTTACTCATACAGTGGCTGTAACTTTTCTTATAATGCGAAATAATAAATAAGTAATCGAGTTTTAAACGAAAATATACGTTTTGATCGTCTCTTAAATCATATTGAACATTCGAACAAAACTGTCTTCTAATAACAGTAAAAAATGTTCCAGAGCCTATAACGCCGCAAAAGAGGAGCGGGAAATCTAGAGAGTAAATATAACAAATACACTTTTCTTGTGTCCAATCAGAAATAAAACAATATTTATGAAATCGCAGTGGCAAAAACAATTATTTTTACTACGCCAAGTTCGTTGTCGTTTTACGACGGTTCAATCGTTTTACAACCGGCGTCCTCTGGGACCAATCAGCTTTAAACTGGAGCGGTCGCCATATTGAACCATAAACCAATAGCAATTAGCCATAAAACGTTTACAGTCTCACAAATACAGAGGTCTCATCGTGTTACACAAGATGCTGGAATCGTGTCCTCGTTGCTCATCAACATTATTATATCAAGTGTGAATATTCTCCCTACACCAATCATTTTCTCGCGTTGGGCTTTTTATTTGCTAGTTTTTATTTCAGGGCGATAAAATAATAACAGTTTGAAATATTTTTTTGAGGGCTAACATTTATTTGTAGCCTACTGTTAAGAGTGAACACGGAATTTAAACTTCCAGTTACATATTAGATGTAGGCAATAAAGCTTCCAACTCACCAAGATAGCTTAGTGACTTTTACTTTTTTCAAATTAAAAATTTGGGTAAAACAGTATAGCTATGCATCAATTTTCGTATAAGTTGTATAAAATGACGTAGCTATAAAAGAAAGTTAATTTTTTTGTGTTTGTGAAAATAAATCGCTTTTGGCATAAAACAAAATAAAACCAAACTTATGAAAATTTCTTTTCCATGAAAGTTGTCACGAAAATCCAGTTACGAGTCTAACAATTTTTGCAAACGATTTTCTTCGCTGTATAGTACATGTTATCATATTGTGTGTGTGTGTGTGTGTGGTTGTTCGTGTATGTTGTATAAGGTTTATTATAATGGGGTGTTTTACATGTTTATTGGGTTGAAATGGGAGTCATTTAGACTGCCCCCGGGGGCAGTTGCGACGGCAGCGACAACGCCACCAGTAACGGCCAGAGTAACTCAATGTGCTAACACGCTAACTCACTTTTGTGCTTGTGGTTTGTTTGCCTTGTTGCGCGACGGCGTGCTGAAATTTAAATCGCTTTTTCAATTCAAAAACAAATTATACTCTCTCTGCAAATACCTTTAACTCCTGTGTATACTAAACATGGCTTTTCAATTAAGTTTTGTGTGAATGTGAGAAGATTGTTTTTTTGTGGTGTATTAATATGGCTTAAATTAAATTTACATATTGTTAAATGAAATAATTATAAATTGTCATCTTTTATATTTTTTTAAAACAGTTCTTGACTATGAAAATGTAGAACAATACGTTTGAAAAAGCGAACTATAGAAAATAAGCCAATGTTTTTTCATCTCAAATAAAGATAATAAGAAAGAAATTCCGAATCGAAATTGGCCATACATCATTTTTCGTTGCGCCAGTTTCACATCCACGAGATTTAATAAAATGTCATAAAACGTTTATAAACGCTTTCCAATAAACAACACATTCGACTTGTCTTATTCAAAAAGAAGTAACGATCGAAAAACAAAGACAAAATAAAACTTAACAGAAATGGTTTCCGTCATTATAAATCGTTTAGAGGTATTTCCGTCTCTGAAAGGAAACAAATGCATTCTTTGTAAGACGCCCCGTGAATTCTACCTGCAAAATGTAATGCCAGTGCTGCTCCGGGCTGGCAGATAATGAACTGAGGCGAGATTGGAGATTGGTCCTGGAAAACACTTGACAATCAATTCGCTGCACTACTGTCGTTTACTTCGATGGCAAGTACACTCAAAAAGAAAAACATCAGGGGGGATTTTATCCTAAGACTTTTCTGTCTGGCTATCGCAAACCTATATAAGAGGATTATCATATTTTGACTCAAGTATCATTCGGTAGTTTTACGAGAGTAATTAGTGGTGAATTGGTATGACAATGTTGGCAAAAAATATTGTTGAATTGTATGTTTTTCTTCTTAAAATATTTATTTATATTATTCGAGGAGGATTGTTTCAATGTACAAATAGTAAATAATTTTTGTAGCTGCGAGCAAAATGTACCTTTACTTACATATGTGATGTATGTATGTATATGCACGAAAACACAAGAGAGGCGCAAAGCTACGATCTCCAATATGCAATATTGTTTAGGGCACTGTCCATTTCGCTCCATATTTTTCTAAAAGCTATTTACTAGCCACACATATTGGTTTCGTACAATAGGGGTGAGTGGCTGGTGGCCTCGGCGCTAGATCTCGACTCTATTACCATGCCATCCTATTCACAGCAAGTCCCAAAGGCATACTTCGATTTTGATTTATCATACTTCGTACAGAATTCTACTCACTTGTTTTATCTTATGTTTACACTGATAGAGGCTCATTTCAACTTCTATTTTGAGAAATAAATAGATAGATACAAAATATAGGATAATCAATTTTGAAATTCTGTTTTGTTCGACGAGAATTATTTCTATTCCTATTGTTATCATTTTGCAAAATCAATATATAACCATTTCTCCTAAATATCCTTGATATCCTAAATGTATGCTTAAACATAATTTCAGTAGAATAATAAAAAAAGGAATTCATCATCCTGTAAATGAGACTGATATTACAATCTTTAATTTCAGAATAAATCTGAACCTTAAGTTAGCGTATGACAATGGTTAGATTTGTATACGAGTAAAAATCAAATTTCACGTAACGATATCACTCGTATACTTGAAGTGCCCCAACCGTAAAGATACCACCGCAGTTTCTCTAACAATCTTAATTAAAATGGTCTTAATTGTTTAAGATTTCAGATACACTGTACACTTCAAATGAAGGAAATCATTATCCTTGTTATTTAAATATATGGTTTAGTTTTTCAATCTAATTTTATCTTGGTCGCAAATTTAATTTAGACTCTAAAACACTGTATTATCGGAAGTATGATTTTTGTGTTACGCTAGTAACGCGACCAGAAATAATCATGGTTGGAAAGCTTTCTTTTTTACTACAACTAAGAGTTTCATAGTATTCATTAAAAATTGTATTATTTAATTTAAAAATCAAACAATATTTCTGCATACTTTTTATAGTGTGGATGAATAAATTTCATCAAAAAGATCCTGCTATAATAGTCTTAAACATTTGTACTTAACAGTGTAAGTATTGGAGTGTAGTGTTAGTGTATGCTGTATGTACACCCCGGGCCGTCTCCATCGTGTCACCTTATCTTAACAGTGTAGACGTGACTGTCGTCTGTTTTAAGACTGTTTGAATATTCCAAGCTTGTCGCAAGTTTAGCAACAATCTTAACATAATGGCTTCCAACCGACTAATTGTTCATATCTAAACATTTACATACAAATTGCAAGCAAGCGCACGACATTACTTTATGTGCCATGACGGTAATACAGAGTATGTATGTATATACAACCAAACCTACGTGCGGTGCGGTGCGGTTCCTGCTGCCATTCCTAGCTAGCTTACACCGAAAGACAAGCTTGCCTCAACTACCGACACAAGATGCAAGAAGCAACTCCGGAATTCTATTTGCAACTCAACGCGCGACTACTTTTATTTTTGTTTTAACAGATGCTGCTGATTCTTATTCTCATGCTTTTCGTTACATAGTACTTTTTTATACAAACAGAGACAAACATATACTTTATAAAAACGACAATGCATTATTTACGAAGAACAATTGTTAGGAGTTTTCGATTATACTCTCCGAGTGATGCAGGTAATTTTTCAAATGACAATATCAACTGAATAATATCGATAAGAGTCATTTCAAGTTGTTATATCGATAAAGGTTGGTTTTATTTATAGCTAGCAAGATATGATTATTTTGATAATAAATTCGAGTAATGGCAAATTAAAAATTCGTATTTAGTAATTTTAAAGTAAAATAAAAAATAATGTGTAGCAGTTTGTTTTTCTTTTAAGAGTTGAATAAGAGAAAGAATATGCCAAGTAGTTACCAGTAAAACTTGCTACAAAAGTACACATTGAGAAGAGAATAAAAATTCCACATAATTTGCATAAAAATATGATTATTTTCAGTTACGCAGTTCCGTACGCTTCCTTCATTATATTACAATTCACACAATGATTTACGCTTTGGACTTTATATAATATATATATATATTATATTCCGGAACACCCCCAGTATAAATCCTTCAGTTTTAGTGGTTCATCTCGTTTTGCAGATAACAAAATATACTTAGTCACTTTAAATATAAAAATATCCAATGCGATATTATCAAAAAATTTATTAGCAGAATGTTTGACACAGATAACAGGGATGGAACTAATATAGCCGTCAGTAAAAGTCAAGGGAACACTTCTATCAGTAATCCTCAAACTTTTTTACTGTTGTACTCCCCTTCTTAAAATATATCATTAAAAGAATGCGGTTACTCATAAAAAGTCGATATTAAACTGATTTAATACGAAAAATGTCCATCTCAAATTCATATTTAAATTTTAAGATTCATCATTAATTTACGTTACTAAAAATATTTCGCTTTTATGAACTGTATTCAGGATAATGTTTTATTAAATAAAATCTTTTAATACAAGTTCAGCGTTCTGAAACGCAATTTGTAAGCACTTGCAGAAACTGTAGTTGATTATATTTTAAAGTATATTTAGCGACTTTTAAACTAGAAGCAAATCTGTTCATTTAAATATACCATCATATGTGATTAAATAAATAAAAATTCATAAATCAACATTTTTGGTTGACTGAATTTGATTTAATATCAAATAATAAATTTATCTCAAAACGAGAACATCATTTATCTTAATATACGAGTACATACAGTAGAAAATGTTTAGAACTACCGGTTTAATTGATAGTTATCTTCCTAAAAACATTACGACCGTGACTTTGTTCGACTGTGACAAATCAATTTGAGAATATACATATGTATGTATGTGTAAATATATTCACCCCGTCCATAGTTAAAGCTCAAAAGGGTCTCGTCAAAATTGTATCAAACGATTCTCGCCGTAAGTGCGTCTTTGCGTACGGGGCCTTGCGCTGCTTTTAAAACGATATTTGCGAGTGTGTCGAAGTGGTGGCTTCCCAGTGTTGTTTTCATTCTGTCGGTTTGTTTTCTTTACAAAACGGTTCTTGTCACAAGGCTTTTTTTTAAGGGTTAACCAATTGGAGTATTATGTAACTAATTATTTTTAGATTTGCCACTATTAGTTGAGATTTAATTTTAAGCAAAGAAAATTAAATTAATGCTTATAAGAAAGACAAAAGTTGCAATAAACAGATAAAATTTGTTTTGGGTAGAAATAGAAACATTTATCGCAAATCTCAAATGTTGTCTTAATAAAATATAGAGAGTAATAAAATCTGATAGTTTCAAAGTATTATGACAAATAAAAATGCTATTCTAGCACATTACCGAATCCTTGGTATTGAATCTTTTTTAGTGTCATGATCCAAACAGCCAAAATATAAAGATCATAGAATTTTATAGTTATGGATCACCTGCGACAATAAATTTAACATCACTTAAAATATTGGATTCTTGAGTTATAGTCAACAAGTGTGTACGTCTCTAAGGTCCAGCAAACAATGTATCTCGACATCATAATTTTTTTTATCTTTTAAGCACTTCCGAATTCTGAGTAAGAAAATATTTTACGCATGCTGCTCTGATTCAATATAGCACATGCGCTATAATCGGTCATCTTTGTCAGAAATGTCGCTAAAGAAAGTAGTTGAAAACAATATATTTTTTTGACTAAAGTAATCAAACGAGGTTTTTTTAATTAAAACACTACACACAATTTTTAAATAAAGTCTCTGTAGCGAGTTATAACTTATAAAAAATCGTAATTTATCGAAAAGCAAACAAATGTCATCGTTTTATATAATTGCCAATTTTATAACTTGTGAAGAGTCCTTTATATATATATATATATTTCATTATATTGAATGTCTGATAAATAAATAAAAAACATGTAAGTACATAACTTGAAGTATTTTCTGTAGAGTAAATCAAAACACCGTAGTTAAATAAGATATAATGTTGAAAACATCTTTCAAACCCATGTTATCATATGCACAAGATTGACAAATATGTCCAAAAAGCTTGTAAAGTTTTAAAGTCACATTTCGCAATGATTTACCTACACATCATCGTATATGATAAAATATATTGCGATATATGGTATATTTTTCCGGTGTTGGTTTGTCGGGTCGTCGTCATAACTCATTGGCGTGCGCGTATCTCGATGACATATTTATGATACCGTGCGTGACAAACACTGACGTATTTGACGTATTTCATTCAGCTCGCTCGAACCATTGGATCACTTAGCCTGAATTGCAACACACACACACACACATGCACATACACACTACCAATCACATGCGCATCGCATCCTGTATCTACCAAACATATAAATTCGCGGACACTTGTGATAATATCGTTAAGTGGCACGCCTACAAGAAATTGGCGCTATATTTTTGTGTATTTCAAATAAAAAATCTAGCAGTTATTTAAGAAAAGTCTTCAAACAAAAATTGTTAAAAATGATGGTGTGAAAATAGAAATCACTTTCGGTTGGCAGAAAACTAATAAGTTGTTGTAAATTTTCTAAAATTTCCAGCGACATTGCACTCACATATCCTAGTAGAAGAAATGCAGAAATTCAAATGCATACGCAAATACATTATGGTGATGTATGTGTCGCACAATATGGCTCCGGGTACTGTAACAGTATTGTTCGGTCGGTGGCGGTGTCCGACGTAAGGTTCTCGCCTGTCTACAGCTAGACTAGATGCGGTTTTGGATCCATTTGCGAGATTAAATTTGTGATTCATTGTTGCGGAAAGGAGAGTTGTCACATATGTCCGTTAGGCGGCATCACAGCCACCACCGGAGCCCAAGCCAGCCACCGACACCGGTTCACGAGTATGTGTGAAACTAGGAGCCAAATGGAAATCATATTTTTACACTTGGATGCTTGTTTGTTTGCGTGGTGTTGATAATGTCCTCCAGAAATGCATATAGTCGTCGGCGTCGAAATCTGACATACGTATATGAATTTGAAATGCTTGGAAAATTATTATTTATTTATTTATTGTAGCGTTCAACAAGCAACAAATGAAATGGCGTCAAACGAAAAATACTGTATCATATTTATCTGAGATCTAATGAAATTGAAAAATCAACGTCTAAAAATAAAAACCAGTTAACGAACCAATGTTCATTGCGCACAGAACGTAAATCTGATATGACGGTTCGTTGAGTATTGAAATTTAAAAAAATGCAGTGAAATTCGTTAAGCTCATTCGAATACCTAATAAATTCGAGATTTATCTAATCTTGCTATTCAAACGCTTGCTCGTTAAGGTTTTAATTCGATTTAACGCTGGTTAAAAGTTTAATCGTTTATACAGATCTGCGTATAGACGTTAAAAATAATATCGAAATATATATTAATTTGTATTGCCTATGTATATATTAAATAACTTGATTTTTCTAAATCACCAATCATCCTACATATAGATATATAAACAGGATCTATTTCCAACCAACCCATAATAATGATTATGTCGATTCAGCATAAATATGTTTATAATATATTCATTAAAAATCTCTCAATACGTGGGAATCATATTATTTATTTGACTGATATTATCTATTTAATAATATTAATATCATTAATATATATATATATATATATATATATATATATATATATATATATATATATATATATATATGTAGGTAATATATGTAGGTATATATGTACATACATAGGCGGTGCTTATCATGCAAAAAAATTAATTATAATGCCAAAACTTTACTGTATTAATAATATATTTTTGCTAATTATACGTATATTACTAAATAAAAATATTATATGTAATTTTCTAAAATCTCTCTTTTTCTCGATTTACCTTACATTATAAAGATTAAGTCGCCAATGAGTATGATTAAATATTAATATAAAATATTATATCCTTTAAATAAACGTGTAATTGGCGCCTATGGGAACTTATGAATAATATAGTACCTATATATATATTGAAAGTCATTTATCGTATTAATATTATGATTTTGTTGAAAGCTAAAACGAGTGAAATGTAATTACATTATTATGATGATGGCATTCGTTGCGAGGCGATGACTGGTCGAAACTGTTTCGCAACAAAATACCATTTAATAAATCAATAAAAGTGACACTTTATGAAAATGTATTATGGTGCCATAAACGTATGGAAGCCGCGAACCACTCATTCCCGCAGTATGCCCGAACCAGCACCCCTCTATTAGTATGATTGAAGCACTACTATTATGTATATGGTATATACGATATGCCGATCTGTTTTCAGCCTTTGAGCGAAATGGATATATAAATATTTATATACGTACATATATGTATGTATACATATATAAGTTTAAATTAAACAGTAATACTACTTTTCTAAATCTAATACGAAAGTTGCATTTGTTTATTGTTTTTTTGTGTCGTGGTTTAAAAATGATCCGTATAAAAGCAGAGCTAATGAGATGATAAAGAAAATTTCGTATAGCTTCAAAACGAATTCCAGCAATATCTTGCGAGATAAACAACGCGCCATCACGCGGTAACTAACAACCGGAAGTGTGTACACACGCAGGAAGGTAAACGTATACATACGACCAGCAACAGAGGCACACCGCAATGGTAGAGACGAGATACAAACCAAACCAAAAGGTACATACATACATACTCGTACATACATACATACATACATACATACATACTCGTACATAGGTAGTAGGCAGCAATATAACAATGACTGTTATAAAACTCGAACCGAGTTGGTGGCGGGGGGAGAGTTAGTGAGCGCCACATTTCCGGTTGCGGAAGCTTCTCTATTGTCTGTGACGTCATAATTAACAAACTAAACTTAACATGTGCTTTCCTGCTACCATTGTCCTCTTTAAAATTAATGGACACGCGTCCGGTATGAACGCTGAACTAATGACCGCACATTTAATTCAATACGTGAACGTATATCATTTTGGCGAGCGGCGCGGCGGTGCTAGTGGACGGTGGTCCGCTACAGACGGGCATACAAAATGTCAAAAATGGTCTCGGTTATATGGTCAAAACCAGTATTGTTGACACAGTACAGTTTGAAATGGTCAGCGCCTTTGTTCGTTTTGAGTTTTATTTGGATACATTTCATATATGTATGTACTACATAGGTATTGTATACGTATGTAAAGGTTCACGGATACAATAGATTTAATAAACTGTAGCTAGGCTTTTAATTCAATTCACGTTTCGCTTTTTATGTTGGAAAGAACTATCCTAACCACTAGTTTTTTTTTTATTTGGCACTAAGTAGGTATATTAAGGAAAACAACCATTTAAATATTAATTCATTATTTAGATAAAAAATTTGGAATACAAATTGGTGGAGGCACCGAATGGTGTGGCATTCTAATGTATAAAATTTAAATGTTTATTTTTAAAATATCTAAAAAGTATTTTATGCAATAAACATTGGATAATGTAGAATTTAATAGTATCAATATTAATTTTCGTAGATGGAATTTAGCATTATCAAAAGATCATACTGAATTAAAAATGTATTTATTCGTAACCTGAATATTCGCAGTAAACAGAAAATAGAGCAAAATTAAAAAGCATAAATCAAGCCATATCTGTTTGAGCATCAGGCAACCAGTTTACGTATGTGCAGGTTACCTACACCCATAAACAAAATCCAACTGAAGTCACCATTGGTTGAAATACGCAGAGTGCAATTCGCGACGTGTAAGATATATGAATCGTTGAGACACATTTTATGCAAATTACACTAAAATCTCATACATACAGATTGCGACGCGAGAGAGAACTAGCGACCTACTACTAACCGTTTACAGAACCACAGCGCTTCAGAAGTAGGTAGTGGAAAGCTCCTGGAAAGGAGTTTGGAGGAGGGTGAGGACAAAAGTGCGTTTGGTATGTTGGTGTAACAGTGTGGCTTTCGCGTATTACGCCGAGCACATATCCATATTAATGTTACCATATTTCATTATCTTATTCATATGGAAATCCTGAAACAATTAGTCAAAACGTGCGTCTATTGTTTGGGCGCGGTTCAGTAGCGGCGCGGCGAGGCCCTACCCTACCAATCTATCTACCTATCTCACAATCTCTCGTTGTGTTTTCGATAACGCAAAATACACGTTTGCTATTTTAGTTTTCAATGCGTCTCTCTTATTTCCTACCTCTACCACCGCTACATGAAAACCATTACCTACATGAAAAAATGATTACTTTTCCTATTTATGACTAAATTATTTTATAACTAATAAAATAATCAAAAAATCGCAATTCTAGTTATTATTTTGAATCCAGTCTACAAAACAATTTACATTTCGTATGATCGATTGCGTTTTAATAGCATTCAAACTGTAATTGTATTAAAGCATATTTTCCAATCGTATTTGTGCAGTATACTATCTACTATATATATACAAAGTACTTATTAAAACATATAGTTAGCGTGTGTGGCGCATTGCACATATTTTCCCATGTAATCCTGTGTCACGGTAGCGCCTTACGCTTGTTGTGTTCACACAGGAGCTGCAACGAATCGATTCCCATTGGATGAATGGGACGCGTGAATAGAGCAACGCATTACTCTATTGGCTACGCACAGGCACGTGATACCGATTAGTTCTGAACATCGTACGCTCCTCAAGGATCAGAAGAATTCGGGTCTTGTTAACGCAATGATATATCATCTGAGGTCTTTCATACGTTAGCAATTTGATTTTGATAATTGAATTTCAATAAACTTTATGCAATTTTATGTTTATAAATTAAAACATAATTATTTTACTAGTGTATAAGTGAACGAAAGTATAAACATTTGAAACATTTCTACTTGAATCTCAATCACAGCTATTTTTATTTCATGTAGTCATATTTTGTTGTAATAAAAGAAATAAATAGATACAGATAGAAACAATGCAATGTGCATCGAATAGTTCATGTATATACGAATCAGTAAGATATATTTATACGAATGCAGTCGAATATAAACGAACGGGACATCGTGTTTTCCAGGTTTCCCTTATCATTGTATTCGCAGACCATTAATTCCAAATCACGTTAGCATAGATTCAAACATTATAAAATGATCGCTTCATTTCACAGCCACCTATTGTTTAAGAGAGGGTTAAATAATTGTATTAACATCGTACCCCTGTAGAAGTGACGCGCGTCATATATAAATCGGAAAGAAACAACTGGCGTATAAAGGAATGTATATTAACAAGGACATGATTTCGGCTGTTATTCAACTCGATTAAAGAAGTGGTAAGCTTTTAGTAAACCAATTCCTATGGTTCATTACAGGATGCATCTATGGTTAATTACACAAAATAAGCTAAATAAATTCATGATTTTTAATCATGTGTTTAGCGCAACAATTGTAGCCTTTAACAAACTTTGTCCAAGTTTTATAGCTGCCACGCAAACAAGTAGTAGTAGTAGTTTGTCAGGTTTTGTTAAACGTATCCAGATTTGCCAATGTCTTTCAGTTTGTTACAATTACTAAACTTGGAAGCAAATGGACTTTTATCGATAAATCTATTTTGTTCCAAGTTTAATAATTGTTTGGTTTAAGTATGTTACAAGTCCGACGAATTTATGATAGTTCTTGAGCAAATAACGAACGAAATATACACACGTCCTAATTCTATTTTGTTTCTGATTCCGCACAAATAAATCGCTAAGAAAAATAGAAATTATTAGATGTTAAGAGCCTCTTTAAAAAATATTGCTAAAGGATTATGAAAGTAAAACATTCATTTAGAATTAGATATTCATATTTTTAATAACTATATTAATATTGCACTAAACATTCATATTTTACAATATACATCTATTGATATATTCAAACAAATAATCTCAATAAAAAATGTTCAACAATACCAACATAAATCCCAGTTATTTTTAATATACATATCATATGTAGCAGGTCATTCTGCTTCATTCGAATTGAATTCAGCTAAATTATGGCATCAAAGAACTCTTCTTATTTAACAAAACGAAGCTGATTTACAATGGTTCGTCATTGTTGAGCATTTTTGGAGAATATTCAAGTTAAAATTTATATTACAATACTTATAATATACATACATATATTAATGAATTAAAACACATCATAAATATATTTAAACTGTGCAAAATGTGTATACAGTGCTTTATACAATATGAGCAAGTTTTCTTTGAAATCTGTACAAAATCCAATAATTATACAACTTTGGTTTAAAACCATTATACACAAAACAACAGATAATAACAATTAAACAATCTAATATCACTTATTATAATTAGCGAATGCATTTTTCTTTTTGTGACCAGGTTCAAGTGAATCGCCTTCCTTATCTTGATGCGCCGTCATGTGCCTAGTGAGATGATGTCGTTCTCGAAAAGATTCTGCACAAACGGGACACTTGAGTTTCTCTTCTCGCCGCCGTTTCGATAGATCATTCGCCACATCGCTTTTATGGTGGGATCTCATGTGATAAACCAAATCAGAAGTCATTCGAAAACTGATGTTACACTTTGCGCATACATTCTGGGCAGGCAGAGACAACGCGGCAAATGATGGTGGCAGTAGGGATGTTAGTATGGCCGCTGCAGGATTACGTATGTCTGGTGGTGCAATCTTAAGCATGTCTTGTGGATGGAAATTAGCATGGTAACCGTTACTTCCTAAATATGGTAACTCAGGTCGGTACTGAAGAATCGGGCGCATTTTAGCGAAATTCGGTTGGATTAATTCAGTATTTTGAGATGATTTGACTAGGAAAGGATTATCTAAACTTGTTGATGGTGATGATGTGAAGTTGTTGATATTATCTTGCATGAAGCTGGTTTGATATGTAGGGCCATTTTGGGTTTTAAATATCTGGTTAGGTGATAGTATGTTTGGAGGAAAATTTTGGTATTGCCGATTTATGATTGGAGGGGATGGACTTAGAGAGTTTTGGTAACTCAAATCTGGACTCATAGATAAATTTGGGGATAATCTGGAATCTTTTGGTAGCATATTTACTTTGGTGAAAGCACTTTTTTGTTCTGGTGAATTATTTAAACTAATTTTCTGTCTAAAATTTTCGATTTCTGATTCATAATTCATTTTAGGTTTTCCTAGACTAGGATCATCAAATATTTGTGTCTTTTGTGGTGTATTGTGGATAATTCTAATGTGGTTGTTCAATTTACTTTCTTCAGGAATACGTACAGTTTCTTCTAAGTGCGGCGCTTCTTTTTCAGCGCCATTGAAAGATTCATAATTTGTTTTTTCATTATTGTTGTATAACATTTTAGTTTCTTGCATTGCTAAATGATTGTAAAAAGCTTGTTTGGAAGCTTTAATTTGTTTCTGCTTAAGTTTCTCATCAGGCAACATTAAAAACGCAACATCAAATGAGCGTTTGTTGGAAGTTTTCGGTTGGTTACTTGTTATTTCAGTATCGATATCTGTGACATTAATATGAACTTCAGTGGACGAATCTTTTCTACGATGGTTCATGTCCATCGTCATTGCACTTGATAACACAATCACTAAAATACACTCACGTACACTTTTCAAATAGTCGGAGCAACGTGTGTTCTATTTCGTGTTCGAGAACGTTATGTGGAAAAACATACTTGCATGCGCTTCTAAATATTGTTACTAACTACAAACTTATCCCTACCAGAAACACTACCAATCCGGAAATCCGGCAGCCGCAAAGACCGAAACGGGAAATGCCAGTCGACATAGAGCAGAAAGAGATGCAAACAACAGCATCCTATCGCGGATTTATTCCAGAGCGGTTCTTCTAAACGCATACGATCCTATGGGGATGAATTTCAGTTGAGGGGTAGTTTCAGACCAATCATTTTTCAGCAAGGGGCGGGAGGCGGTGCCTACAAATACGTTCATCCAATACTGTTTTCAGTGTACTGAATGTGAGGCTGTGGAGGTTATGTATTCATTTTGAACGCTCGCGAAACATATTCTAATACCCATATGTTTTTCAGTTCAGAATGGGACAAGTTGCAGCAGTGTTGCGCGTTTTTTCGCTCGGTATTTCGAAAAGAACATTCTAAGGGTACTGGCGAGAGTTTTTTTCAGGAGGTAAATTCAAATACTGTTTTATGGTTACAGCGTCATATTTATATGCGATGTATGATGGTGAGTTATCTCGTTTTGCGGTGCAAATAAAATTGATAGGGAATATATGTTTATTGGACATATATTTTATTTTATGTTTCTCAAGTCATCATTTCAAATATGAAAAATTCATTATTCAAAACCGATTCAATAAAATAATAATAATAAAAAAAAAAAAAAAAAACATTCGCAATTGTAAAAGTTATCAAATTTTTATAGTAAATGAATATGTATCGTTTAAAATGTTTAAGAAGCCTTTAAAATAATTCATATAGTAACTAAAAGAGTCATCGAGATAAGTAACATCTCAACATTTTATTTAATCGTGGATTTTGTTAATACACACAAATGTTTGCTTTCCCGTAATGGAATCGAAAAGAAAATCTGTTTTTGAAAATAATTTCTTCGTAAACGAATCCTACGAAAACAATATTAGAGCGCTACTCTTACTCTTGCTTATAGAGTTTCGATTCGTTGACTTATGGCGGTGGTTCGAGTAATCGCACGAAATAAAGAGCCATTAATCATTTTTCTAATGAAAATGCAATTTGTAAAAACACACTGGGCCGGCCCCATGTCGCCGACGGACCACTTTTTCAAAAGATTAATTGCGAACTTAAGCGCAAATGAAGCGTAGCTCGCTTTTAAAAAGTCTTTCAAAATGTGTCCGGAATATCATTAGTTTCTGTTAAAAGCGAATTATTATCAATAAGTTTTTTACTCTCTCTCTCTCTCTCTCGATGTAAAATATAAAAAAACTAACGAACATTGATTTTATTTAAAATTAATAGCATCTACGCACAGTGTTGCGTTAAATTTGATGCCTTAATGGATTCGAAGCACTGAAATGCTTTTTTAGATGTTGAACATCAAAGTTTAAATCGATTAAAATTTATCCTATATGTATTCACTGCAGACAACAAAAATAATAATATTTCTGTGCGAGAGAAACAAAAATATACGAAAATCTTGTGATAATTTAGGCTTAGTTTTTTGGGCAAATATTATGAACGAAACTATACTTTACTAAGTACTTTACAATATGGCCAAATCATGACCCCTCTGGTCGTGGTAGCCCCATCGGGTTGACAATTAAACAGCTCTATACCATATGTGCAAAAACCACAGCAGGTGCCTTGAGCACCAGCTTATAGGGATGCCGCGACGGAGATTCGTGGACCACTGTATATATTTACGATGCGTTTCATGTATTATGCACGAGGAAAATAGTAAATAGATCTCTCTTTGCTAGAAGATTTTCTGTCCCCCAGTCAAGTTCTAGTGAATGATTGGAATTAGCTATGGGATGAACGTAGTTTTAGGAGATTTGGAGAAAAGTTTTTGGATTACATCTGTTTGTATTCACTTACTTCTATTGTTGATAGAATATTCATTTTATTTCCTCTCTTTTACTGGCAATATATTTACTAATAAAGAAGGATGAGTAATTCGTCTCCCTACATTTAAACTATTCTTCATTCTATATATAGATTATTAATTTTTTATACTTCATCAAATTTGTAGCTATTCAATCAATAAAATGTATTTATATATTTACAAAAGTCGACTTTATCAACATACACCTAAGTGCTAAATATACACTAATAGAAGAAGAAATACAATAAGTAAATATGTACATATAAGAAAATGAAATAAGTGTTAAATATACACTTAATGCAAGCATTGCATTGCAGAAAGAAATGTAGTCGTCTATTATTTTTGAGAGACGTTTCCGCGTCTCCTTGCAGAAGAACAACATCATATGAGGGTAGAGGTGTATTTCTACAACATATGGACAAGTGGTATTATACTGAACCCATGAGACCTGTCAAAACCTATTTATACACCATACAATACACGTGAAACTCAAGTAAGGCACCCATCGCCCTAGCGGCACCGATATACGTATGTAGTATAGAGGGTTCACAGTTTCCATCCTCATAACCTCGGGCAAACGAGACCCTGCTCCGGGTAAAAGCGAACTGTAAATTAACTACTTTTAGACTATGAGTATGATATGAATACCGAATATGTGACTGGATCGATTTTTGTATGGGTACAACAACGAAATTTATCGATTAAATTGATAAAAAAAATGTGTTCATAAAACATTGCATCAATGGAAGAAAAGTGGAAATATATTAAAATCGATGTGTAATTTTCAGAAATACGATAAAATTATTTGCATTAAAATGTAAATGTATTTGTTTTAAATGTAGAATAATTTGGCATAAATTCAACTTGATTTGTATTTTAGTTTCTTTTATTCCAACGAAAAGTATCACGCAGTTAATCTTCACTGAAGCGTATATAGACGATCAAGACGAGCCAGAAGAAACAGAAAAAGAAAGGAATCTGTGAGGAAACATTATTTTTCTCGTGATGTGTGACACTCTTTCACGTCGACGAGTGAATTAAATCGAACTTCGAACCAATTACTTTTCTGTCGCAATTGCAGAAGTCGATGCTGCCTGGCGGCTGATTGATGTACCTTGGGTGCACATAGGTCACATGTGGTTATAATTGACTTAAGTCCTTCGGGATAGGTATCCAGGAATCAGGAACCGGGACTGAGGACATTTTCGATATCTGGTATCATAAGATTGTTCCTAACTAGACCTGTCTCCTGTTATTGATGACTATTGTCTACAATATTGCAATGTGTCTAAAGCCAGCTTTACTGCTGAAGATCTTTGGGAATTCAACAAATTCGTTTATTATAGTCAGCTTGATTAATAATTCCAATGGGAAATTATTAGTTTTGAATTCAAACTATAACCGATTTCTTCCTTTAACTCGATAGTACTCAGAAGTAGAGTGAACAATTAACAAATTGAAAAAATGTATAAAAGAAATTATAGTCATTTATTTTTAGCGAAATAATTACGTTTGAAAAATTAAAAGGTCCAGTAACAAAAGTTTGAAGGAAAAAAACACATGTTTTATATACACTAATCTAATAAAGTATTAGAATAAATTTACTGTACAATAGGAGGACCATAAACATGAACAGGTGCTGACGCATCCTGCGTAGTGTGACGATTTGGTCCATGTATATTTTTTGTACGCGTATACACAATGCGGTCCCTTAAACATTTAATCCCCGCATATATTATGAATACTTCTCAATGCGAATCGTATGGCCAGCACATATGTTCATTGTTGCCAAATGAAAGTTAGTTTTGATTAGAATTGGTTCAACTATTTCCAGTACATGACCTATTGTATTGTAGTCAGAGTGGATAATATAAGGGGTACATTAAAATACATTTGCTTTTGAAATTATTTTCAATTCAAAATTAATACTGGATAATAAACAAAGTGAGGAATAAATATTTTAATAAGAAGGAAGGATGTCCCCAGGATCATGTGGAAGTCAATGTGAACCGACCTTGACGTGGTGGATAGAGTTTACGCACTCTTGAAAACAAACACACACACACACTTATAGTGTATGAATAACGTAAACGCATAACGTTTAGGAATTAAAATATCAATAATGTAGGTGTTTTGTATGACAGGAGCTATACATATGTACTGGTTTGCATCTAAACTCATATCAGTGAAGTAGTATACGGCACGTACCCCATTTACTATACTTTGTGATGGTGTTCACCATTGACTAGGCCATATGTTCTCTCCAGAGCGCCGTACCTAACAGATGGCACTTGTACATTGACCGAAAAGTCATTAGTTGTATATTGTGCGTACGGTGGCAAGTGCCCCACTCACTCGGTATAGTATATAGAAAAAAAAATCGATGAAATCTGTTGAATTTCCATTGAAGAGCCATTGAAAAACTTATGAAATGATTATTAAGAGTCGCCTGTGTGAGACTATTGTGCGCTGTCTGAACTGCGTTGGTGAAAAGTCGAAATTTCGAACTAGAAGATTAAATCAAAAAACTCACATATGTTGAACAAGAGGGACACCAATATTCTTTTGACGAAATGATTTTGATTTAACAGAAAATTATATTATGCTCAAATAACAAATGTTTCATTCGAAAAAGAAAAGAAAAACATATTCTAATAAAAAGTTGAAAGATATAGTCACACATCATCATTCTCATAGATATACTTCACGGGGCTATATGAAATAAATGTATCGCAAACTTGGCATAGTAACGAATGCGTGCGAAAACGCGTGATTTTAGCGATCATAAAGACGAAAACGAGCGAAATTACACGAAACGGGCACAATATCGAGAGAACAAACGTACGAATGATGCGAGTTTGTTTGCGCTGCACAACGTATTATAAAATATGATTTCAACCCATACGGATACAGTCCGTACAATAATTCCGAGAATCAAATAAAAATAACAATAAATCATGTGACATGGCGGGCGCGCGACCACATTAGCATAGACTGTCGGCTCTTGCGACCCCGCCAGTGGCACCCGTATGCAAATTTGGACTCGTAATAGAAAAATACGGCTCCAGCGGCCATCTTCTCGCGGTAATAGCGACGACGATTTCATGTGGAGTGGTGTGTCTGTGCTTATATAGATATATATATATATGTATAAGAGACACAGCTAGCGCCGGAACATAACCAAAAGAAAAGTAGTTGGAAATGTGCTTCTTAAAGTCCACAAATTCGTTTCTAGTCGCGATATTATGACTATTATATTTTGTGTTATTCTTATGCAAAAATATCTTCTTACAAAGAAGTATTATCGATAATGCATAGAATGATTTAAAAAACAAATTATATTGTGCAAATGTTGCTCTAGTTTAATTTGAATCACCTTACCTATATAAATCTTAAGTTTAGAGTGTAAACGTATGGCAATAATTCGATTCTTAGAACTGCTGGAAACAAGTATGAAATAATCTAGCTTGATATTTAAATAAAGCACAATGGTAAAATCTTACGTGTTACCGTCCATAAAGTCATGGAATAAAATTCTGTAGCAAAAGAATTCTAGAAAATGTAAAAGAGTGCTGTAAAAATATTCTCTGAAAGAATATCCACAGTTCCGTTTCCTGTCGTTATGCTTTATACTTTCGCGGAGAAAAATGGAATGGTGCAGTACGGTATAAGAAGTTTACGAAACCCGACGGCTGCAAACAGATGAGGGGTCACACAACATGCCCAACAAAAAGCGCTGTTACTGATGTGCCTATTGTGGACTTGTAATTAAGATTCTAAATATTATGATGTATTATTTAGGGCGAACTTGAATTAAAATTAATTTAATAACTTTCTTCAGTAATTATAAAACATATGTAGGTACTTAATTAATCGCGTGGAAATAATAATTACTACTAAATTCAAAGTAGAAATTAACCCACACACACAGTTTCATTCCTCAATCACATATTAATAAAAGTATTTTTCCGACAAACGAATATGTTATTTGAAGGTGTAGGTAATGAATTTCCGCATGATGCCAACCAGGAAGAAATGTGTTTTTGTGAGCCCTAATTTTATATGGCTGGTCATCTGCATATGTGCGAAGTGGTTACAAATGTTTGTTTTTGTGGGCCGCACACCCCAACCACCCCATTACCAACGACACCCACAACCCGACTACATCTGTTTGTTCTAATTCAAATGAGCAAACATAAAAAAGGTATTTAGTGGACAAAACACTAGCAAACAGTTATAATTCAACACACGACACTATTCCGTTGCGTTCGGGATTCTAAAACTATATCATATAGGTACATAACTACATACATATATGCTCGTAGAGATGCTATCCATTAAATGAATCATTTTACGAAGCAACAAAGAAATATTTACGAAAACCATCTTGTTTTTTTATTCTATATATGTACCTAAGTGAAAAATAACCACCAAACAAACGATTAAATTGACAGCTTTGATAAGCGAAGGTCAAACCTACATGTCCTTCTCTTTTTAGTACCAAAAAGTACTTGCGCGATTAAAACTTATTTATTTATAGAAAGGTTGATTAACATATCGTTTGATTTAGAATACGAAATGATGCAGTTGTTCCAGCTTCATACACTATCTCATGCATACATATATAACCATACCGTGGCAATTTCCCCCAAATATGCATCGCGCGAATTATTATTAACGTGTATATGTGTCGGGTGTTACTTTGTGTATTAGTATTAGTAACAGAGGCGTCTGTGTATGATGGGAGACGACACCGTGTGCTGTTATCCAGCATTACATATAATCGCTTTACGGCAGAGCAGAGGCACAAATCCGGATCAAGTGGCCTGATTAATGGCTACCCAATATGACGTCACGTTAATTGAAATTTATCTTTCGCGCGTGCGAATGTTCACACTTACGACACATATCGAATGGAATTGAATAATAGAAAATACACAATTGAAAAAATGGACACTGGTCGTTGTTGTGGGGATTATTTATCGACGACCGGATAGATAATGGTTTGAATCTCGCTCGAACGACTGTCAAACAACGACGAATCGGATTTGAAAATTTGCTGAGTGAAAATGTAGGTTTCGCTGGATTTTTTGTTGTTACGATATTCACCAGGCGTGAACTATTTGTGCCCGCTTGTTTTATCGAAAATCAGGTTGACCAAAGCCTAATTTTGAGTCATGACTCGCGCGATAGAGTTTTTGTTACCTACACGATTCTAATCTATTTATTTCTGATCGTTTTTGTTCCTCAAATTATGATTTAAGTAAAAGTAGTTTATTACAAAAAAGCTGTTTATTACAATTTGTAGGTTTGCGCAATTAAATCAGGCTTTAATGTAAAAGGCAGTTAATAAAACGTGACCGATTCGGTGTAGTTTTTTTGCCCGAGCAATATTTAAACGACGAACATGCCGAGTGGTGTGTTTATTCAAGTGTGAGACGCGCTGATACGGTAGAATACTAGAATTAAATTATGGCCTCACTTAAACACCAGAATCTGATCGATAGACACCCCCACCCAACCCTTAATGCTACTACCACCAAGTCTGCACAGCCAGATTATGTGTGCAGCTTTTGGAATATGGAATAATGAATGAGTGACATTCGAACCGGTTCAATGCTGTATTATCCCTTTGTACCCCAAATGCACTAAGTAACCATAAAACTACCCTTGTTTTTGTGTCATGTCAACCTTATTAGGAAGAGCAAGAAATTTGTTAACATACTCGTTTAGAACAAAAAATGTTACCATAACTATTCATTGGATTGTCTAATATTTCAATAATAAAAGTCGGTTGAGCCAACTTATTTTTATAGTGTGCATACGCATAGATATCCATAAATGCATTCAATTTGGCGTTTCGATGCCTATAGAGCATTTTATGTATATCTTTAGAGGCGAATAAATTAAAAGTTTATGTCAACTACCTGCTTAAAACTGATTTAATACCTACTGATACTGTATTGTATTTAATCAATTATTTGCGACAGGCAAAACAAATCTACTATAAATAACATATCGTACATAACAATTCGAAATAAATCTGAACCACATATAGACAAAATAGGGGAATTCAAACAGATTAAATATATATACATATAAGATTAAAAACTCACCAATTTGTTAATCCATTAGAATACGTCATAGGTAAAAAGTATTAATTCACAAACAGCACTGAACAAATAATGTCAACTAGTGATAAATTGTACACTTACAAACACTTACAAACAACTAAAGAAATAACCGCCATATTTTATGTGTGTCATCATCAGGTGTCCATGCGCGCCCGTAATTTAGATTTTCGCGGAAATGTTCAACAACTAACTATGAGCTAAACCGAAAGTAACTTAAAGAATGTTAATATAAATGTACTATACACAGTTTAAAGTAAATATACACGAGTATTTTGCAATAGGGAGCTCAACACACGACATTATTAGTGAGTTTTGTTGAGACCCTTAAAAACTTTTGCTTTCGACGCCTATGAAACTAACAGTAAGTCAACTCCCAGAATGCACTGTTCTTGACTGCGCAGAAGGTTAATTTCATACAGTTGATTTAAACATATTTTTTAATAAAGTGTCATTTTGTTTGTGTATATTTGTGTAAATAATAATTAAAATAAAGGTGCGAGAACTTTTGAATTGATTGCATAAACATTCCTATAGTTATCCACTAAGAACTGGACCTAATGGATCTACAACGAAAATCATTCCGAAGCTATGTATGTGAGTAGGAGAACTTATTTTTCTATAAATGTAGTTTAGTTTCATTTAAATGTACGTCCTATATATGTATATATATAATATGTATGATTCTAAGTTACGGTTTAATTAAGATTGATAGGAATGACTAAATAAGTAACGCTAGGTTCATGAAAATAATTTTATGAATATTTCTACGAACGTTTCGATTTTTCGATCATGTTGATGATTAGTAATTTAATTTAAGCGAAAGCCATTGTTAGAAAAAAGTAATAATATAAGTCGGTAGATAGTCTATGTTAGAGTCATTTGATGGATAAATCCAGAAAAATAAAAGACCATTCATATTGTCCTGAAATCAATGCCCCAAGATGATAATAATAATAAAAAAGCCACTGAATTATATTAGATGTTTATCATGAGAGAGTGGGTAGCTTGTCTGTTTGGTGTTCGGTCGTCCGAGGGATAATCTGGAGCAAATGTCGCATTCCCAAAGGACAGATTTGTGTTAATATTTTTTAACCATATAATCCGATGAGATCGCAGTCTGTCATGCGATGCGAGGCCAGGCGAGGCGACTCTTGTCGCGTTGGCTTAGCGCGACCGCCGGAAAATTGAATTTGTTTCGGGCTTGCAAAAAGAATGCCCACCCGCGTATATACGTATATACTATATACAAACCAACCAAGTGCGAATATGTAGCAAGTGTCGTAGGTTACACGGCTGTCTTAACTGCACAAATACATCGTTCTAAACATTATATTTTCTTATATAATAAGTAATAATGCAATCTTGAGATTTGAACAGAAATACACCTTTCGAACTTTCCCTGAGTTGAATGTATGTATAGAAAATATGTTGGATGGATGGTTGTGTATCGTTGTTGCATTGTGTGTCGCAGAGTTAAAAATGAATACTGCTGCATCGTATTTTTTATTTCACCATTTGCGCCGTGTGCTCGTTCCTCGTTCTCTTTCCATAGACTCTCCATCATCACATCATGTTTGAAACAATGAAACAGCAGTCATTTCAGTTCGGGCCGGGGCAGAGTAGGCATTCGTATTCGCATTCGTACGTCAGCAGTTATCAACAATTGTGAACCGTTTCGGTTCATTACAGCGCTAACGAATCACTATCTGACTCGCGCTAATAAATCATAACCACGCGCACGATACATCCGTTCGTCGCACTCGTACATTCGCCAATAGCATTTGCTGGCGTTGCTTGTGTCCTTGTTTGCGAAAGGGTTCCCCACTAATTAACTTAATGGTCTTGAAACAAGATTGCGTTCGGTTTTGCCCCGTGTTGTAACTAGTCTATGCTTGTTAGTACGACAAGTCGCTATTTCCGCCTCCGCCACCGTCGTCGTTTGCCTTTGATAAACTTTGGTTAAGAAGGAGATAAATAACGCCACCAGGAACTTGCTGGTGAATAAATTTTAAAACAGTACCTGATCTTCAAATCTGATTGTGATGGCTGTAATTATTTATATAAATGCCAAGCGACAACTATATATTTTCATACACAATGCTTAAATTGTTTTCTGTACGTAATTATAAATTAAAGTCACTATATTCATTCTGTTGCTGCTTTTCCGTTGAACTTTATATGTTTACAATTTTCTATACACTACCTATAAAGTGTTATAGATTTTCTACATAAACTTCATTAGTGATCAAATAAATGAAATTAATGTTTAATTCGTATAAAAAAGTTTAAAAAAAAAAATACATTAATCGTATTTTGTATGGGTCAGAGTTGTATGTATGTACGTACGTACTTTATATAGTTCACAATATTGTCCGTTATTTTTAAATTATCATATTTTATTTCAATAAATAATGATAGCAGAAAAATATGTAAATCATGAATAGATCTCAAGGAAATAATGCAAACATATTCCCAGAGCAATGAATAATGTATGCAATAGTTTCCGCTCAATACTAGAATCCGTGAAAACTATCCGCGTAGCGCTCAAACTGTAAATCCTTAGTGAACACCCCTTACCTTATGAATATAACATGTCTATTTGGCACCCTCAAAGTGTTACGTATCAATAATAATTTTCTCGCATACAAAAATTCCGCACGCGCCAGAAAGAGAGAACAAATAATTTTGCGGAACGGATGCGGCCAGTTGAGCACGCGGAAAAGAGACACGTGCATTGAAAAGGAACTAGATAGAGAAAGATGAGACGATTCCTTTGAAAAACCAAGGAAAATATGATTCGTTTCGCTGTGAAAATCATAATTCACAATTGGAATACGCTCTGTGAGTCTTTTGACCAATAATGTATTCTTCGACTGGCGATATTCAAAGCTCAACCCAGAAACGCGAATCGGAAACCGATATTTTCAATGCAGCGACTATTCGCTCTAGAAACAGTCTGACTTTCGATTCATTGTGACACATTTGATGTGTTATTTATTTGTTTATTTTTAAAATACACACTCTTTGCTATAGTCGTTCACATCATTTTATTTAACGAAACAATTGAAGACGACAATAACGTCACCATTAGTGCAAACGTTTTGTTTCCCTATGCCAGTCGAAATGAACACATTTTCGCGGGTAACTGGATACTTGCTTGGACAACAGGCAAGAGTGTGGAAAATAGACGCACGCGCATTGAATAACTAATGCAATCAGTTTATAAACGGTTTAGTAGTCCCTTGTATAGCCCGCAAAACCGCGCTCCTAAGTACCTGTTAATCTGACGGACGTGTTCGGAAAACTGACCGCAGGCGAAGGAAACTCTGCTTTATCCAAGTCGAGAAGATATTTGAATACTGATCAAGTTTTGATACAGTGCATTTATAGGGTGCTTATTTGTTTATTAACGAGGGTCATATCTAGTAGTGGTCATCTCACAAATATTATTTAGTTATATTTGTTTCCAATTCAATTAAGATTATATTGGAAAACGTGTACTAAAGGTCATTAGTACGATTAATTTGTGAAATATTATTCTTAACATGCATTACTATTTATTGACTTAAAAATATTATTAATATGCGTGAATGGGCAAGAAGAATTTGCCCCATTACTTTCAAAAGAGCCCTACATTTAATTCTAATTTATGTCAGTACAAATAAAAAATAATTATCAAACGAATACGAAACCTTGAGAAAGTTCAGTGTACGAAAAGAAAAACCGTAAAAACAAATATCCAACTAGAGAAAAGCAGACCATTGCACACCCTTCGTCAAAGAATAACAATCGCTTTCCAAATAATTAACTGGAAAAGAAGACGGACTGAGGCTAATAATGATCGTGTCATCATCACTCACCTCAATGGTGCGCGCGAACAAGCACTTGGCACTCGTGCGCACATTTGACACTCGCTCATCGTGCGACTGCCACCGTAACCATACAGTTTGCGCCGCGTGCGAGATGGTCTGACTCAAGTGTAATTTATGGTCCTTATAGTGCCGGGGCCGGGCCCGGGCCCTATAATCACGAATGGCAAAAAAGATAACAGAATCCGATTTTCTTGGTCGTCGGTTAGGTTGTGCGAGACCACACAGCGTCTGCTCTGGCAGCTGTGTGCCAAACAGATGAATGTGTTGTACTTCTCTTTTTTCTCGTCGCACGCTCCCTACTAGATCGAGCTCATTTTTGATGACTGCTTTGCGTGAATGTATTCGCGTCGCGGTGAATAATTTCAACCATTTACATTTTTCAAACGCGACGGTTTGTTATGATTATACATTCTGGGAATCATTATTATATTGCTTTACTATATCATCTATCACCAGTTTAGAATTACGCTTGTGTAAAAATATAACTTCAAGTTTTATATGCGATATATACGATTAAATTTCAAGGAGCGAAATTTGCATTGGCAACATAAAATATAAGATTGCAAATCCACGATATCTAAAATGAACGGAACATATTCAATAGGAGCATAAACTTTTATAGTTCCCAACGATGAGACGAATTTTAAAGCGCTTCATTCAAGGAAGAAAAAAAACAACTAAATTAAATGTGGATCTGGGTTTGTCGATGTAATAATTCATACACCTCAACAGAGCCTCCTACATAGCAAGGCTAAAAAGAGAGAATCTTTGGCAGCCATATTTCCAAGCCGGCTATATGTTCAGTGACGTCATTTTATTGAGTGCTATTTAAAAAAGGAAAAGGAAAAAAAATTGGCCTGGATTGTGATTGCGAAACGAAGAACTCTATTTCTCTGTTTCTTTGGTGTTAAATTCGTTTGCGTTGAGTAGATTGTGCGAATTGAGCCGCACACGATGAGGGCGCCACTGTAATAATGTATATTTCACTTCTAGTGACGGTTTCCACACAGTTTTGAAAATTGTATTTCGTTTATCAGCTTTTCCTTCGGCGATAATCCACTTTTCGGTTGGGAGATACGTCGGACGACGTATCGCTGACGGTAACGCCGTTATACCAATGTCCCTTTGCGTTCTTTTTTTGACAAGGCACTTATTGCGATACATTTTTCACGTATAGCTCTATATTTCTATTTCATTTCTATACGTACACTTCGCCTATATAGCACTAACCAATATTGTATCTTATTTTTATTTATTTGGTATAAATACATAAATAAATTACTTTTCCGCTATTACGTTTAATACAAATTATTGAAGCACGGGTTCATTTTATAAATTTAAATAAAATATAGAATAAGGCCGTATAATCACAAGGCATATACATATATAGAATGCATTAGAATAGATTAATTGGCGGAGGGGCCGAAATATATTTTAAAACGCTTTTAAATTAACCATTTTTTATTCCCATAGAAGCGAATTGCGTTTGGTATTCATCTAAGAGCAAATTATCTAAGTTCATTTTTCTCGTTGTTATTTTTAAGTACCTTTAATCCCTATAAAAAATGTCCGCAGTATTTTAGCATGAAATAAATGGAAAATTTCCATGACAAATAAACAGATAATTAACGCGCTCTCAATTGCATATTGACAAGAAGATTATTTTTATAAATTCAGTGTGTAAAATTATTTCCTGCAAAGACTTGTTTAATTAAATCAAACAAAGTAAATGCAAACAATGCTCTAACGTACACGTAGTTCCATCTGGTGGCGAAACGCAATATGTATAGTAGTTACCACATAATATTCTCCGAAATAATTGATTTTTTTTAAATAACGGAGCCTCTTATAAGGCGCAGATGATATTAGTTTTTTAAGTCTTTACTTTTTGTTTATTTGTAAAATGCATAAGGTCCTTCATCCAATAATTTTGTTTTTACCACAATCTACTTCATGGCAGCACATTCAGATGCAAGCACTTATATTAGCAGCGATATAACGATTTAAATATTATATATGTAGATATCATATCTCTTATAAATAAAATGTTGTTATTATAAATATATTTAAAATGTATATAACTTACCATAAATATATGCAGTATTTAAAGCCTTGAATTAAAAACACGAACACATGTGAACACTGAACTAGCACTATTTCAACTGTGGCCAAATGAATGATATAATTTATAAAATACTTGTTTTGAAGCAGACGATTATTACGCTTGAGTCGCAAGTACATAAATACAAACCGGTATCTTGTGATATAAGCAATTTGCGTATATGGTACGTTCTATATTTTTTTTAAATATACCGATGTAAAAATATGTTAAATATTGTCAGATCGCTTAAAATAATTTATTTGGTCCTATATTTAGAGTACAAATAATATATCGGAGATTGCATGTGGCCAATATAGTGTAAATACTTGCCGGTGACCGCGGCAGGACTCGCCGCTATTTAAATTAAACGACCGGGGTCTATATTTCTGTACACACAAATGCATGCAAATATAAATATATTAGAAAAGAATACACAAAATGAACACCTGCACTTTGAAATGTATCTATCCTTGTTTATCTTTATGTATATACGTAAACCCGAAATTTATTTTCCTATTGCTTGATATACTACGTAGAATCTTGTTGAAATTGGTACGGAATCAACCAGTTTGTCGATAGACGCCGACCACAAAAGTTCATTTTACATTTCTTTAATGCATGTAAAACTGTATAAATTGTTGTTAAAATAGCGTTAAATTGTTTAAACATTGTTTAAATTGTATCAAATCGCGTAAAATAGTGTTTTTTTTCGTACCTGCTATAGTTAGCGTACAAATAATTTACGGAACTTTGCCAGTGTTTCGCGAACCTTCCATAGGTAATAGAGATTTTCTGCTTTTTTATTATTATAAACACAATTGTTTTAAGATGATATATATTTATTTTTTAATAACGTTACACCACTTCTGATACTTTAAATTACTATTTTAGGACTTTTTATTAGACATAAACATTTATAGAATATTATTAAAAATATTTGCATGTTTTTTTGTTGCAGGATCAATCGGGCAATTCATAAAAGCAGTCCCTCAAATTCGAGGTAGCAGAGACTTAAATTTTTATTTTGATGCCATCTACCTATTTAGTCATCATCTTATAAAATATTTATATATGTATATGTTTTTATGGGGGCTTTCGTAATATATTTTGGATATTTGTTTAAATTGTTTTTATTTTTAAATAGCAATAAATTTCTTTTAGTAATTTATTAGAAATCAAATATTATTTAAATGATTATTACTTTTTTGAAATAAGTAACTTGATATATTCAGTAAAGGGTTCAAAATTTTAAATTAATAAAGGATGTCCGATTGAGGCCCCCGTGCGTATGTTTTGCAAAAACGCTTTTTTCCCCACAATTAAAAGTGCGTTTCTATTAATTATTTTACGTTGAATGGCTCGAGCATTGCTAGCTCGGTTCATTCTTTCCGTTTATTAATTTAGTGTTTTTATTATCTTCCTTAACTTTGAGTTCAGAATTTAATAAATAAATCTTAAAAACGGTCGCGTGGAGGTGTTTAAAGCATTGTTTAAGAAAAAGAAATGTGAGTAATTTGCTATCTTTAACCATCCGATTCATAAACCAAGTGATTTATTTTTTTTCCGCGGTAATCGCGGCAGGACTGGCCGCTATTTAAATTGCACGCCCGGGGTCTATATTTCTGTATTCACAAATGCATGCAAATAAAAATATATTAGAAAAGAATACACATAAATGAACACCTGCACTTTGAAATGTATCTATCCTTGTTTTATCTTTATGTATATACGTAAACCCGAAATTTGCTTGATATACTACGTAGAATCTTGTTGAAATTGGTACGGAATCAACCAGTTTGTCGATAGACGCCGACCACAAAAGTTCATTTTACATTTTTAATGCATGTAAAACTGTATAAGTGGTAGTTACAATAGCGTTAAATTGTTTAAAAATTGTTTAAATTATATCAAATCGCGTAAAATAGTGTTTTTTCGTATCTACTATAGTTAGCGTACAAATAATTTACGGGAGTTTGCCAGTGTTTCGCGAACCTTCCATAGGTAATAGAGATTTTCTGCTTTTTTATTATTATAAACACAATTGTTTTAAGATGTTTACAGATATATAATTATTTTTTTAAATAACGTTACATCATTTCTGATAGTTTAAATGACTATTTTAGGACTTTTAAAACATTATTAGACATTAAACATTTGTAGAATTATATTAAAAATATTTGCATGTTTTTTTGTTGCAGGATCAATCGGGCAATTCATAAAGCAGTCCCTCAAATTCGAGAGCAGAGACTTAAGGTAATTTTGATGCCATCTACCTATTTAAATTTCTTATTCATCATCTATATAAAATATTTAAATTACACGCCCGGGATCTATATTCATGTACCTATAGTACACACAAAAATGCATGGAAATTTAAACTTATTAGAAAATAATACACAGAAATGGACACATGGACTCTGAAATGTATCTATCCTTGTTTATCTTATGTACTATACAGACCAGAAATTTATTTTGCTATTGCTAGTTGGTACGTCGAAACTTGTTGAATTTGGTCGTAACAAACCAGTTTTTCGATAGACGCCGACCAGAAAAGTTCATTTTATATCTGTTTAAATGCATGTAAATCTATATAAATTATTGTTAAAATAGCGTTAAATTGTTTAAAATTGTTTAAATTGTGTCAAATCGCGTAAAATAGTGTTTTTCGTATCTACTATAGTTAGCGTACAAATAATTTACGGGACTTTGCCAGTGTTTCGCGAACCTTCCATAGGTAATAGAGATTTTCTGCTGCTTTTTATTATTATAAATACAATTGTTTTAAGATGTTTACAGATATATAATTATTTTTTAAATAACGTTACATCATTTCTGATAGTTTAAATGACTATTTTAGGACTTTTAAACATTATTAGACATTAAACATTTGTAGAATATTATTAAAAATATTTGCATGTTTTTTTGTTGCAGGATCAATCGGGCAATTCATAAAGCAGTCCCTCAAATTCGAGGTAGCAGAGACTTAAGGTAATTTTTATTTTGATGCCATCTACCTATTTAAATTTCGTAGTCATCATCTTATAAAATATTTATATATGTATATGTTTCTTTGGGGTCAAGGGGGGAGGGGGGATTCGTTATATATTTTGGATATTTGTTTAAATTGTTTTTATTTTTAAATAGCAATACATTTCTTTTAGTAATTTATTAGAAATCAAATATTATTTAAATGCTTATTACTTTTTTGAAATAAGTAACTTGGTATATTCAGTAAAGGGTTATTTACATTCAATAAATAGGATGTACCGGTTGCGGCCGGTTTGTTTTCCACAATTAAAAGTGCGTTTCTATTAATTATTTATATGTTTAATTATTGCGTTGATTATTTTGAACAAGTGCCGCGATTTTAGTACCAAGTGTTTACTATGTGTAGGTATACCTACTTTAAACTTAAAATAATTTATTCTTTCCGTTTAAAAGTGGGGAAAAAAGTCTGTCACTGATGTAGTGATTAAATAATATAATTTAAACGCGGGCTTAAACAATGTGTAATGTTTGTGCAATGGAAATTGTATTTTAAATCATATAGAAAATCGGGTTTAATAAATCATAGTTCTTCGTAAATGTTGCGGCAAAATCAGACACTGAACCGCCAAGCAGAGGTGGGGTGGTTGTTTGCCGAGTTTAAAATCTGTACCAATACATTTTGTGTTCTTTTGGCTTTTCTATTAGCAGTGGTTTATTGCGATTTTTAAATGTTTTTTTTGCAGTTTAAACCAGTAATTGTATAATAATGTTAATAATACTAGAACGAGGTAGGCCGTGATCAGCCTGCTATACTTCACAGTGCACGTGCACCTACTACGGTTGACAGCAGAAATTTTGTTAATACTAATCTTATAAAAAAAGGTTTAATAACGCGGTTCTTATATGTTTTTGTGTGTGCTAAAAGTTAGCTAACATAGTGATAATTAATATTTAGTTGCAATCTGATGGAATTAATTAATTTTTGTGAAAATATTTCATTTCTAACCTTATACGTTAAATGTATATGGCGTGACGCGGGCATTCATTCTTTCCGTTTACAAAATTCGTTTATTAATTTAGTGTTTTTATTTATTTGCCTTAACTTTGAGTTCAGAATTTAATAAATAAATATTAAAAACGGTCGCGTGGGGTGTTTTAAGCATTGTTTAATTACTAGACATGATTACTAATGTATTTGCCAATGTTTTAGGGGTGACCAATCCACAACAACCAAAGGGCTTTAAGAATAGAACAAGTAAGTGATTTTTTTATTATCCGGCATGTGCTATCTTTATATTTCCCAGTTTATTTCTTTCTTTCTTTCTTTATTATTGTTTATATGTATAAATATATATGTATGTACCATCCGATTCGTCAACAAGTGATTTATTTATTCGAATAATTCCGCGAGTGTTTCTCAATTAGTGAAATGACTACGTAAAATATCAGCCATTCCCTATAAAGTATTATTGAAAGTTTCTTAAAAATAAATTCGCATTTCCGATTAAAACTCTGTAATAGTAAAAGTGAGTGTTTAAATAATTGTAGTAAAAATTGTGCGTCTGAGTGATTAAAAATAAATGATTTCGCGAAATAAAATCCAGTGCAATCATCAATGAATCAATCGTTAACACTTGGAGCAACTAGAACTTCAGCTGTGGTTAGGAGAGGAACAAGTATTGGATTTGGATTTGGTGAGTACCATTTCTACTTCTAATATACTTCGTGCGTATCAGGCAGTGATTTTCTACTATAGGATACAAAATGTAAAGAGAATCCACTGTCTTCGGGTGTACCTATATTGTAATGCTTCTTCTTCTATCTTCTTTTAACGATTTCTGAATACGGCGCGTATTCAGAAATGGTTAAACAACTGGGAAATATAATTTAATTCACTCATATTGATCAATAACTTTTTTTTAATTAAATGACATTAATTAAAATTAATTAAATTGCCTAATATAAAATAGCACATGCCCCAAAAACATTGTTCAACTTTAGAGAATAACTTGTTCCAAACCACCCCTGATAATTGATTGCAGAACCTGATGAAATGGTGGTTGAAGCAATTCAACCTTACCATGGTTCATTTAACTTCTTTAAACAAATGTCTGCATATGTCTGAAACACGCGCTTTGGTTTCAAATATATGCGGTAGCACCTGCCCTCTTACGGTTAGAGCAAGTATTTTCTTCAGTTCCTTCTCGTTTCGTTTCGTTCCGTTCCGTTTGTAAATACACATTCCTCCTTGACATCGTTGGAGCAACCACCGTTGGACTTCTAGATAACAACAACAACATGAAGACCTTTTTTGTATCGATATCGCGTACTGTCCACACTCTGGCAGTTCTGCTCCGGGGGCAGATCGTTGTTGTACTTCAGTATGATCGCGTGATATAGATTCTCGGGTGTTTATATGCATTCATTCTGGTTGGGTTTTTAATTCGGGTGTCGGGTGTTTTGGGGTGGGCGGTTCGCGATTGAAGTTATATCTTATTCAAATTCAATATTAAAGTCATATACCTAACGCTGATATCATTAGGTGTGACTTCATCAATATGTTAGCCGATTGTTGTACTTTTGACTGCGTCACTACACGTCGATCAGCATCTGATACGAGTGCTGGAGGTACTAAGTATATGCTCTCGTCTTGGGGGTCTGTTGTTCACTGGCATGCCGCATATCGTAGCTTCCTTCTGTGTCCTGCTTCGCGTGAGTAACGTGTTCGTATAGCGTAAATCTACTGGCGGTTGTGGACGTGCCTTAAGGTTGGATATACCGATATGGTGGTCATTGCCAGTGACACGGATGACCTGGGGTGCGGTGTAGAAAGGTACATTAGCTCGTGCATGTGCAGGGTCCTAAGTACACGGTCGGTTAAATGAGATGGGTGGCACTTGTTAATATTGGCGCGTTGCAAACAACTGACTGACGAGTCGTCCAAGAAAGCCTATCTGTATATTGTACGATGTACAGTGGGTGCCTGGTGTCTCTGGAACGGTTACGAGTCTCTCTACTGTACGACCAGGGTGCAGTAGTGCTAGCACAAGTGCCGAACTGGGTTCACTGGGAACCGGATTGATTTGTTGGTTGGTTTGACCATCTCGTTTGGTCATAATAATAAAATCTCGAAACACTGGGCCTGCCGCAGGAGCGAGGTGGGCCCCCAATAACTAACTGTACTTTCACACTTTCAGATTTAACGTTTTTTCGGACGTCCCAGTCCTGGTTAACTGGGTGTCCACCTTTTAAAGTATTCGCAGTGTGTGAGCAGACTTGCACACTGCACCCTATCTATGGCAGTTCGCCTTCTAATCCAAATTTCTTTCAGTTATTTACTTACAGGTGTAACATTGTGTCGTACCCAATGTTACAAATACATCACGCATCAGCACACAATTGTGTGTGCCTCGTGCTCAGAAGCACAAATTAGAATAACTATTTTGAAATATTCAAAAAACCTTCAATTAAGTAGGGCCCCCTTCGGGGTACGTTTCAAAATAATCTTTTATAGTTTTCTATTCAATACATTAAAGAGTTTATTTAATTAAATTTTAACGTAATTTATTTTGCATTTGTTGCAATATATATGATAGCTATTTATTATTTAATTAATTTTGAGTCAATTGAACAACAATAGTTTTAAGTATGAGTCCTCGTGTTGGCTCTGGTCCCCGTGTTGGCCCTCTGGGTCCTCGTGTTGACCCTCTGGCCCTCGGGCCCGGGTCCTCGTGAGGCCCTTAAACGCAATAAAACATATTGCTATGCATCAAAACAACAAAGAAGCACCTGGAAACTCGGGTGCTTCAAAGTTGCAACAAAGTTGGTTTGAAAAGTGTGTATATTTGTTATAAGAGGCACTGTAAAGGGTCCTGTTAGGATTTACTGAGTTAAACGTAAGTCTAGCTTGGTAAAAGTTAATCAAATTTTCCTTTCCAGTACTTCAGGATCACGCTGACCCACTTAGGAGCTGTGTTGGACTTCGCTAGATTTTTATTTATTTATCTAATTTAAATCGTGACCAGATTCATATTAATAACTTTTATTATTTTAATAAAATTAAATATATATATTTATTAAATATATATGTAATACTTTAAATATTAAATTCCTTTTTCTACAATCTGGTCACGCCAGTGTTTATTTTATGTATGTACTAACCAATTCCTTTTCAGCTTAACCCTTTCTAATTTTACAGCTTTCTTTCAGCCTAATATTTTCCCTTTCAGCTATTGTAGCTCTAAGTTTTTTTCAGCTAGTTTTAATTAATTAAGCTAATCATACTTTTTACTAGCCTAACTTTTACTAATTTTTCAGCTTGTTTTTCAGTAGACGTAAGATGTTAGTTTGTAAGCTAGAGTCCTCCGTGGCCCTCCCCAACCCTTTCAGTGCCACATAAATACATGTATTCGTTTCAGCTCTAGTTCTATTAATATTTCAGCTTTAATATTATGATTTTCGTCAATAACTTCGAAACTATACGTGCGCCCCGTGCTCAGAAGCACAAATTAGAATGACTATCTCAAATATTAGGTAGGGGGTGGGAATATATTCAGATAGGTAGGGCCCCCGCCGGGGCACGTAAAAAAAATTGGCTGTTTTTTTTTGTGTAGCCCCATGGAGTTTACCTTGACGTGGTGGCGCGGCTTAAGCTTCCCTCACTATTGTTTATATGTAGTAATCTTATAATTTACTTGAAAATCACAATGTTAAATTCAATTATAATTTATGATTAGTGTAGGATGCAACCAACAAACTCCAATCGCGGTAATTTTTATAGTGTTGTGTTGCATTGTGTTTGTAGTTCAAGGTTTCAATAACTCGATGTGAGTTATAGTACGTTCTATGCATTTTAAATTAATAACAAATTTTATTGATTAGAGTAATAATGTATAGTAAGCAGTAAATATAAAATCAGATCCAATTTCATTTTAACTACGTGCGTATATGTGTAAAACTCTACTACTGGATAAGGTTTTAGAAGGATATCGACCAGCTTTTCATATTGGTCAGGCTGACGGATAAAACCATATACCACCTACGTATACATATATCTTAAATTCCCTTGAGAATTTTTATTTGTCAGGATCGAAGGTGGCGCGATGATACCTCAAATTGTATTATAGAGAGATGGACATGAAGTTGCTTTATGGGTTGTCATATTGGCGGTCCGCGTGACTCACTTACAAAATGTATCTGATAGTTGCCGCGCGTAATCCATTTACTAACATCGTAGATAACATTCAGTAAAGAAAGCTCACATAAAAAAGATCAATATATATATATATTTATATTTTTTCACTATATACAACATTATTTTTTCTGTTATTGTGTCTAAAATACAGCATACATATTTTTATTACTATTATTTTCTTCAACAAAAAAATGACTACATAATAACTTAAACATATTTTTAAACGACATTTGTACAAAAATTCTCTAAAAACTTCCTAGAAAACTACTTATATTTTGATTCTCTGTATAAAAACTCTACTTTGTCACAATATTTTGCTTTTCCATAACGTTAATTTTTTTAATTTTTTTTTTACTTTATTTTATCGTGTTGCTTTTTAGTTTTAATATTAATTTATTTATAATAATACATCGCAATAGTATAGTACACACTTTCTTTATACGCTAGACTAATAATAAACTAGATATATCAATGTGCTGTCATAACAAGTGACGAAAAGCGCAGTTCAATACATCCGCCATTTTATCTTTTCATAAAAATTGCACGATTTACTGGGGTCTTATGGTCCCATTCCAAATTAAATAATTACAATACAAAAATGTTATTATTTTCTTCCTTTATAAAGAAATAATACAAATATAAACGTTCGTATATCTACAAATATATAATTTTGGAAACAAGTCACAAAAAATAAGATCTCTTTTCGTATCATCGTTATTATTTATAATAAATAAATAAATGCAATTAAAGTGTACATTTACAACCAATTCGGACCCAAACAGCTATCCAGTATTGCCGTAGCATCATATCGGTCCATGTCGCGGAAAATTTGAATAAGATCAGTCATCGCGTTGCTCTGTCGGTGCCTGGCCTCCCACAGATCTAGTATGCAATCTGTAGGTGAAGGTTTCGTTGCGAAATAGTTTATGTATCGGTCGACAGAAAGCGCATGTGCCAACATACGCCAATCGTTTCCTCTGGGGGTTGGTGGATCCAAGCACTGACACAATTGCTTTCGTACTTGTTTATTCAGTCTAAATACGAAATCGTCACAAGTCGATACTCCTTTATCGGTGACTATCAGACTTTTGCCACTCTTGCCAGCGATGGGAAACTCGTCTTGGGTAAAAGTCTTTAAACTTTTGGCACTTTTCGGGGAATTGAACTCGTCTTGCGGACAAGATTTGTATGTCTTTGGGCTTACGCAATCACTATGAATTGTGATTTTTGGCGTGTTTAGTAGAGAATTTTTCGGACTACGAGTACTACTTAAACCAGCAACATCTTGATCTTGAACGGTCACTTCAAAGATCTGCATGTTGTCTGATCCAAGCTGGTTGGCACGTATTGTGAAATTTAAATTGTGGCTAACCTCGTATGCTTCTAGAGTAAATGAACAATGAAGTGTGTTGCTGGTTGCTTGCCATAAGTGTCGGAATGGAATTTCTTGGTAATTAGAACTAGGTTTCGCTTTCCATCCTTCGCTTATGCAATCCAACGTTAAACATAAATTATTACCACCATCTTGAAAGACAATACTTTTGGGTTCATCCATAAGGAAACCTCCTAACCGTTTCTCTTGACTAAAAACTGTTTCCATTGAACTCTCCGTGTCCTCCAGTACATACACTCTAATACTATAATCTATAGATGACTGGAAACATAATTTCGGTGCAAAAACCGCAAGTTTCAATTGTTTACAAGCGTTTCCATTTAATGATTGTCCAACTAACACAAATCTCGACAAAGAATCTGTGATCAAATAAGCAGTATCATGATCCAGTTGGCAGAATACAGGAGTGTTAATTGTTTCTTGGCCTAGGGTGACGACCGGAAGCCACTGTGCGTCACTGCAATCGCTCATTAATACCGATATTGACCAATCATTACGTTTCAAATCAGCACAGTGTGGCATTTTTAAAACCACCGGTTTGTTCAGTGCTATGTTAGGTCCGCATGAAACAACAGGGCTCAATTGTGTTAGATTATCGGTTAGCTTCGGCCGGAAACAGTCTTCATTCAATATCGACAGGAAAATGTCGTGCTTGCGCGCGCGTGTTACGCAGCCCTCTGGTATGAGTAAGCTTACACCATTCTCGGGTAGATGCAAGTAACCACCACTGTGTGAGATGAGAGCGTTTGTATAGTTGCCGCTGGTGGTGGGCGTCACAGCATACGCGGCTGGTAATGTAGGCAGCGGCAGCGTTACAGATTCTGTTGCCACTTCATAGGTAGAATCAGCTGAAACGTTTTAGAATTTCATAACTTTATTTTGATTCCTACCCGCAAAAAATCAATCGCCACATGCTGTTAGTTAGAAATTTAATTCATTATTAAAGCGGAACATGCACATTTGTTCTTTATTTTATTTATTGAGAAAATATTTCATTTATTCAGTTCCATTTTACAAAGCAATAAATTATTCAAATACAAATATTAAAAAATTATAAATATATAAAACTTAATTTAGCCTACACAGTCCAAATATCCTATAAGGTAAATAAGATCAACTAAATAAAAATCCAAATCTAAAAGTGGAGCCTTTTTTTTTGTAAAATGAGTCAAAAATAAAAAACTACTAAACTTAAAATTATAAGAATAATTTGATCTTGGGTCAATATGGCGTGTCCCCCCGTTTTATGATCTAACTAAAAATAAAAAATTCAAAATGAAATTTATTAATGTATCATTTATACCTAATTAAACGTTTTCAAATTGAAGAAATTTGTACGAAAATAAAGATGTAAAGCATTTATTTATTGATTCCACTTGTTCCACGGTACTAGTAGCTAGCTACTTACATCCATTGGTGAATCCACTGAGTTGACTTCGTTTTCCACTAGAGGATTCGAGTGTAGAACTTGTTGCTGGCGACATCTGTATGTCGCTGGCCGAGGCTAGATGTGGCACATCATAGTGATGTTCGGATACAGATCTTGTAACTGTTGTCGAAGCTGTTGGTTTCGTATATGGATATTCGTAACAAGGGGGAACCGTCTGTGTTAAATCTGGTTGTAGGGACAAAGACTTTTTGTCATGTTCAGGAAAAAATTCCGGATGATATTCTGCAATAGCAAAAGAAACATTATGTAATGATCCAGTTTTGGATAAGTTTTAAATTTATTTACGGAAATTATAAATAATATTAGTTTTATAATTTTATAAATTTGTTATAAACAATTGCTGATTTTTTCAAAGATCGTTAAACTATTTGTGATTGAAAATTGGTAATTTGCCAAAATTAGTAAGACTAACTAAGACTACTTCATTCGAGACGAATTGTAAGTCGAGTTAACAACAACCACGTATAAACTTTGTCATATACATTGTTTCCGTTTCATTTTAACCAAAGTTGAACATAAAGAATTATTAATCACGCTTATTCGTTAGTTAGTTGACAAGTACGCGACAATTATTCTCAGAACAATTTCAGCACAAACATAAATCAGTCGTCATGCTAATTTTTCACCAAACGCATAGCAGACTGTCTTCAATTAGTCTTCTTTGCGCCTGCCTTTATTTCTACTTTAAATGTATCGAAGAAGCTGATGTTTCAAAAATAGAATGAAGGCACAGAAAAAAAGGTAATGAAGAATGTAAATGGAGGGTCGAGTGTTAAAATAGGTTTTAACTGTTACTGAACGATTTAGACATTGCTCCCCAATTGACGAACGTCTCTGAATATTACACTATTTTGACATGCGTGTTTCAAATGTTTATGTATTGCTTGTGGGATATTTGCTATTAAACATTTTTTATATATTTGCTACTTTTTTTAAAACATATATGTATGTTGGTATTTTGAAATAAGAAATATTAAAATTTACTTGTGAAAAACAAAAAACAATCTAAATACTGCCGATCTCAACACATGTTTTTTAAAGCTTTAAAGTAACTCTACAGTAAACAGTATTTAGATTTTCGAAAACGCATCAGATTTATTTTTGTAATTATAGATATCCTTTTGATCTGAACATCGGATTATATTCAAATCGAAGCTGAATTTGAAAGTGATGACAGTAACGATATGTGCATATTGTAATGTATATAGGTATACTGAAATAAATTGGTACAGATTACATCGTTCAACGATAGATTTAATGGATGGTCATTGTAGCATTATAGTATGTTTATTCGGCTCAGTCTTAATCTATTGCAAATATGCGACTGGTAGAAATTAATTTGTAGAACTAACCGATTCAATTCGCCGAAAAGGGGCTTACGAATTATCAACGTCAGATAATCAATATAACTATCAATATTGAGTTAGGATAGCCACAGTTACAGAAAATAAAAAACCCGGTCTGTGTAGTAACATTTTCGTAACCGTAAGCACAAATGAAAATGAGTTCCAACTCAAAGGCTAATTATTGGTGAAAACGGGATAATCAAATAATATCATTTCCGTTTTACTGATTGACTCATAGCACAATTGAACCTCGTAAATTGTCAAAATAAAGTTACCGAGTCAACTACAAAATGAGCGAATGAACAATTAAAAAAAAAAAAAACTACTTGCAAGGTGCGTAAGAAAGTTAATTTTCACAATATTAGATTTCAAATTATTTTCTTTTGTTTGAGTTGCTTTTTAAAAAAATGTAAGTAGGTATATCCATTTTTGTTTATGAGAGTAAAATGTTCTTACACAACCTTAAATAATCTAACTAGCATCGAAAATACGAAATTCGCTACGGTACTGCTTAACTAATATTAATTTCCCAAAGTTTCTTCTCCGTCGTATCCGAGATAAACTGGCTTATACTTTATATTAAAAGCTCTTGGTGCCTGTCTTGGTAGGTAGAAATAAATGGTGGTATTGCGCGAGTTTACGCCACTCATTTGCGGCCGGACACACTAAAGTGGACCCAAATTTGTTCCGGAGATAATATAGCTACGTGCTCACATATGCTAGGTAATCCAGTATCTGCCTCGGATAAATTTGTACACACGGAATATTATGAATTTACGTGACTTGTTTTTATAAAACGCAATGCTTTCAAGTTAAATTGATTTATACAGAAATGAATAAGTGATATTTATGACCCTGTCAAAAACTCACACTCTACGGAATAATTTGCAGATTAACAAAAATTTATTTTGTCATATGCTAAAGTCACTCTTAAATTACCTAAATAATAGCCCACAATTGCACATACATTGGACAAATATAATATTCTGTAAAAGTTAAATCTTAAATTATTTTAGTCTATTTTATTGAAATTGTAAACAAAAATATTCGTGTGAAAGATTCAACAAATATATTTTTTTGTAGAGTGTATATTTTTTGTCATAAAAATATTTAAATTTAACACCCTCTTTTGAGTGTTCCCAAAGAGCCATAAGTCACTTGTTGAACATGATGTAAATAAAAACGTACTAATTAAAAAGTATGATAAATAAAATGTCCCCCTCATTAAAAAACAAATACTTAAAACTTTACGATAGACTTTTTAACTTGTGTAAATGGAAAACATATGTGTATATGGAGATATGCATACGTGTGTTGGTAGTTAAACGAATGCAGCCGAAAATAAACGAAAACAAACATTGTCGTAATTCATGCGATCTTTTTAGGGATTTATCTTTGAAAATATTCAGGATTTTATATGGCAGTTAGACGGTTTACACGTGAGGGTAGTAGCATGATGTCAAACTCAAGAAACCATACATCATATTCCTCAGGGTCTCTAATTGGTTGCGCGGCGCGTTTTAAAATAGGTGGTTTTGAAGGTTTAACTCCCCACTAAACTGTCCCCACGGTTATTTATATGGTTTTCCGGTGCGACGAGAGCACTTCTCCTGGGACATTCCCTAAACACTCACTCACATACGCGCTCACAACGGTGTAATTAAAATTTATGATATTCTGTCACATTGTGTGATCACCTTGTGTCATATGCGTTTACAACGTTCAGAGTGATTTATTCTATGGTCACCACGTGGCAGATATACATACATACGTCTACAAGTCTAAGCTATAGAAAATTTAAAAAAATTGTGACCCTACCAAGAGGCAATAGAGCATATTTATTGTTAAATATCTTCGTATTTGTGAAAGAAATTCAGAATAAGTTTTCTGTTTCCATGGTCCATCCCCTATATTTATTTGTAAGATGTGGATTCGTTATTCGCAACTAATTTGAAAGTAGAATAATTAAGTATTCAGCTTCATTTATGTGAATTCTAAAAAAGTTACTCAATCGCAAAAAAACTTGGAACCATATTTCTGGTAATAGGAAAACTTTCAAAGTCGACCAAAATTAACGAGTAAATAAAAACGTTCAAGCACTTACCGTTGGCCGCCATGTTGTATAAGGACTGGTGTTGTCCCTTGCGGTAATAAACTCGAACCAAAAAGAAGGATAATACCGTGACCAATGTGACAGCAACGGACAATCCAATGTACAGAGCTAAATCCGGTTGAGTATCGGCTAGCGTAGCTGAAAAAAGCCAAAAACAAAAACAGTAAAACAAATGAACATTGAATTACAGTAAAAAACTAAAATAAATAAATAAATAAATAAAGGGAATAAAACAGAGGAGAGAAAAATAGCAAGCGCGCAATGCGATAAAACAAAATGACATTTACGGATATTTGCAGACGACAAACGAAATCAGCCGGATATAATCTGAAATTATTTGCGGAACAAATCATGTATCACATTACCGCCATATAACGCACTGCAATAATAATTTCACATAGACATTTACTAGATAAATAAATGTAGGCCACACATATTTCACCAGATTGATGACCATGTTCATCAACAATAACGATCCAATGTTGACAATTTTTAAATGTACAAGGTCGTTTTTAAACTCAAACGTGATTTAAGATAAATATTAATTATGGTCCGCGAGCCGCGCATTTATAATTCACCGCAAGTTGTACCGGCAAGTGTGAAACTTCACGCCATGGCAAACGTGAAAATTATAGCTTACTATCATATACAACGGGAACGCATTCATCAGTAGCTCAACTAACTTGTTGGTTTATATTTTCGAAATTTTTTAGTTTTATCACGGGTTTTCAAACTTCCTTGAATATTTTATGGGGATAATATCGTGAATATTAATATTTATACATAGTTAAAATATTTCTTAGAAATAATGTTAAACGTGATCACTAAACTTTATTATTTTATGTATGTAAAGAAGTGCTAACCTAGTCATAAGATAATAAAACGTAATTTATTGATATTTTACACTCAAGTAAAATGTTATTGTTTCTTTGATATATACGTAATTCACACTTTCAACTATGAATTTACATTAAAGAAGAAGCTGTAAATATTAAGAAGGCTTTAAATAATATTTAGCACAAATTAAAAATTTAGTTATTAAATTAAATCAATATCTTATTTACAATTATATTTAAGTAGTTTAAATCCTGCAATATTATTACAATATAATTGCCATTCTAATGACTTCGTCATTTTTCATGGATACTCTGTAGGATACATAATTGTGTTGTAATGAAAAAGAAAAATCAGTATGAAAATGCATAGTGAGCGTTAATGGAAACGTTATTACACAAAACCTTAACCACATAGCAATACACGTCTGTCATATTAAATATCTGATGCATATGAGCGATTCGAACACTATTATCATCATCAAACGACGAATTTATTTCAGCAGGCGCCCGTTGTGCATCAGCCGAAATAATATTTACGAAGTTATTTACTATTTGTGTCATAATGTGTCATGCACCGACATGTGACGTGTTAATTCAGCTATGGTAGCGGCGGTGATGGAAATGGGTGGCGTAGCTACGGTAGAATCGAATATACAGTATATGCGTACACGCCAAACGAGATCGTAATGAAGTTAGACACGAGCCCGTCAAGAGCAATTGTTTAGGTGTCAAGCGTCATGTCGAGCGAAACTGATCACCGAAACGTACAATCAAAATTAATAACTATTTTATCACCACACATGGTGATTGCTTTGTTATTTTCTGTTTATTACTCAATTATGTTTGTTATTTTGTTGCAGACATTTATTTAATTAAGTTTATATATTCTAGAGCTTATAGAAAAATATTGTATTACAAAACGATACAGATACATACTTATTGATTTTATTTAACAAATTTCTTGAAAGAGTTTAATGTATTTGCCGCGAACGCGAAATCGAATTTTAAATAACAAATTGTGATTTGACTAAAATTTTAAGATACATAGCTGTTGCATTGCCATCTAGATTGTATAGATCGTAGATGTATGTGGGTACCAGAGGCAACTGTGGTCTATAAGATTGGATCTGCGCGATTGCAATTTAAATATTTCACGACCACCATTGTACTGTGTAGAGACTGCCGCTTGCAGGCACCTAACATCCACCACATGCACATAAAAATGTCATACAAACGAACGTGTGAAATTTTATTTTCCTTCCTTCTGCGGAAGATTTGTATATTCTGAAAGTGATGCAATGGGGGTTCTAGATAACAGAAAAGGTGTCCTAGAACTATCAAAATACTAACTGATTTCTGAATCTTGTGATGTTTAGAAAGGTTAGAGTGAAATATCTCGCATCTCTATACATTGATAAGCACATTTGATCGTTTGTGACGGCGCCGGCGGAGGAGACCTACTTCCGGTCCGGAATGCTCGGGCATTCCCTGCAACCCTACTAATTGCCGGCAGTCCTCTCCGCTATAACTTCCCCTTGATAGCAATTCCTTGCGCACCCTTGCATTTCACCAGTGTGTCACACGATGCTGCAACCACACAGTACCGAATACCATACTTTATATCTATCAGTGTGTACGCAGAGTCATGGCGCATTGTCCACGCTTATGTGTGGGTGGATCGGTTCTCTTCTTTGCAAACGATCTACGATCCATCCTTCCTGTGTGATGTGAATAGCGCTAGGGATCCACCCCCGGTTTTGTTGGAGTAAATGTAGCTTTGATGATGCGGGAATCGGAGACTCATTGGTAAATACCCCCTCGTTCGCGCAGTGATTCAACTGTTTTTGTCCGAGAATGGATATATCGTAATTTTTCACTTGTATACACGAACACGACCGATAAAAGTCGTTTTCGACAAACTGACTTCCACGAAAATTGAAATGTTTTCACATGTGATTCAGTTTATTTATTGAAAAAAAGTTTTCACATTTCATCTACATTTATCAGAAATTGTAAACGTTTACTTTTATTTTGTTATCGATTTCGAATTGAAAAGTCGATTCCACTGAATCAATCTCGTATTGATTAGCACTGTAATGAGAATTTCAACTTAAAACTGATTATTGTTACAAAAAATTATGTTCAATATTTTTTAATTTTTTTATTAAACTTCAATTGATATAAATGTTCGTCAATACATCTTTCTCTGTATTTAAACATATAAATATCGTATAGGATCTATTCCAGCGAAACAGAATTTAGTTACATTTATATGAAACTATCGAAGTTTGCGGAAGCCAATGAATTTCAATAAACATTCATGTTTGCGCGAATTTGTTGAATGTGATACGATTTATAGTCAAAAGTAAATCAATTTATTAAGTTTGAACTATATAATACACGTTCTTTGTGTTTTCCTTGGGGACACATGTGTACTCTACCAATAGGTATCAGAGGTCACATACCGGGTCCAGTAACCAATTACAGCGGTCACAACACTCTCTGATGGATTTATATCCATTGCTGTTGCTGTATGGTGTATATATGTATGTATGTTCACGTTCTCGAGTAGGTACACATCTGCAACTTTGTGCCTGGCTCTGGTGTGCGACATCGATTATCCCAGTGTGAAATTGAAGCCTCTCAAGGAAACATACGTGATATAACCATTTCATATATTGTTCAATTCCAATTAAAAATAGACTTTTATTACCTATACGAGCAACAAACTTTCTACTACTCAAAACAAACAAAAAACTTAAGTATCAATAAACAAAATTTCAAGTTATACCATTTTAATTAAATGTGCAATGATATAATTAATATATATGTAATGCGTGCCGAGAATTTTTATTCGATTGTTGGTGAATTCTGTCAGTAATACTAAACGTTTTCATTTTCACTTGTGTAGAAGCTCAGCTAGCCTCAGAAAATAGGCGTTCGGTTTGTTAAATTTTATTCTTACGATCAAAAAATTCGAAGATTTTAAAAACAAATAGTTACGTTACTAGTTTCAGAATTACATATTTGTTTATAAAAAACATCCAAATATTCATCTCATTTTCATTGCATATAGGTATGTATATTAGACCGAAAAATAAGTACACCAGTCATTAGTACACGTTCTTCTTTGTGAATCTCTTCTTCAAAATTGCAAGTAGTTGAAATGTATATAAAATGCCACAAGCAGATGAAAAAGATGTGCGGAGAAAAAACTCTCTCAAAACAATGCACTTTGTCGCAGTAACAGAAAAGGAAGACGAAATGACAATAAGAGATAGAAAGTCCTAAATAGCCGTTGAAAAATCGACGATTTTAAAAATACCCATTTGGAAACATGCACGCCGGTACACGGGGCTATTACGTGAACAAGAGGCAAAACACGTATCACGATTTGTACCCTTCACAGTGTGTTCGTCCTGGTAGGAAAAATAGCCCGGTAATCTGTCGAGCGAGCGAGCGCGAGCCCAGAACACCGGCAATGCCATACAAAAGAGAAATGGATTATGGAAATTTACGCGGTGACATGGTATTTTCAAGTGGGACAGAGATAGGCTGAGCAGCACGTTTCGCCGCCGCAAACCAACGCAACGGTTCTATACAGCGTCATTCATATTTGTAAAGCGCGACCCCCTAGTGAACTGAATCAGGTCACCTGTAACTATTAATTTCCCCAATATCACCCAACACATCATATGTAAACCATATATATGTATGTATGTATGTACATACATATCGCGTGCATTATACAAAATACGGCATTCTAGTGTGCCATCACCATACAGTCGCAGAGGAATTGCCTGCTGAAATTATATTTAAACTATTACACTACATTCCGTATGCAATTGGAAACTAAAATCAATTTGCATAATTTGTATAACCCTTTGACTCAAGCGATGTTTAATATGCACCATGCACCCTATATGATCGTTTCATGTATTACTAGTTCATTTATTTGGTATTTCAAAAACAAATATTTTCATATTGGAAATAAGTCAACTCCGTTTCATTCAATTATTTTTATTATTTTTTGACTTTTTCGGTAATTGAAATAATCGTAATAAGTAGCTATTTTTCTACAAGTATTTCAATTAATAACTTCGAAGCTAGAAGTTTTTCAGCATATCTGACGGCGGATTTGACTTCAGCACTTTCGAATTATGATATAAACATATTTTGGACTTAATCGCTGCAGCATCCTCTTGCTTGAATGCATTGTTTTGAATGACAGTTTTTTCCCCCATCTGCCGGCGACATTTTATGAAGTTCTAGCTCATTTCGGATGGTGGTAATTTAAAAGAAAAGAGTTACAAATGGCAGTGTGCGGTCGTGGTGATCATCAGCTATAATGTTGCACTGGCGTAAAAAGTATGTTAGTTATAATATTACGAAGAGAGTACATCGTCGAGACACCAGACAGAGTTGTTTTGTTGACGAGACTAAGCACTAATTTATACTGGGTGTGGTGTACGAGTAATACATCATTTGCTAATGCTCCACTTGTATAGGCGCCGATTAATTTTAGTCAAGATGAACATTATCCCAGTGAATTCAAGTAACGGGTCGCATACAGTTGTCCAACATTTATATTCTGCTAACGGCACTTAACTAACTACAAATTGACAAATCTACACTATTAATAAATAAGACAACTTTGATAACATACAAATGCTATACCTACCTACATTTTTAGGAAACTTTTGTATGTGCCCGAAACTTTTCATAAAACTTTAAAGCATTTGTAATAAAATTCATTTTAGTATGGATTGTTACAACTATGTAAAACAATTTCTCCAACAACATACATTTTGATAATAGACATTCAATAGTGCCATAAATTCTAGTTTTATTGTAAAATGTGTCAATAACAGCGAAATCTGAGTTTGCAAGCCAGCGACTTTGAAATACTTGTAGGTGCCTATATGAATTCGAATAAGAATATAAAAAAATTACTATTGCAGTTGAATATTTTTATTTCTTCATAAATATGGAATTATTTAAAATACATGCCAATGAACACTGAAGTCTATATTATGTACAACGATCAAAATTAAATAATATGTTTAAACATAAGAACATTATAAATGTAATCAAAATTACTGTTGAAACATAAATAACTTGAAAAAAAGAAACACACGTTAAGTTGAGATCTAAAGAATGCTAGTCAAATTGCTTTATAATTGATAAGAAACATCTACAGAGAAGTTTCACCGCCGCGATGGCATAAGAATTCCATCCGTAAGACATATGTTTACCAAACGCACCGAATCTATATCGGCAAACAAGTTAAAGATTCCAAAACATCTGGAGCTGGTGTCACACGAGATCCAAACACGCAGCACATTTTCATTACGAACCAGTTGACAAACGAACAGGGTGATTGCACGGCGTAGCTGTGGGGCATTTTTCGACCAAAGGGGTGGGCTTTTGGAACAGTGCCATGGACATATCGCACCAAACGGGCGTTTGATGCATGCTGGCGGAAGGTAATATTGGCAAACGATTTTATCACATTGATGACGATTTTCCGTAAATTTAATTGTCCCCTTCAATTAAGCACAACATTTCCTCCCTCACCCAATCTATCGGTTGTTATATACCGCGGTTCACTCCCACTCGCAGTAAACTAAAAAAACAGAGTTGAATTATCTGTGCATATAGTATACAGGGTTTGAACGTTTGACAACGACAGTTGGTTTAAAAGCGCTTTGTTTCGCTGCATTCGATTGTATCGCACTCAAAGTGCACCATCAGGGGTGCACAAAATGCACTAATTAGAATTTTTAATTAGTCTGAACAAGAGAACGTCAATTTTTTTAATTCTATGAATTAAAGATGAGTATGCGCATGTTAAGTGAAAGAAGATTAAAATCTTTAAGAAAGCAAAAAAAAAATGCCTACTATAGTTTAGTATATTGCTTTCTTGACCAACCGAAGCGTATACCATCACTTTAACTTCTTTTGAAAACCATAACTTAATTTAGAATTTCCCAATATATTCCTATATCACTTATTGTTAGTATGTGATAGTGCCAATTATTTATATATTTATAAGATGAAAATCTTTACGTAATTGTGAAATCCATTATTACTAAGGAAGTTTACAATGAAATTTCCAATCAGTCAATGCAAAACGTATATCACAAAGATGTATGCTTTACGTTAGGGAAAATGGAAACTTTACAACGTAGAAAATTGTCTTTAAAGTAGGTTATTATACGTTAATTGGTCCTTTGGCAATTGAACAAAAGTTGTATAATAACTTACATCTTTATACAATTTAGATTGCATTATTAATAAGTAAATATGAGCAAAGTCAACGTTATTAAATACAATATACTCGTATATATATATATTAACTAAAAAACGATTTAATTAATGTTTGTACACCCCTATTCGAACATAAAATGAGTATGCACAGTATATTCACATACTTATTCAAAGTTACAGCCACGTAGTACATATATGTATGTATGTATGTTGAATTCTTTGTTTTAATTACGTAGTACAGTAACGCCATCTAGTTACAGCGCAACGGAGGCTGTTAATTAACATGCTTTTTACTGTCTCCTAGGAAAGATAGTGTCAACCATCGAATGACGGATGTTTAGAATCTTACGCTTCGAAGATAATTAGTTATCTGTGCTGTGGACTCTCAGACCAGCGAACACTTGACGCTCTTAGATCTTTTATTTTTTATTTCTTCTTCCTGCGATTTTATCTGATTCTTCTCCGGACCGAACAGTTGAATTTTAATTAAGCTGCATTGACGATGAAGACTAGTAGTTTGGACGTCGAATAGTGATAATGATTATGAATGTTCCGAGATGCATTATAGAAGTCAAAATTCCCAAATTGTTATGTTGGTTGACATATTGCTATTACCTACATATGTTCAACCATCTGTCTTTATTATGTCATTTCTTCTTAGTAAGTCAATGTTTGTTAAGTTGAGTCATACATATCGTATATAAAATAGGTAAAATGCCAATATATTTTCATTTGAATATAACACCTTGAAGATGTTTGATCTCTTTTCTGCTCCATTGGATAAATCTAATATATCTAATAATAGCATTCTCTTTTCGAGATTATGGGATCTAAGTTTGATATTCATATATTCTACAATGTTTTATTAAATTTCACTAACCTGACAGACAGATTTTCATAAAATCCAAGCTCCGCAATTTAATCCTAGACTTCATAGAATAAAATTATGTCAGTTTGATGCGTTAATACTCTAATACTGCACTAAATATTATTCTGACGTTTATTAGCGTCGAGACAACGAATAAGATTGCATTTTTATTTTGTTTGAGTCAAGTTTCAAAAAAATCATTATTTATATGAGTAGTTTCTAAATAGTTATTTACGAAATAACAAAAGAGATATTTTCTAACACCATAGGAAACATAGCTTTAACGACCAGCACACAATATAACTTCCTTATAATAACATTGAATTCATGTGTGCTTTATCTTATTGACAATAATGCATTCACGGCTGGAGTGATATATGACAAAATGATAAAGAAATTGTAACTGTATTGTGACAACAACAAAAGCGATTATGGTTAGAATATATTTACGTGAAATCAATATGAAAGTAACAACCGTTTATATTTTTCACAAAATCATAAACATTTATTATAAGAAGAACTGTTCGCCGTTATACTAAGGCAGCGTTCTTACTATTGTTATTCGCATTCCTATGTCACATCGCGAAAACTTAAACTGTTCATAATTCTTGCGATTTTAAACGCCAACCGTTTCAAAAATCTTAAGCATGTAATGATTATTTTTCTTTAAAGATGATTTACTAAGTATTGTTTCTTAAAAAGTACAAAAAAAAATCGCGTTAGTTCGTATAACGATGCAAAGTACCTAGTTATTTTCTCAATTATAAATTAATTTATTTGTTAATTATAATTCGTAATTCAAAAACTTTTTAAGTATACCTAATTATATAATTTTGTTTAATACTAGAATCATCAGAAAAACAAAATATCGTGTAAGCTCCAGACAGTAACATTTAGAGAACGATGATAAATTACAAAATATAACATTGTAGTATAGTATCGTAAATCTCGGTCACACGTAACAAAAAAGTTAACGCACAAGATTCACATATGCCATAAAAAGGATGACAACACAGAAACTGGAACAGGAAAACTTTTACTATAGTAGCAAAACTTTATTCTTTACGTTATTGTTACCAAGTTTGCAGGAAATGATGGCGATGAATCACGGTACAATAATTATCATTTGTCCGCTCATAACATCAATTTTTCATGGCCACAAAACATCCGTTTAAAATTTATGTTACTAAATGGAATTTTGTATTTATGAAAATGACTTTTAACTTCATAACTCTAGCATTTACCTATACATTGAAATTAAGGCTTTTTAGGTAGTTTCCTTCACACATTAAATAATAATTATTATACACGTTTACAATACGTCGAACTGATTAATATCTTACTGAAATAATTTTGTTTGTTATAAGATGTGTTCATCAACAAATAAAAAACTTAGTTATTCAATTCTATGTTTTTAAACTCTTATAAATTATTATTAAGTATTATTGTAAGTACTTACATAAAAGTTATTTCCCTGTAGGCTGTATGCTATGGTCTTTAACTAAACAATCCAAACGCAATCTTATGAATATGGAAAAGTTCCTACACAGTCGCAATATCATACGATGTCAACGCCTATGTTTACTTGGATCATTTAAATAACAATTGGATTAACCATATAAGAAACGCATTGTCCATCTTTTCTGCCTTAAGGCGCCCTAAAGTCGAAACAAAGGGAAAGAAGAAATAAGATTGAATGGAGAAAGGGTGCAACAATGGACAATGAATGGAAACATGCATTACGATGTGCTTATGAAAATATTAATGAGCCTAATAAATTATAATCCACTAATTGTTATCTGTGGTGTAAATGCACTGCATGATTTACACTAAAGATTTTAGGTAGTCTACTTATTATTGATTATTTTTATTCGGTTTCAAGAAGCATACAAAAAGATTTTTTATGAGAGTAAAAAAATTAAGGATAAATTTAGGTCATGTTTTTATATGAAATCAGTAGTAATTTTTTGGATAAACATGAATTCCAACTAAAAACAGAATGCGTAATAAATAATATAAATAGAACAATTTTATCCGAAAGACAGAACAAATTTCACAGTTCACCTCATTTCTCGTTATAAAATAAAAAATCAAAAAAAATCCTATATATGCTTGTGGGAAATTCTTTCCGAATTCCCCACCCCCTCAGGCCGTAATATCAATTTAGGATGGCTTTGATTTTTTGTTATTTCTGCCCGAATTGGACACGGCACCGAACACGATTCAATTAGGCCACACGCCGTTCGTTCACAAAGTGGGCTATAAATAAGAGAGTTTTACTTGTTTTGTACATTTTTTTCACTCGGTGTGTATTTTCTACTGGTTTACATTGAACGTGCATAACGTATAATACCATACCACCGGATATGTATTTATGGTGCACCCGCATAAAGGACAAAGCAACAACAGAGTTAATAAAGTGAGATGGGTTGCGACAACGAAGAATCAGTGAAAAAAGTTGTGAAACAGACGTGAACGTGAACTATACGGCGAATACTTTTACGGATGCTACGTCTACTTGTGTTCTGCGTATATGTGTTTGTATATCATACACCGCCCGCACTTGTACTACATGTTGCCATCAAGTGTACTCTTTGTTTTTGTAAGCCAGTGATTCCAAAAGATTTCTCTAGAGATTACCGCAAACTGTAACGTGTAATTTATTCATATATTTATATACTGGCAAAAATATGTTTCAAAGACATTGGGAAATACTATCATTGGGGTACAACATAAATAAATTGATATTTTAGACGTCGAAAATTATCTTTCCTCAACTGGAGCAAATCTAGATAAAAATTCTTGAAATACACCCAAATACCTTCACTGGTGATCAAATACTTTTCGCATTCTGAAAAATATTCAGGTCCACAACAGTGGTATGTGGGCCTGGTCTCGATTACTAAACTCCATTTTATAAAGAGTTTGAGTAACCCTGTCTAACATAAACTAGTAACTAGACAGATTTATAGCATGTGCATCCATAAAATAATCATCAAATGAAAATTACATTTAATAACGTTGCTCAAATTAGCTCGTTCTTAAAAATGACATTTTGAGAATCGTATGTGTATGTTGTTGTTTATGATACGCTGGTAGGTGGAGGTGGTGTTTTGGGGGGTCTGGTGTATGATGCTATAGCTATATGAAAGCGGCACGCTCGTCTAATCAAGGAACTGTAACACTAGTCGTAAGCTCGTGTATTGCACACATATACATAGCATGTCGTATATGCACGGAGCGTGTCCTGAGCTCGCCTAATTGCACGCGAGTTCCTCTAAATATAGGAGACATGCATTGGTTGGGGATAGACAACATACTATATTACCGGCAGCCAGAGGTTCATAATGAAAAGAAGTAACAACTAATGAACGACCATGTATGTACATACATACATACATACATACCTACTGCTGGCTTTAGGATTAAGTCAACATTCTTTATAAATCTTCTTTTTAAATGCTATCATTTGATTTTGTAATTGCTAATTCTCGTAATTTAGAAAATTAACAAAACTACTAAGTTAATACAATATATATATACCAACTTTAAACAGTGTGTCTATAGATATGTTTGAGTGTGTGAATAACGTAAATACTTCATCCTTAATTACCTGCGATACATTCATATACGACCAACCAAACAATTAATCATGCACAAATTCATAAATTTGTAAAAGCGACGGTGTTTACAGTGATTGTTTAAAACAAAAGCACCATTTCCTCCACTGTGCAATTCATAAAACGAACACGGCGGCCTCTCCGCCCACCCATTCTACGCTAATATAAACATTAATTACGCGGTTTCAGCGAGCCGATTTGGCAGCCATCCAACAAAGAGAAAAATCCTTTGCGTCGCCACCGACCAGACAGAGAAAAAGATATCAACATGAAAAACATAGGCGCCTTTTGTAGATCTATGACTTCTAATGAAATCATATTTCTTCAAGTATCTTCAATTACTTAGTAAGACTGTTCAATTTCGGCACATGACCTGACTTTGTAAAATTAACATTTTATACGTGACCTTTTAATACATTTTCAATTGAAAAGGTCAGAACTACTTGCTGGCATATACCTACATACGTGTACGTCGGCAAAGAACCAATATATCTTCAGTTTCCAGATTACGTCAGTCTATATTCTTCCACTTGATTTTACATTCTAAATTATTTATCATACTACAAACATATTTGTTATCACGGAGGTGTGTAACGAATTAATATTATTAAATATCTATTTCAATATGTTACTGCCAGAGAAGTTGTTACTTTCTTATACGAAACATTTATAAGCAGAATTCAATGATGATCGAAACAAATATAATATTTTTCTATAGATATTAAAACTAGTTTGATTTAAAAACGCCATTCAAATTGTATGAAGACAAGAATGTATGTACGAGTATGTATGTATAAATAGCTCTACAAGTAATAATGGAATAAATCGTTCGTCCTTAACACCCAACCTAATCAACATTACTCAAGACTTTGTAGAAACCTCATCTTCTTAAATGTAATAATAACATGATACGCGTAGTTCCTCTATCGGATTAAATGTAGCAAAGGTGAGAGCCTAACCGTAGCTCTCGGGGAGGCCAGCTGCGAACTCCACGCGTAAGCTAGTACAGTAACGTTTATTTACGACTCATGTGTGCGGAGTGCGTCGTGCATCGTGCGAACGCTGGGGAAGAGGGTACAGATGAAATGTCACTTCAACCGGAAGTACGCCACTACAATTAACGGAGACGCTCGCCGTGGACCGGGGAATGGATGAGCACACGTGAGGTCCTGCCGTTCAACTTCAATCTTTCCCTTTTAAGAGTTTGTCTCTGTTGTTTGGCGACGTGTACGCGAATCACGGTATTATTAATGTTGGATAGCACTAACAGATTTCATCGTTTAAGATCTAGGTTTTATTTATGAATTCATAGGAATTTCACATTGTCCGGGATATGTAATACAGTTTCATGGCCTTGCAATTTTATTTCCTTGTTGTACTGCGTAAAAAAAAAAAAAATGTCTAGTGTAGATATTTTATTATAAATATGTTGACATGTATTAATTTCATTTAGTATACATATATTTTAGAATTAAATTGAATGAGATGGTAATTATATTTTATCTTCTCATGTTATTATTATTTTTAGCTTGTATGCAATTAATTTTTTTTATAATTCTTTAAGATCTTTCCGCAATTTGCTGTTATTGATAACGAAGCAAATTAATGATTCTTGAAAAACAAGTATATACAAGAGTTTCATTGTTACTTTATTTTATCGTTGATATAATGAACCTTGGATCATTATGGGAGCAGATATATTGAATAATATAATTATTAATATTCTATGAAACATGTTATACGTCTTCAAAGTAAAGGTGTGAACATAATCAAGACGGAAAACGAAGCTGAAGCAAAATAGCGGATAATAGAGTAAAAGGATCTCAATAAACATGATTTAGATAACAACAAACAGTTTTTTATTATTAAAGAACGCGTATAAGTTTCCTCATGCATTTATGACAGAAAAGAATTACAATTATTTACCCATATTTACCGCGGTAAAGTTGGTAAACTAATGAATATGAACTCGACGGGTAATCTAGGTAATTGCACGTAAATATTAATTTCGCCACTATTATATTCTGCACGCTGCAGAAAACGAAATAATGTGGTGAAGTTTGAAACGGAGCCAAAAAAGACCCGGGCTGTAAATGTCTTTTATTTTATGCCAGCCGCCAGGGCAGCGTTCTCGACATCTCTCGCAAGTAATGGTCCGTTCACAAAGTGTGTACACAGTGTGTGACATATGTAAATGACACTTATGACTTTTGTTGATGAGAATAACGTTTGTGTGTAGTGCATGTATTTTGTATAAACATATGGTTTTATTCGCGCATGCGTGCACAAGTTATAATCGTATCTTTTTCACTTGTCTTCGTCTGCTACCACTATGGTGGAAAGATATATTTTATAGCAGCGAACAGCGATAACATTTTGAATCCCGCCCGCGAGGTCAGATGTGAGTGATCGTTCATATGGATCGTTTGTAAAACGAGCTGGATTTTTATGTGTTTTTAGTTGAAAAACAAGATTATTTACAACGGATTTTATTAATATGATAAATAAATAGGCAATAAAAATGTTCAACATATTAAATTTTATTCTTTATGCCATTCACAATTAAAAGAGAAATGATAAGATAACAAGTAGACAATGACAAACTTTATATGGCTTTACATTTTAAGACTAGGTGCGAGAAATACTATCAACATAAATTTTATCTCAAACATCTGCAACCTTTCACTAAATTCGCGTACTTTAAAACTTAAGCCGTGTGTTTTTCAATCAGTTTTATTACATACATACATATACCGTAAACCATAAATTTATATTTTTTAAACGAAAATTGTTATATTATCAATAATATTTACTTAATTCTAAAACGATCACGGCATACACTTGCTTTCCAAAATAATTTACCCTTAGTGTACAACTTTATTTGAACGTCTTCAATCACGCTTTCCTCTTTTTATGTCAAATATGATAAATGTCATTGTCATAAAAATTTGTGGACGCCACTGTGCTATTCAACCCCAAATAGAAAGAAAAAAATCTATTGTACAAGTGACGGTGTGTGTGTGTAGTAGTAGTAGGCTGTATCATTTCTAACTTTGACATTCTGAGACAAGCTGTCATGGCAATATGTACATCCCCACAATAAAGGCTAGATAGTTTTCGAAAACTTTGCTAGGGTAAAAAATCGTGATACATTTCGTACACGTATGAGTATTTTTTTTTTTTTTCGCAAGGCGAATGTTTCTTTAATAAAGTGGAGATATTTACGTACTTCATCTACCAGTGAGCATCTAGCTCAATTTAGTTAATAAGATCTTTTCTCCTTGTTGATGTTATTTCCGCAGTAGAAGTGTAGATTATTCTTCATTTACAAGACAAGAAACGATAAGCAACTTTTAGAAGGAAGGTAATGAGTTTTATGAATAAATGCTTCCATGTTTATTTCACGAAAAAATATAAAAATGAATATTTTTTTCTTCAGTAAAATAACATTTCATTTCTACCTTCTAAGAAAATATAGGTACATACATGCTGCTAATATTAAACGTACATAAATGGTTTTCTGAATACTGTAAAGCATGTATGTATGTATGTATAATGTATATTCAGACAGAACCTAATAATATAAGCAATTTTATCAAAACCATGTCGCATGTAGTTGTACGTATACATATACAAGTTGACAATCGCTTAATGGAAATCATGTGACAGACGCGCGATATCACATAAACATTCCATCTTACATGGAATTGTTCGCAACGTCGACAATGTTGCGTTGCGGCATTATTTTATACGTTCTGTCTATTATTAAGTCTTGGCGAAATTTCTCATAACAAAGCCAGTTTCACGTGAACAATGGGTCAACAAACTATAACATATCTTATCATGAAGCCTTACCGTTATTGTCTAAACGTGTTACTAAACATGCGGATAGATAAATTAAATTTTATGTTGGTTACCATAAACAGCGATATCCGATATGACTTGTAAAGGTATTGAACTATTGCTTTTTGACTTAATAAACTAGATCGATACATAATTCTAGTTACATAAATCTACCAGGACGAGAATTCATCTGTCACTACTTGAGGATGAAAGCATAGTACGTTTACGGCGTTGTTCTTGTTTAAAGAATAACAATACTGTTTTTATAACGATTTCTCACTATTTTAATTGTTATTTAGATTTTAAACTGCCATTAATAATAATTTCCAGAAATATAGAATTCAATTCAAACCGAGCTAAATTGTTCTTATTGTCATGAAATAAAATCATTTGCGCTTTTAGTTATAGGCTGTTTTTGTTGAAAACATAATCAAATATGAGTTGAAACTAGGTTGATGTAATTATCTGATTAAAATATATCTATGCAAGGAATTTTGAAATGAATTATAGATGTACCCAAATATCAGGGCGCAAATGTAATAAAGAGAAATATATAAGTTACAAATTTGGCAACAATCCCAAGTAATCACATAGAAATTTGATATTTCCTAAATTCCCCATGAATTATAACCAAAAAGACAAAAGTAACGTTCACACATACGTATGTATGTACATATGCATGTATTGTCCCACAGTATGCGCTATGCGGTGGTGGCCAGCAGTTTTAGCGGAAGTGAAATAAACATTTTGTGTGACTTGGTACGTTGTTGAAAAATTACGACGATAAATAATCGAGGAAACTGTTTCCGGTGTTTGGGACATCGTTTCCGGAAACGAGTGCCGTTTCTTTGTCCATTTCTACCCTCACTTTTTTTATTTAGTCGTCTGGCCACGACTAAAACTTGCTGAGTCCACGGATGCTTTTTATACTTGTAACTTTCAACAAAGCGAAAGTGAATTTTTGCAGCTAATTTATTTTGAATGTGGGGTAGTATTCCTTTTTATTCTTTCATTTTGCCTCATTTACCAATTCTACCACGTCGACTTCTGTTTTTATTTCGCTAATGAACTGACTCTTCATTTGTTCCAGTTACAGATAAGTTTACAAACAATCACCCAAGTCTAACTCCATATAACTTTGTTTAACTAAAATTAATTTAAGATATCGGGACAGATGTTTGTGTTTTAATTATTTTATAAAATGTGTGATTTTTTTTAACATTGGATTACTGTTCAAATGAATAACCTTCACTGCTATCAAATATTCATAGCAATATCTGAACAGCTTTAATGTGTATCAAATAAGCCATATTCATTTAATATGTGTGATCTAGCCAATGGATCGCAGTCAAACGAACCAATATTGAACAAACAGATATGTCTATACACACATGCAGACCTAAGTTATAAACGATAGGTATGTAAGCGGGTTGTTGGTAAACCGTCGCACATATCGGTTGAGTGTGTTATTAAGTGCGATTATTACGCGATCATTTCAATGGACATTGCAATCGAGATGTTAGCGCCGTTCCGGTTTGCACCGCTGGCGGTATATTAGCTCGCAAATATATATATATATACAGCATAACCTCAATAATATTCTAGTAGAGCCGAGAGGGGACGATATCGATATTCTACCGTGCAAATAAACACCACCTTTTGCACTTGAAACGTGGGCCGAACTTATAACTTCAAAGTAATATCAAAACATATTGGAATTTCTGATGTGATGGTAATGTCTTTTTTTATATATGTTTTAGTACTTTTTTTTCATATTATATGGTGTATCGATATTTTCTACTTACAATAAGTAGATCTTTATTTTGAAATTTCCGAAAATGTATAATTTTGCAATATCATCGTGTGTATCTCATATTAATAAGGCCATATGTAACCCCGGCGACTTCCCGTGACAATTAATCAGTTAATCAATTACAAAGGAGATGATATTACATGATTGTTACTACCTACAATATTGTATTACAATATATACTACAAACTATAGTTTATCATCCTTGTTAAACAAAATCATTATTAATTCATGTCTCTAAATTTAAAAAAAACATGTGTTACATGAGCGCTGCAATTCTAAACTTAAAAACAAAACAAACAATTGTTATTTAAAAGTTGAGATATATAATTAGCGATATTTTACATTGACACGCACTCATGTCGATCGTAGACAACTTTATAATTACCAGTTGTTAGTAATTTCTGTTTCAAAATTAATATAGACTAATGTTTTTGTAGTACCGTGTTGTTAGACTCAACAAAGCCACAGCACATTTCCGCATGTTAAAAATGTATGTGCATAAATATTTTAGAATTCATAAGTCGTAATAAAAACAACATTAATTCTGAACTACTAGTCTGCACCGTGTCTTTGAATAATAGTTTTTTACTTCCGGAGGACAAAAAGGATTATCTTGAATAGGTACATAGAAATAAATATAAGATTTAAAAATGCAGTGACCTTATACGTCGCAGGAAAAAATGTACTAGTGTTCGTTCATATTTCCATCTATACGGATTAACAAAATAAAAATATTACCGTAAAAATGTTCGAAAACTGTTACTACTAGGTATACTTTTTGCAATAATAACGATAAAATAAAGTCGAATTTTTAAAGTGTAAGATATATAAATGCAAATCTTCAAAAACAAAGTCAATTTTTTTAAATAAAAATATACAAAAGTTTGTCTAAATAAACAAATACCGCAGACAATCAACTTGTCAGTAAAGATACATAAGACTTTTGCCAAGGACAAAAAATATATATCATTTTTATATTCTCTTTAAAAAGGGGGGGCAACGCGAAAAACAGTGGCTTAAGTGATGAAATTTACATCTTTTTTTTCGGTGAGGAATATGTAAATTTCGCCTTTGATAAATTTCGCAGCCTGACTCTAATATGCAATATGCATATAATTCCACACAGCTTACGGGAGTTATTACATATAGTATGCGGCGTGTCAAGGACGAAGCGGCACACCGGATTCTAGTGAGACTGAGTGGCAAAATATCGATATCGATTCCATCGACAGAGTTGGTGTTAATTTTCGATGTGGAAGTAATCCAAGTTAATAAACCGGCCTCTCTCACATGATACGGTGATTTTAATGAGGTAAAAACATCAACCGTTCAATATGTAATCTTCTGAAAAACAGTCTCGTTTTTGCTTTATTATTATTCTTTTTTTTTTTTTTTTTATTATTCTGATTGGAAGTTGTGTTAATTCTATTAGAGTAATACCACGGTATAGTGCGACTAATATTTTATTTTCATTACTTATAAATTATTATCTTGACGATCAAAATATGTGCTTACAAAAAGTGCAAAATATATTTTATAAAATTTACAAGTACAGTTCAACATATAAATATTATCGAAAAACATTATTTATTTTATTAATCTGTGATTGAATTGCAAAAATTGTTTTTTCTATTAAAGACTTTAGTAAATATTAGTACAACGAATTCTTTAAATATAATCACAAAATTTAATGAGTAAGTTACGGTGCTTATTTTGTCATTTTGGTTCCGATTGTTTGCGTAATTCACCACAGTTACAAAAGTTTTCAGCATTAAAAATGCCACCGGTTATGATTTTATAATTTCATCAGAAACAAAGGCGATGTTTGTGTTTTTTTTTTATTTTGATTACTTTTTAATCTATATCTACTTGATGTTTTAATTTTTGTTCATCACGAAATTTAATAGACGTTAGAATGAGATTTTTCTTGGCATATATCCTCAAAAAATCATTTTGCTCTGAGATAATGTATTATCATATCACAGCATTCCCCTCTTTTATAAAAAATTGTTTTTAATATAAAAATATATAACGTTGATGTTATATTGACGTCTGTTACAATATTTGTTTATTTTTCATCGTACTCAAAATATTGTGAACCATGCTTTATACTAAACAAAAAGTCGAATGAACTGGTATTGCTATGAAATAGCAATCATTTTGATTTACGTATTTATAAGTTCAGAAATTAAAATTCATAATTTATTGTTCAAGCCACAAACCACAGATTTGTTTAAATTTTTATTTCTTTTGCAAATCACATTTCATATATAATTTTGCATTGAAGATCATTTAGGGATATAAATTACGCGATGTTTATTTTTGAGAAATGTATGATGATGTTTAAAAATCAATTTGTAATTTTATTTAGTAGGTACTTGAGAAAATATTTGGTGAAACTTAGAGAATAAATATAGTTTATAGTGCAATATTATCCTTTTTAGTTCGTATAAGAATGTTAAAAAACCCTCTTCAAAATTTAATATAACCTTGCTAATATGTCATAGCGTATCCTGTCAAGATCGTTAACTTTAAAATATTCAAAAAGCATTTGTGGCATGCACCCTTAAGCACACTTTAAAACAGACACTAACGCGTCCCCGAATTAAAATATTAATTATCACATAAGGACATAATGATCCGAGCACGTTAGGGACTATCACCATCACATTTCCCCCAAACGCAGACAGAAGGGTGGAATTGCACAAAACTTGATTCCGTATTTAAGTATGCGTCCCAAGCGTGGTGGAATCTTCTCTTTCCTTAGAGATTTAAATAAAACCCTCGGAATAGTTGAGGAGGACCTCATTCAAATCCCTCCTTACTCTCCTATACCTATATTATAACAGCGGTACCTAACCTAAAGTCCACAGGCTACATCTGTATGCCGGGGCACTGATTAAATTTTGATTAATTCCATGATAACTAAGTTAGTTATTATCATTGTTAAACAATTCTCAAGCGCTCACTTTGCATAATTATGAACTTGTATCTGAAATATCCACCCAAATATATTTCATCATATGAATGATAAATCTTCTTTAAGTTAACTTAGATAAGCTTTAGTTTGGCTAGTTAATAATAAACACAAGTGTACAACCAAAACGTTCTTCACAAATACTAGATAATATAACTATACTAAGTAATAATTTAAGTAAATCGACACTAACAGCAAATTTGGTAACATTTAAAAAAGTTTTGGCACCAGTGTACTGTACTATACTGTCAGTAAATGTATTCGGGCCTAGACGAAGGATCTTCATGTGTGTGAATATGACAGACCCTTCGTCGGTATTTCTATTCGATTGCCATCAACTTAGGAATTCGTGATTTCCCTCTGCAAAACGATTTTCTAGCGGATTTCTGGCCATTCGTGACCTGTTTTATATCATTTAAATATGTATTGGAGTGTAGATTTGATCAAGTTTTATCACCATATGGTAAAAGAGTTGGATTTACCTTCAGGACCGATGGTAATGCAATATGGTCCACCGTAATAATCTTGAATAGAATATAAATTTTATTCGGATCGGAAGACGTTTAAGAGATTTTATTCAATCGATTTATATCACATGCTAGCACGTCAGAATTTTGCTTTTGCGGTTGTTTCAATGTTTAAAACTTATTGCATAGTATTTTGAATACAACGATATAAATAATTGCAAGGGCTTGAGCACGCCTATGTTTTAAATAAGACAAAAAGTCGTGATACAATTATACGAAATAAAAAATTGTATTAAAACACTGTTTTATGCTATAAAGTGTTAAATTAAAAATAAGCTGCAATTTCCGCGAAATCAAGTCAATATTTATGTGAACAACCCCTCGACCAGCCAGCTAACTAAAGTAACCGCGCGCGTTCGCACACCAATTCATGGACTACCGAAACATTTCATTTTGGCCGCAACAACACTTGCAAAATCTCTTCAAACAATTTAAACATGCGGCTCTCCATCGCAAGAGAGACAACAAGTAAAGTTTGGTGGCAGCGCGGCGCGCTAACAAGCAATCGCACACGGCCGCATTTACTCTGGCGGTTAGTAGTGTGCGCCGTCATAAAACCGAATGGTTCCAACAGAGATAGACACATACACACGAACTGCGTACGTGTGTACTGCGAAATGGGTTAGACAGAGAAGGAGTTGGGTAGGCCACCCTTGAATTTAATTTCCGCTGAAACTGTGATATTTATGGCATCGCGACGCCCCAGGACAACCGAATACCGAGCCTTCGCCGACAACGCGATGAAAAGAAACAGGTGCGTGAAGTTGTCACTATACGAGTATAGTGCCTCCTCTCTTTTTCTGATTAATAAGAGGAGGTGTAACTTTCGCTGTATGTATTTATGTTTACATTAAAGGGCCCCGTACGTGATGAAATATAATTGAAAACATTACTGGGAAAAAATGATTAATGCTCGACCCAAGGTGACTTTCTATATGGAAATTATGTGGTTTAAAACATCTATTATACTATAAACTACAAAATATGGACCATATTTAAGAATACATTCTGTATTCTATTATAAGTTTTCCATTGGTGCAGAACTAAATCATCTGATATTTTAAATGGAAGTTTGAAAAGAATTTTGTGTGTGAAAATATATGATGAGTGCTACCTACATTTCAAATAATGTGACAGATTTAACTTGCGATATTTTAGACAGGAAACATTTGTGTGTGCTTGAAGAGCAATTTACCGAATAGGAGAATGCAGAACGATGCGAAAGCCCACAAGGTCCGACTGTGAACCAAGTTATCCTAAGTGACGCGTATAGCTATAGGTATCCTTATCTGTTCGTTGGGTAACGTCAGGATGGGAATTGTGCACCTGTCATCATTTTCCCGACTCGGAGCATACGTGAAATCGTCGTCTTAGAGTAGAGACAGAGCGTATTTGCATTTTGGATATTGCCACCGCGATTCCTGTCGTCTTATGGATCCTATATAAATAAATCATTCGTACCCGAGGAATTACAGTAATGCGCAAATGTACCGCACAATATTTCGTTGGTAGCATAGATTTATCGAACGCACGCACGTACACGAATTGCTAGATATTACTTATTGAGTTTCATATAAGATTTATCTATTGTGAAAAATGGTGCGCTTTACATCTTGTTTCACACATTTTACAAAGACATATTAACTAGCTATCAAAACAGCCTACAACACTACCAGTTCATCAAAATTGAAAAGTGTATGCGAACTTTTCTGACGGCAAAATACAACTATCAAATGATTTACCTTCTCTGACATCTGTAGAAGGACATAAGTCGATTGGACAAGGAGCTGTTTGTGTATCTTTCCCGGTACACTGGCGACTCGGTTGCGGTTGACCATTCTGCCCCGGTGGAGGTGGTATACAGTGTCGGCGACGTGTTCGAGTACAATCAGCACTACAGTCAGACCAATCTGTCCACGATGACCAGCGAGGTTCCACTAGTAAAGGAGATATTACAAATACATTTTTATTTTCTTTCGATACATTCACAACTCGAATTACCAATCATAATTATACATTCGGCTTAGAATTAACAGCTTTGTGTAATGCACTTTACAGCAAGCGTCAAATTACTTTCAGTAAAAATGCGAAACAGACATTATTTTCAAAGTTGTTGCTTTCGTAACTTCGACGTGTTTAAGTTGTTTACATAATAGATGTGCGTTATTGCCTAATAGATACGGATGGGGGTATATACATCGCGTTGACACAAATATATTAAAAACGTATTAATATTGATTGAGTTGGATGAATTGAAATGTTTTTATTAATAAAGAGTTGACAGCTTATCGAATGTCCGAATATCACCAATATCTTGAACTATTGACAAATATAATTATTGTATGCACATTAAAAGAGGATAACTAAAACATATAAAGGTTGAGAACATGTAGTTAAGAAGAACATAAAATGTAAACGCTCTAGGACAATGATAGACAAATAAGTCACCACCACAGCTAATACTATTAACAACAACATAGAATTGTCGGTCGCTATATTCTTACCCAGAAATAGTTCGATGTCGTCGTATTGAAATACAGTATCCAGTGGGAATCCTTCTAGCGGGATATCGTAAGCACAAAAACAAACATATACGAGTGTAAAATTACGTGGTACAGAAAACATTGGGTTGGTAAACAAACAACAAATTGGAAGCCGCAAAAAGCGTTTAAACAAAGAATAAACGATATCCAAATGCAGGGGAAAATATCGCACATACCTGGTGGACAGGGCAGGCAGTCTGGCGTTCGGTGCACGCTGGTGCCCTGGCAATTAAGACCGCCATTACTAGGTGGTGGACTGGTGCAGGTCCGGGTGCGTTTTTGCCCGCTGACGGTATTCGATCCCGGGCATTTGCAGTCGGTCCAGGCTGACCATTGCGACCAACCGCCGTTCACTGCAACAAACAAAGAGGCATCTACGTTAGAGAACGTTTGATGTTTCCATTCATGTCTGATGTGTTGGTGTGTGTATCCGATTGAAATTTCAAAACTCATGGAATCCTTCGGAAAGTTTTTCTCGTCGGATTACAACCGGCTGAGTTTGAAATTAACTTGTTATGGCAAAACTCTGAGGCATTTCGGAATGCGAAGTCCGTAATTTGCTTGCAAAAGACCGAGTAGCTGTGTGATGTGTTCTCTATAGTCTAGTCACCGCAAATACACAATAAAAGCTCTCTGAGTAAACGTTTATCCTTTGTTTATATTTTTCGTTTGATACAAAATTACGTCGAACCACATGAAAATAGTTGCAGCAGCTTAAATTCAAAACTAGACGCCATGCTATTTACTGTTTGATATACATATAAGCTGTTTGAAACGTCTATATAATATCTAGTTATTGATCAAAGTAGGTTTTAATTAGAAACTTTAACGTGGGATTTAAAGATCATTAAAAGTTAGCAGATTACTGTGAAATTGTAACTCAGTTCAATTTCTAAGTAATTGCATACGCAGAAGGCGAATGTACGTAAATTAAAGTAATTATAGGTACCTATGAATATTCCATTTTATTGAGTACTTCAGTTATATCTATCACGAAAAACAAGCAAGTTTTCTAACTCTAGAATAGTCATTCGTTAATCTCAAATGAATACACGGAACAAAAAGAACGATTTATTTATTTATTTATTTATTAGGGACAGCTTCAATATGTCGTGAAAATAATTATTTATTTGCTAAATTGTAATAATGATATTGACATTTAAGTCATCCGTGACGCCACATGCCCACATTTTATTGCAGCAATTCCATATTGGATGTATTCAAAACTATTACGAACACATGCATATGTATGTAGGTATATGTAACAGAAAGCAAACGCAATCATTGTACTACAATCTTACCATACTAAGATTGTACATAGTTGTCTCATTTTTCATTAATAAAGTCTGTTGCGGCAATTTTTTGTCGCAATTACCAGAAATTAGTTACCACAAATAGACATTTTTATTAGTGAAAAATGAGACAACCAAATTCTTTGTTATGGTAACAATTGTTTTCTAAGTGTGTCTGTGCTAACTCTAAAGTAATAAATATTTGGATTAAATTACAAAACTAGTAAAAATGAAAAGTAGTTATTAATAGGTCGTTGCAGAAACTCAACAGCGGCATTGAGTATATTGACGGAAATTCTGCTATGCACAAGTATGGTAGAAAACAAACAATAATTAGTACCAAAATATCCGTGTAAAGCGCTGGAGGCAGTATGCGTTAGCTTGGTGTTCGGGCAAAGACGAAGGCGAAACTAAGCAACGAACTTTGTATTGTAAGCAAACAAGAAACTTGGTTTGCACGCAGCACGTGTGTTGCACACACTTGGGTTTGCTTGCTATTATCCTACAGGATTAAGTCGAACCTCGGAACTTGGCTGTCTTATGTGAACGTAAACAAACTAAGCGGTTAACTTTTTTTAGTCACGTTTCACTGTTCAGCATCATCATCATCATACACTTACTCAATATTCGCTATTAGATAGTAAATAATCAACCGTTAACCGTAAACGTGTCATTATTTGAGAGTAATCACAAATGCATGCGACTACACGAAAGTATTTGTTTTGTCAATATTTAACTGCTAGTTCCTTGTTCGACATTATGCAAACTGTGTCTCGGTACAGGAGTTTCTACCTCGTAATACTATAATCTATACTTTTACTTTCTTAGAAGTTGCGCAAAAGAAATAACGCTTTACACCTAAACACATTTCATTTCATTTAGATAATTTAGCTTCCTTAAACAGAAATTTGTGACAATGTGCAAAATGTAAGATATTATCCCATGATAAATTAACGAAAAAATGTTCACCCCATATAACCCACCTTAAAATATGTTAAATGCGAAAGGCTTTATAAACTCGACAAGAAAATGTATATTTTTAAAAATAAATTAAACAGACAGTAAAAGTTTTAATAATATTCATTCTTCGAAAGATACCTATCTTATTATTTATGAAGCAACTACATAAGTTTGTACTTTGCAATTTCGAGAAACGAGAGTTCACTACTGGACTGCTGCAGGCTGAACAGAATAAAGAATAAAAAAAAATTAAGTGTGACTACTTCAGTGTAATTGATGAACGGTTCGATTTCAAGTGCATTCAAAATATCAGAAAACAATTATCAGTTAGTAGAATCAGTTCTATCATTAATTCACCTTGATAAATTACATCTTTCAATCTAATGTCATTCGACGATGTTTTATTTATTTGTTTGTTTTATAAATTCAATTATTTTCTGATCCAGACAGAAGTTAATTATTTTGAATTTCAGTTCGGATAAACACGATATCTTTCTATCTCTCGCTGTTGCGTGTTTTTTTCTTTTTATATTGTATTTAGTATTTGCGATAAATTAAATGTGTTGTCAGAACATGACTGATGAAATAACAGAAATTCGTGCGTTATCAATTTCATTAATAGAACACAAAAACAAATAGATATTTGATTTAATATGAGAAGCATTTAAAAAAATCAAAATTCGCTTCATTTAAAAACTGTTAATGCATATGTATATGTTTTCCTAAAACCTTGCGAGCCTCCAAAATAAAAGCAAAATTAAAAAAAGCATTTCGTTGCCAGCAATGCATTAAAATTTATTTCAATCAATCCATTTGTAATATCCTCGTAAACATAAACTCTGTTAACTGTAAATCTATTTATGATGACATTTGTAGCTTTTTGCGCACAATTCAATGACAAAACGAAGTTATCCTGAGACTATATTACTGGAAAATATAAACATTTTCTAGCTTTGATGTTACTAAAATCCACTTAAATTACGTAGAACGATAAAAAAAAATTACTAAGACAAAACAGATTTTAAAACATGATTATCAAACAAACAGTTCGCCAGTTGCATACTACTGTTGATGATTGTCTACGCAGATTGTTGGTGGACCAAGCGTAAAGAATTATAATCAGGTCGACTGCACTCTCATATTTTCTCGTAATTATGGTTTTCAGTTAACTTCGGACAGAGAAGAGTGAATTAAAATAGTTAATTACGCGAAACATTTTTGGTTTTCGTAAGATTATCTAAAGAATTTTACTGTATAATCGCTACGTTAGAAAAGTTTTTAATGCAGTGGAATTCCTAGCCGTGTGCTCTTAAACGTTATACATTTTCATTACATTATTTTCAATAGTATTATATTTCAAATCAAAGATAACAATTGTTTTAACATAAGATAATTAAATGAACTTGTTGATTCAAACATCCCAGGGATTGATTTAACGAACAGTGATTGAATTGAAGCCAATGAAACGATGGAAATGTAATTTATCTGTTTCTAATTAACAATGAATCCTTATATTATAATTTGGTGAAAATGTTTCAATTATCATAGAAAAAAAAAAAAAAACTAACTAAAGTGGAAGGATTGACCGAAGATGGCTTTAATAATTGTTTGTCAAGATTTTAACCGATAATAGTCGGTAGCTTGTTATAAACAAACACATAAAATACTGTAATGTTATTTGGAGAATATCAGAAATATGAATTTGTCGTTTGTAAAATTAGCATAATTCAAAATTATGCAGAAATATTTGATTAATTTAATTTTTTTCTCAAATCAGGGAGATAAATTTTTGTCGTTAGTTCTTTTATGTTCCAATTTTTAACGTAACGAAATTAAAGCCACAAACAGTAATAAACTTCAAGTTATAAGAGCGTTGAAAAATTTAAAAGAAAGGGATGGAAGAAGCCTAAGAGTCAAAAGGTTAAGCGGGTCTAATAAATAACGTACCGTTTAAAAGATGTACACAAAATTACACTGTTCAAAAGCAGGTGGCGTCCGTCGAAAAGGCATCAGCATATAGAAATCCAGGTGCATACGAAATTACCATATAAATTTCAAAATAAAAGAGCCGAAATTTTTAATTAAAAAGATTAAACTGACAACTGATTTGCATATAGAAATATTAATATCAATATTTTACGACCACTTACAAAACAACAACTACACTAACTGAGTATCAACAATCTATATGTATGTATGTATGTATGTATGTATGTACGTGTATGTTGTGTATAATTCTCAGAAGCAAAATATTAAATTAACAATCGATAATCTTTCTCTTTATAAGATGGCCGTCCGTCAATTGCAAATGATTTATAGAATTATTACAAATGTAATTGGAAAAAAGAGATACTTATTTATAATATAGGTGTACCAAGCATTAAAGTAGTAGATTTTACGTCAATGTTTTCCTATCTTGTAGATGTAGATCATGGCGACCGGTTTTAAAACAAGACGAGCTTGTTTAAGGGATTTTGCGTGGGATACCGTAAAACTGTTTTATTCCAGTGGCGTTCGTGTTCAATATAAATCACTAACTCGACATTAACAGTTAATTCCGAAATAAAATTACAACACTTTTGGTAATAAACAATAAACTAATTGCTTACAATAAAATATGACCGTAATGGAGCATAAAAGAATATAATCACTAAGCTAAATTATTATTATACTTATAAATTAGGTTTAGGACCAGCAATATTTAGCTTAGGTACATTAGTCATGGCAAATAGATTTAATACTGAAATAGCAGGAGGTAGTTATTTTAAAGAAACTGGTGTAAATAGGAATAAAAACCGACTGAATTTTAAGCAAAATAATAAAAAGTTTCCAATTTCAAATGAATGTTTTCTCAACAAATGACAAATAATTTCCCAAATGTAACTTGACTAAACGTGGAAAATAGATAAAAATGTACCGACAATTTATAGGCTAGGAAATAAAACGAATGTAAAGTGTACCACACTCTCGCCCATCCATCACGCGTCGAGCATTCTTAGTTGTGTTCTATTTTGTAATCAGACATCAAGAACACTGGTAAGATCTCGTGCCCACAACAACGGAACTTGGATAATATGTCAAGTGACGCTGTTGCTAGTGTATCTATTTTTTAATTAAATATTCTCGTGTCACATTAACGCCAAACATAAACTGGTTATAAAAATAACGTTCATCAAATATCTCGTTGTCACCTTGAGCCATTTTTTAATTTTTAATTATTACTATATGCTTGTTAACGATCATTCATAATCAAAGATGCTAATTGTTGAATAAAATTTACATATGTAGTAGTTATAAAATCATATTTTTAAATTAATTGATTGATTAATGTATTTAATAGAATTTATTTTATATCATATAATTTAATTTAACTATTATTTCTTATAACTATAATTCGAACTTGGTTGGAACGTATTAATGATTAGAATAGTGGCGTGGTCTTAAAATTAATTAGTACCTATACAAATGGTTGAAATGTTGAAATTGACACATGTTACTAAACCGTTTTTATAATTAGCAGTTGAGACAGAATGATAACAAGTGAAAGGAAGGATAGGGTTTGTAATTAGGACAAAGTTCGTCTCCGTTCCAAGGAGTTATATAAATGTCCTGCGGCTGTTGTATAAATGAATAGAATTCTCTGGCGTACCAGTTATTACTGAAACTAAATGCGTGTATGTGTGCGTTTGCGTGTGTGAGGTTGTGTAGTGAGACCGCCGGTACATATGTGAAGCAGTAAATTTCAAATTCGAGTCGGTGAAGCTATTTAAATGCAAATGCACTTCATTTAAACTACATTATTATAAAAGCCGCTATCCACTATTTTGTGACAACAGTTTACGTACGAATGGATAGGCTATTATGAAATAAAAGAAATATTTCCTTTCTCCTCTATTTCGAAAATATCAACTACTAAACGGTATTTTGACAGTAAATACCATAATATTTACATAATAATCTTTTCATTTGTATTTTATAATTTAAAACTATTAATATGTAAAATATTTGTTAACATTAAGGCGTTTTTTAATAGACACATACTTATATGGTATACGAAATAAAACATTTCTGTATAGACAGTTAAAAACTATGATTAACTTTGTATGAAAAGTTTAAGATATTTGCTAAGTGGGGAGCTTCCAACGAAAACAAATCGATTTTATTCATTGAGTGAGTAATTTAAGCAAAGTGCATACGCTCCATTAAATTTTCGTATACGAAAAAAGCAAATAAAACGGAAAACTAAATAGCCCCGACATTAGGATCCCATTACCGGTATCGGTTACGTAGGGTTCAACCGGAAACGCAATTCGTTAATTGAGCCTAAATGAAAGGGGCTCCACTCACCGTGCTGTGATGCTGTGTGTCGAAGATCTGACCCAATATTTGCGCACAAGTTTTACTTAATCAAGAATAATTGATTCCCGGTCCGGCAAGTGGGAAAATGCGTTTAGCCAACTTGCTAGCTTCAGCGTCGACCTTTCACGAGTGAAGAAAAAAGTAGTGCTGTTGATGTTGAGTATATGTCAGAAGATGGACATCTTGAAAGGTTGAAAACTGAGAACCTTGTCGCTTCAATTAAAACATTTTAGGAAGACTAGAGGTGTTGCGTTACTTTACTTAGTGTTTTCTGTTCTCGGAGTTGATAATAGTTTCCGGGAAGAACCACAACCCATCTGCCCGGTGACCAAATGTTTAATAGGCTACGGTTTTCGTTATTTAATTGTTTTATCATTGATGCGGTTAAATTGTGTTTAAGTCATTTCATTTTGTGATACTTAATTAGAATAAATAATTCACGGAATAAATATGATAGAATGTTTAAGAATATATGGTGACACAAATATTTGTTAGTCAATCAATGTTGTAATCAAAATAATTAATTTCATCAAAAATACCTCTAGGGTATTCCAATTCATATTTTTTCAAAAGTGGTCTACGTAAAAGTATACATACATATATATGTAGATATATTTATCTGAGTGAGCAATTCAAACAGTACCTAGGCAAGTGATGAATTTATAACTAGCATGACAAAAAAATAAAACGAACAACTGCTACTATAACAAGTAAATTTTTAATTAATAAAATTTAGGAATACGTATAATTAAAAGTTGTATTCACGCATCAAACCCTCGTTAATTTGGATAGAGAAATCCGTGTGACTTCGAGTACAAAATAATTGTCATTTTACTTCTTGAAGCATGAAGATAAGTAAAATTCAATTAATTTTCTCGGGCGATATGAAATTTCTGCCGCGCGGTATCATTTCAACTGTAAACAATTTTCTTTTAATAATGTGTTACTACAGCATCTCTTTTGTTTTAAATATATGTGCAACATGCAGTACGTTGAGAAATATTGATTAGAATATAATGTCTGGAGCTTTTAGTGTTTTTTACATGCGCACACATTAAAATAAAACAATGCTTATATCAATTGTGAATGAGCCATCATTGTGCCACGAAAATGTCGGAGTTTACAACGAACAATGCGAGCTTTACATGAAATTACGAAGGCATTTTAAAAGAATTCCGTGCCGCAGCTAACATTCTATAGTGTCTGATACTCTGTTTAATACAACCTACACAAGTACATGTCCGTACTTCAAATGAGTACGATGCCTTCTTCGACCGTTGTTCCACACGCTGTAAATTATTATCCCATTCAATGGTTAAATATATATATATATATATACGTATATATGTATATACGCGAACATTCAACAAGTACCTATACTCGATAACAATGAATTGCATTCTCATTTTTCTGGCGGCATTTACATCTTGAAAATGACAAGAAGATATTTCAATTATCTTTCGAATAATATAAGAGTCAATATTTCAAACCAAGTTGTCCACATCAAAGGCAAGAAATGATGATATTTAAATCGAATTAAAAAATATATTTTATATGGATTTTTATTGAAGAATATAGGTGTTTGTGACATCACACTCAAATACATTCGAATTTACGATGTGCTGATGTTTACGTCATAAAGTACAACTCTCGATATTTATAACGTAGGAGTATTATGGTATGTTATATAAACAGGGCCTTGGCTGCAATAAAATATTACGGCGAAAGATAACTAGGATAATATGCAAACATCCTATCAAGTGCAGACAAGGCACATATAAAATTAACATGATATACAATGCAAGCCATCATAATCAATCTGCTAATTTTCATTTTAGTTGCACGCAGTAAAAAATCGTATAATATGGGCTATTATATGTAAAGTGGCGTCAGAATGAATCAAGTCCAGTGTCCCAAGGACAATGAAGCAACAATCGCAGGCTGGGGACACGATCCCAAGTAATTTTTTTTCAAATTTGCGCCACATCCTACGCGCGTGTATATATATATATATATATTCAAGCACAAAACGTCATCTGCGTGCACCTTTAATACACCTTTGAGCTATCAGACCATTGCACGACTAATAAATACATCAACTGTCTAAACTGTTATTTACGTGTACCATATGTTTTTTTTTTTTTGTTGCAAATTACACCGGAACTAATACAGACATAATATTGTGTATGTTATTTGCATTGTAACTTCATATACCTATGTTATGTTTATGTGGGGGACGTTTATGATGCATAAACTATATTTTTAAATTAATTGGAAGTTGCCATCTTAATGTTATAAAGTCAAATGTTTTTATTGTTTTTACGCAAATAACAACAGTGAAATGATAAGAACTTATTGTGATTCAAGATAGGGTTTCAGGTCGTTGTTATTTAAAAATATTAGATCTTATTCAAAAATAGATTTCAGCTATTTTTTTAGTGCATTTTATAGTATTTATAACAGAGATGGATCTTTTATTTTGAACTGGCTGATATTTCAAAAGTCAAAAGCTTATTCCACTCTTTCTTTTTTGAGTGTACAAATATATATTTTTAAACTGATGTAACATAATTAATATTAATAATGATTCGTAAAATTTTGATCACGTTTATACGGTTTCACGAAAGCCGACTTTTTTTCAACTTCCGTAGACTTTCATAAACGCCGGCTCCTAAAAATACACTTACGTGGTTAAAATAAAAAGTGTTCTATTAAAACGGTTATGAATCATTTCTACATCCTACACACTTAACTGTGCGATACACTTGAACTTAGAAGAAAAACAACGTCCCAGATATAGCAAATCCAGAAGGAAAGAAAAAAGTCTAAGTAGCTTGCTCTAGTTTTTGTCATAGTTGTGAAATATAAAAATAATGAATCTCACATCTCTTATGTTATGTGATTGCCTACTTGAAACTAACTAACACACAACAGACTACTTTTTTCATACTTTACATTCAACTAGAAGCTCATTTAAAATAGTTACATTCTTGAGTTATCTTACTAATATCTTACGGTTTTATACAAATCTTCACATGTTTACTTCAAATGTTTGTTATGCGATGTTCAATCGGCAAGAAAATTCATTAAATAATCTAATTGATAAGATAATTGCATCATGTTTCTAGGTCTTTATTTATATTTTATTTCGTAAACTTTTCCACTACATAAAGAAGTGTAAAGTGATAATGTAACATCAATTCAATGATTAAACGATCATCAAATATAAAACGTAGTCATGTTTGTTGTGAAAACTATGCAAATTTCATTCATAAAAGTTGCTTAAAATAAAAAAGTAAGTAGGCGTCGTACTTAACATCCCCAAAAATTCTCGGAACCAGGACTCGCACGAGCCACCCACGAGCTCGCGCAGAACACACATCTTCGAATAATAAATAAATTCAACGGGCGACCATTAAGTATAAATAAACTGACAGGCGTGCTTCCTTTTTTAACGAAATAAAAAGAAAGAAAAAACACGCCTAAATATGCTTGTCATAACATTTTTTCGTCGTTCAATTTTTTTTCGAAAACATATTCAGTCTCCGCGGGGGGCTCACAATGGTCCATTGTCTCGCCGGACGAACCGAGAATTTTAAGCAATGAGCCACTTCCACACGCCGTTATATCTGTTAATGCTGTAATGAACTTTGCGATTATCGTTGCGGCGGTTAATTATTCATAGCTACAATGCATCATGCAATGTTTGCAAATGGAAAGGTGTTAAATTGGATAAAATATTACTATTTAATCAGTTGATGGCCAAAGATATATTGTGAATTTTAATTGATTATTATAATAAAGCTTGCACATGAATAATACTCTTAAGAACGTCATTTTAATGAAACGGAGAGAAAATTCTTAATGTTCAATACATTATATATTTATATATGTATATATTTATAATTTTTCGGTATCTGTCAATTTAATTGCAATGTTAGTTTACATAAAATATGTATTTTAAAAAGATATTAAAACGAATTCTCAAATTTTAAAAGTAAATGGAAATGATCAAAAAAAGAAAATTAAAAATATATAATTATTATAATTTTCGTGTAGAATAAGCAAAAAAGTGTTAAAATTTAATTAACCGTATAGCTGTAAACGTATGACGTGTAGGTGTGACGTAAAGTGACTCTTTTTTCGTGCTAAACTCAACGTCAAACTTCGTTCCCCTACGAGAATTCCGCTGTTAATACCTTGCATTTTCTTTTATTTTAATTTCTGAAGCTGTGCGGGCGTAGTCAGCCAGCGAAGAGAGTATAAAAGATCAGAAACTTCACTCCCCGTTCGCTGAACACACTTCATAACTCTAGCGCTATTTTGTACTCCCTTGCGAGTACTGGTTTAATTGCCGCCTGTAACTTTTTTGTGCTACCTTGCCCAGAAAATTAATATTCTGTCATATGAGACGGAAAAAGAGAAAAAACAAAACAAAACCAGGTCATGCTTAAAAGATTACAAAATAAACAAAGATGGTCAAATTGATTCTCATCCTACGAAATTAATAATTTTCCTGTCCAGTCATTCCCAGCATATCCACACTTTTGTTTTATGTATTTTATTTCGTTTTTATTTTATTTGTCGTTTCGACAAATGAGTTGCAGTTTCGTCTGCGCACATACACCATACACAAACACGATTTTTTGTTTCGCTCTTTGTGTCTTTTCCACTTCACACTAGTCGAGAAGATGTATGGGTCTCAGCGGATAAAGAAAAGTGTAAAAATAGAAATCAACATCAAAGGCGATAAATTGCAAAATGTGTGAGCACGCATGCGTAATTCCTTGTTTGTTCATTCAAATGAGAGAATGGTTTGGTTCGTGCTGATATGAATAGCAATCACATACATGTTATTCGATAAAAATTGGCTATTACTATCGAATATCAAAATCAAGATAGCGAAGAATCGTATACGAATGAGATGATTACATTTAGGTGTTTTTGAACATCGCTGTAGGTATTTTTCTTTATTAGCAATCATTTGATTGCTTTTCAAAACATGATGTATTATAACTCGCAGCATCTTTTACTATTTATGTATTTTTATATTGCAACAAACGGAAGCTTTATTTAAAAATACTGTTTGTATTGTTTGACTACTGATTACAGCGTGTTGTAAACTATATTATATCAACAAGCGTATCCCTTGAAGCACTAACTAGACGTGAGACAAAGCGGGGTAAAATAATATCATTTCGAGACAGTAGCAAGGTTCACAGCAATTATGTATGTAGGTATAAAAGAATGTCGAAAGTATTTTCTCGTTGTCAGAAACAATCTTGTTTTAATTGTGGAATAAATTAAACATGTAAGCACAATTCATCAATTTATGATAATATAGACCCATAAAATTGAAAGAAACTTGATGAACGCCATGCAAGCATATAAAAATTATATGTAGATGATTATCAGTCTGCGTTTATATTTGATAAAGCTACCTTTTAATAAATACTGTAGGCAAATGATAGAGCTAAGTAGAAATGAGAGTAATTATATATTTTACTGGAGCGTGTATCTATTTTGAAATTAGGCTATGTACCTATGACGTCAGTTCTAAATTTGTGGATGAAGCTAATCGTTTGAGATTGTGGGGGCGGCAACCGTATGATTCTTGAGTCGAATAATAAGAGACTTTGCATAGTAGAACAATTCATGAATTTTAAGTTGGTGATTTATCGAGCATAGACGACGAAAATATTTGCATTGTTCAATTTTAGAGGTTTAAATAGCTATTTGGCACATTGGAAATTGGATTGTTCGTGATTGGAATCTATAATCCTAAATGGATGAGTACGATTTAAGCGCACACTATAATCTATATAGTTTTTGTGCTTCTGTTAAATTTATCAGTAAATACAGAACTATTTTTTTATATTATTTACTAATAGACATATCTACATATATTAAGAAAATTAATAGATTAACCAAACATATTTATTACAAATAAATATGTGCATAGTTTGGAAAACAGAATCTTCAATGTTGAAACAAATTAAAATTTCATCAAAACGCACGTCATTCATTTTAAATGACCTGACGAGTAAATAAAACTGACAAAAAATGAACCGGGAAACTTTTGTTTTTATTGTACACATACATGAGTTGAAAACTGTTCTGGATAACAACAAAAACCAATTAACACGGATAAGTACACATTGAATTTTAGCTAATTGCCAGTAGATCCTAGAATAGTTAGACCATCATGTTCATTTAATCCAATCATCAGATTAGTAACGAACTGTGTATTAGCACCACGCGTACTAGCCAGAAGTAGCCTAGCCTTGGGGTCCAACCCCAGACGGCCAGCGTGAAAACACTTTACAAATAAGTTTGTTTTATCTCTATACTAAAACGTGCAAGCCATGAAAATAAACAGGCCTAACGTAACAATAAGTGCTTTTCGTACACTTAAATCTGCAGATCTTTATACATTCTTCCCATAACAAACACATTTGTATTTTCACTTATTTATATCATAAAATTGAATCGGTGTTTTGTAAAAGCAAAAATAAGAAAGAGAGAGCCAATCTACATACATATGTATCTAATTTCAGTTAATTCCATGTAGAGTTGCTTGCAAGATAAACACATTTTTATGCCAACAACCATTAAGTAAACTGACCAAAGTCTTGGGAAAACAAAAAGCGAGTTAGGGTATTTGCGATTCAGTAAATAAACAAACCATATTTCTGCTGAACATGTGTTATTGATGGAAATATAAAATATTCGCGCGAAGGGTTGCATATTTCATCCCTTACCTACGGCACAGTTTTGCGTTTAGGGAATTTCATTTTTTCTGCAGTTTATTTTTTTCTCGGCAATTTAGCCTTGTGATCACTGAAGCAAGTTGTTTTTTACGTCCAGTTAAATCGTGCGTTAACTCTTATTTCCGTTATATTTTTGTTGATGACAGAAATGAGGAAAACAACACATGGAGTACTTTTGTAGCTCTATATACTATATACAGAGTAATAAATGTAACAAATCGTTGTGCTGTGGCCCCAATCATATTTCTTTTTCCATCTTTCTCGGTTTCACCCGTTGATTAAGACCTTTCCTTAACAACTGCTTGGTGGTGATCATTGGAGTGATTATTGTTTTATTAGTATATCTAATACATTTTTAAGATTTTTTTTTCGATGTGTTTGAATTACGTTTATTGTTTGTTTAACTACTGAATCAGCGGTTTTATTTTATTTTCAAAGCAATGCGAATTTTATGGAGATAATAAATAAAACCATAGATATATCATCATTACTGAGCTAATGCTGGATTTGCTTGTTACTATAGCGAATTATAGTATATAACACAACTAACATTAAAATACAGAAAATTATCCTCTAATATTTTTCTTTGGTTGTTATATGGCAGATTCTCAAAGTGAGCTATACATTTTGCTAAAATAAATTGTTTAAGTAAAATAGTAAATTACGTAAGAATAAATACTTCCACAACAAAATGTAGTCATTAAACAATTGTAGCAATTTCGTCATTTTTTTGCTAGTATAACGAATAAGATGAATGCAAATGGATGATAATAGGTTTTAATAATAAATTGGATGCTCGTTCTTTTGGCAGCACAATCTACTACGAGTTATATTAGTTTTTTTTTCTCGCTCTTAGAATATTTTTTTATTTCGTGGTTTCAGTTCATTAGAAACAATTTATAATCATCTATCAACTTTTACTATTTATGCCCTTTAAAACCCAACTTTATCTTTTAGTCTATCGAGCGTAAAACTGTTCAATTGCATATTTAAACATTGCAAATTGTTCTCTAAGTAGAAGGTAGCTAAGGTTCAATTTCTATTCCCTGGTTAGGTACTATAAGTAAGGGTGTTTTTATTTATATGTGGGAAGTAGTTAAATGGTAATTGAAACTGGAACATGCTACTCGAATAACTATTTGTGAAATTAGCGAAAGAAAAACTAACCCTTCCCAGTTGTATTTTAATTGGTTTAATACCAGGAAGAAATGACTAAGCCACCGAGTGACTCATTTAAATATTAGATACGAGAAACACCTGTTTCAAAAGACCCTATAAATACTTTTATAAGTCATACGCTTGTTTAACACGCGGAACACATATGCGTATCTTCGGTTAAATATAAATCGTCGTACAACAAAATATATTAATCATATTAAAACATTTTAATATTTTATTATAAATGTATGTATGTACATACATAGAACCTATATTTGTAAGCTTACCGTAAACGACAATCTGCGATGGTGGCGCTAACCGTTTTGCAGCGAGATTCTCTGCGACGCACGTGTAATTTCCGGTATCTCGTTCTCGTGCTTGTCCTAGAAGTAGATGACCTTCGCTGGTCACCAGCATGGTAGTGTCGGTTTGCAGTGGTGTTCCGCCCCGCATCCAATACACCCGGGGCGTCGGCAGTCCTTCCGGAGGGACACATCGAAGTTCTGTTTGCTGACCCAGTTCTACACGTGTAGAAACCGGTGGCAAGTCAAATTGTTTCTTTAAATCTGGAGCAAACAAATTATGATTGGTAAAATATTATTTAAAACACCAAAACCGTAAGGAATCATTGACGGGTTTTCGTTAGTTATTTAATAACATTTGATCAGGATCAAATAATTGTAAACGCATTTATTTAAGTAATGACCGCACTTATTGTCAGTAGTTGGCAAGTTAAGTATATTTTGTTCTGGTTATAAACAAACACAGATAACAATTCAATGTAACAACTGTGAATATACATTTTTCGGTACGTTAGTAATATGCTTTTGTTGACATATACAAAAATCCTTGACAAATTTAAATACGTGGCTAAGAAGTTTCACTTATTTGCATACATCTTGAATGGTTCTCGACAAACAATAAAATTCTGAGTACTGAGAAATGTTCAACTTGAATCAGTTTGTCAATATTTAAACACAGTTTCAAAACCATCATATTCGAAGCGTAGAAAATTAAGCGTAAACGAAAAACAAAGATATAAAAAAAAAATAGAACTCCTCCAGTTCCAGACACGCAACTAACGTATTGTCGCCCATTACATTTCCAACTTGAATGTGCAGAAATGGAAATAGCAGCGTTGACACTTCATATCAATGATTTTATAGTAGGTACCTACATACGTATATGCGAGATGTGGTGTTTTATGTGTGGGTCTCTAGAGTTTGTGGTATGTGTGTTCTGAAGAAGTCTGAATGTGTACTTATGTCAGTGCGCGAACAAAGAATTGTTTGAAACCTAATCTGCCTTGCACTTAAAAGTAAAATTATAATGCATTAAGACAGTCAGTTACTGTACACTAAATCAATAAGGGTGACAATTTTACTGAAACGTTACGTATTTACGCGGTTAGATGAAACAGAGATGGACCAAAATAGAATTTATTATAAAAAGCATGTAAATATTATATTCCCCATATTGAGACTTGCACAGTTCGATATAGTTACATATATTTTACGCCCTATATCGTAAAAAAAAGAAGATTTTATGATATCCAACCGTAAAAAGATTAGCGATTATCATTTATAAAATTAAGTATGGAAAAACCAGCATTTTTTACGATTATCTACATACCTATAGAGTTTTATAAGCTCATTTGGCGAAACAAAAAAAGTAATACGAAAGCCTATAATCTAATCTAATACGGAAACACAATAGAGAGTTAGAAGTGTAATACCTTTTAATTTTCTATAGACAGTAATACACTCCTAACTTCAACCCTGTATAAAAGAGAAAATACGCACCCGAGGTCCATTAATTTAGGGAGCCTATTTGCTCATGTATTTAAGATAAGGTTACCGTGTTTAATCAGATGACTAAACGTGGGAACACAGCTACACATATATGGCAACAACGTCATTTTCTTTTCAAAACTATACAGACCCACCGAACAGTATATCCGACAATGTTAATATCTATAGCCGTGTTTTTGACGCGAGGGAGTTGCCTATTCATGAGAATTATATATGTAATTGTTTGAAATGCTAAGTTATAGTATAAATAAATTGTTCTTTAATATTTCTAGGTTAGCCTTGACTTGTCCGACTATCCCACATGCTAAAAATAAACGCTGTTTATAAATAACTGTTATAATTTATGCGAGTTTAAGGACCGTGAAATGACGAATTGAATTCTAATGAGGTTTAAACTTTCCCTCTAACAGTGTATTACATCATAGACGTGCTTTCTTTCATTAATTGTGTGTTAAACAGCCCATAAAGTATTTATATGTTTATTTATTCGAATATTTAATATTAATTACCTTTTGTCTAGTGTAATTATTATTTTTTATTCTAATTGTAATCATTTGCATACTTTTATTTTAATTCTTTAAACTGGTTTTGTAAATTATGAACATTGATAATTATAGTGTTGACATAATAATAAAAACAGCATTTTTTAACAAATGCAAAATTATATTGTCTAATTGATAATCTAGCTGTGTACGACAATTTTTATATTCCCTGTATGAGAATTACAGTATCACAAAGATGCTATTGCTTGATGCGGTTAAACAGGGTTACACGGGGTTATTATATACAAACAGATATATTTAATATAATAGATACTCCCGAGCGAGAATTGAACTTGAGAGTTCACCGATAACAAGCCAAGGTGCTACTCGTTGGACCACACAGACAAGGTCAACAAAGACCTATCATTGAGAGTAACTATTCATGTATAACTGTTGTCCCAAGTGTATTGATAACAAACACACTACGCAGATGATCAGATGGTACTATGGTTATTATAGAAGCATTAATATCCATTCAACCAGCATTTAGCTGTGCCCTAGCCTTAAAATCTAATGCACTATTAGTCATTTACTATAGTGGGATCATGATAATACTAAATTGAACTGTTTTAATTGTTTTGAAATGATAACTATACTAGATTGAAGATATTTTGAAAACATTTTTAATTCATTCATTCAAAAAAAAAAAACACTAGATACAAATACATTAAACACTTTTTAAAATACTCCTCGACATTCCGCTCTTTACAGTATGATATGCATTCTTTCAATTTAAACATTAATCCTGTATCTCAATTTAATTTTTTTTTTTTTAAGTCTAACTCGTACGTAAATGCAAAGACTCAACATTTGAAAATGCTCAATATGTATTTGAAATATGTTTCAGACAGTCTATATATCAAATTGAAGTATGTATGTATGCATATTTTTTGAGTATGTTCACCTGTTGGTAGGAAAAAAACTACATAGCTTGTTTATAATTAATTATAAGTAATGAGAAAACAACCTCAGCAAATCGTGCAGTGTTCGTCTGACAGTAGATCTGTTGAGTCATTTGTACGTATGTATGTACTTCGTGCATTGCATATAGAGAGACGACACCTATGTTGGCGTTTGTTTCTAAGCGGTAGCAAAACCTGTACATAGTATTTGTTTTGCTACCAGTTCCTGTTGCACAATAGAATTGCCACAAACACTGCTATTCCTATTCATGCATAAATTATAAATGGATACCCAACCAGCGGCAGCTGCATTGCATACATCTCCCGATAATAATACGATATTTCTCACTTTGAAAAAGAAATCGTTTTGTAACTGCCCTATGTTTCCACTTCAAAGAACAAGAATCAAACAAGCATAGAATACCAGACAGAATACAACTATAATTTTCTTAAAGTATTATTTTTTAGCTGTCATCTCACAACTATTCACTATAGCTCTGCATAAATTCATCAACATCATTTATTAAAATATGTGCACGAAATTTAAGATCGCATAAATAAGCAGGCAGTTATCGTAATTTTCTCAAAATCAATCATAAATTTAGATTAAAATAAATACAAATGACCAATTCAAAAATATGTTCATTTTTATTATTTATCAAAAAATGAATGTAATTGAGTCATTTTATAAAAGATTAAATTTGATACTCGATAACCTTCGACATTTTCCAACGCTAGCAAAGAATCATATCTTATTCAGAAGAAATTGATACGAAATCTGTCTGGCGGAAAATAAAAATGTAGATATTTATTCAATTTCCCGCAACCTTAAAAGTCAGAGATAATACCTTTGGACATTCGTATAAGCAAACGAAAGAAGATGTAATCAATATCTTAGTAGGCCGAAGGAGCAAGCTTCTAAAATCCATGTCGTACAGAAAACCACCAACTACTGCTTAAATACAGGGGCTTGTTAAACCCGTTAACAAGACTATTGCGTTCATCCCTAAAACCGAAGACTGACACACACACACACACACACACACACACACACACACACACACATATATATATATATATATATATATATATATATATATATATATATTACGCGAACAGGAACACAAAAGAAATGGTGTTGGAGAGAGAAAACGTTAGGTATCGTAAGCTACCCTTTAGGAAAGTCGAGGCCATTACATGCGCCAGACCGTAAGACGTGTTGGCTATTGGATTAGAACAGCACATATACATACATACCACACACTTATAGCCACACGCACTCAATTAGAAACGAAACGCACACACCTTTACTGAAACACTCAAATACACTTACTTTATAACTATAAGGAAGAAAAGAAGCCATGTCGATATATCAACCCCATACCCATCAAAAACACCATATGGTCTAGGATGGATTAGGGTTGACCAAAGAAGGCATCACGCAAAGAAAGCGAAACGGGTCCGGTTGCTAACTGACACCAAACTGGTGCAGATTATAGGCCAGTGGTCTTTTACTGGGGTAATTGGATGATGTCTACCAAGACGAACAAAAAAATATATATATCGAATTTCTGTAACGCGTACAGCACGGTCGCCTACCCTGTTATTCCTGATTGAATAGAATTGCGTAGAGAGATGGACAAAATGGTCGTGGTCAAAGATTGGCCTTCTTCATTAATTTTAATCCACGTGTATATTTTTACTAGATTGTCGTAGATAGGTATTGATACTTTGCAGCTTTGGGGTTAATCAATAAGGGTATTGAATAACCAGGTTCGTTACTTAGGATGATGATGACGCAAATATCAATCATTTTCTTTTGGCTGTAATTGACGGTAGTGATATTATTTTTGTTACATCAAATTATATTAGGTGTAAGTGTAATATACATAATCTACGTATCTGTTACAAAAGCATCCAGGACAACTATTACTTAAAAGTAATTTGTGTTATACAACTCTAAAGTGCTAAAAATGAAACTGCGATTTATTATTATCTGGAAAAGTATAAAGAACGCATGGTTAGTAGAACAATTACTAAAAAGTAATTACCAGAACAGAAAATTGGTGCACATGAAAAAATGCTGTTTGATTTTGTAAAATACTGTCTAGATGTGAAGCAAAACACCTTTTAAATTATACGTACTTATTATAGCACTTTTGATCAAAGTTGAAAAGTATTGAATCGTTTAAAATAATTTGAAATGTGCGAAGAGTGTTAAAAAGAATTTGGAAAAATCCGTTGATACGGCCATTTCGTGCCCGGATTAAAGCAGCTGGCTCTCAAAATTACATATCGCAAGCACCGTGTGGTTATTGTTATTCACCACGTCGTATTTATATGCGAGGCGAAGCCATGTGTAAGGGATATGCTGGTTGTGGTTCCGAAGTGTGGCACCTCGAAACAGCCATTATATCGTGAGCTTAATTTTGATGTGTTTTAATGTTATAGGGGACAGGTTGTTTCACATATACCTACCTATACGCACCATGCGTACCTTGTGTTTCAGCACAGTAGCTCACAAAATTTATTCAGAAATTTCGTTTTACTTATTATATATATATATTTAATTTCGTGCTGTAAGCATTGGTTCGTTCATTACGTTTATTTATAAACTAAATTAACGCTTTTTTGATTTTTGCCCAACACATTTTTAAATTAACTAATAACGTGTCAACATTTTAAAATTACGTTTAAGTATAAAACCAATTATACGCTAACGAGCATGATGAATTTTGAAAAATTAAATTTCAACAGTAAAACTAAAATTAATTTTTCCACGGCGCTTAATTTACATACAGATTTGCACAGCCTGCTTTGCTTTCACGTGATCAATATATTTAAAAAAAAAAAATAGCTCACTTATTTTGGCAGTTCATCATAATTCTTAAATCAGAATGCTTATGTATTTGTATTTTACGCGTTATTTATATGATAAAATCGATTGAAAAATAGAGTAAAGGGTAAATATAATGCAAATTCATTGGTGATCAGTGCAACCCGTCATCAAGGGGTGAGGTCATAACTCACGCACTGGCCCTTTCAATCTGGATAATGTTCAACGGCCTCGTATATTATCTACTGCTTCATTATAATACAATGTTCGGCGTAGCCACAACACACCCCGATTCATCATCGATATTACCCACTGAATTCGAGAGATAAAAACAGAATTGATTTTGTATATTATATTGTTATACACCTATATCTACTTACCACCACTATAAAAAAATCCTGAGGTGTGTTATGCCTATAGAAACAGTTTATAGAAGGAAAAATCTACAAAAGGCTCTGCCTATGCTGACTTGGTCGATTATAGTTTAGTGTGATTGATTGCATTTTCTGCTGAAGTCCACTTTTATATTTACTTCTTGCGAATGTGATTTTTCTTTCAAAAGTTTGAAGGAAAATTGTATTACATTGTTCATATACAATACAAGCATTGTACATTCTGAAATAGCCAATTTTGGTGCCAGACATTTTCTTATAATAAAGCTTATTCGATTTATTTTTTTGCTTGCGAAAGATATTTTAAAAATGTATAACAATACATAAATGTTTTTTATTAATGCAATTATGAATGAATCTCGTCAACGATGAGCTGCAAGCATTGGCGAAGTAAATGATTGTTTCATTTATTTCTCTAGCTTAGTTACAAGTTTATATTTTGTTTTTTATACGATGATCACTCGTTAAGATATCATCACCCAATCATTATTTATGCAGAAAATAAATTGATTCTCTGTTTCAAATATGCATCTTCAATCAACTCTTTATCTTAGCCTACTTAAAGTATCAACACAACACAGCAACACTGACGATCCTTTAACTATTTTAAATAATCTCGATACAACAACAGCAGCTTTGCATTACATACAAATCAAATTGAAATATAATTTAAAATGTAAACGCATTGGTTCGATTCCATACAATTAGATTTCAATAAGATTATCCCTGCAGAACAAATGTCTGTGTTCATGTCGTGATCGACATACAATATACAATTCATCATAATCATCAGACAGACGTTCGGTTTCGGTGGACGAAAATTAAATACAGTTTTTTAGTCACGTAGCAAGTAATTCACTGTTTATTTTCTTATTCGTGCTTCGATGCAGTTACCGAAACCGCAGACGTAAGTTCTACACCGACAAATCAGTACTCAGACCAGAGATATAATTATGGAGTGGATATTGCTTTCTGAATTTCATCTGACTTTGTTACAAACATTTTTAAGATTAAATCACTTTTAAAATGTATTCAAACAAGTGTGCAGTTGGTTTCGGGCGACTTCCTGCTACATGCGTTGTAAATTAATTATAGTTTCACGTTTTACGCATTATTACTATTACAAACGTAATAAGTAACGTTCATCTTTAAAGTATGCGTTATTAAGACTGTACATTTTTAAATTAATTCACTAAATATGAATAAATTTGCATGGCATAAGTTTGTATAAATATGATTTATATTTGAATAAAAAAATTAAATTTAATATAAACATGATTAAATTATACTTTAATTCATATTTATCTCATTTATTCCCTTCGAAATCGTGGCATTTATTAATTATTTGTAATTTAAATTTTGTAATTATTTCGTGGCGACACAAATAATATGTGAAATAAATACCATAAAAAAAAACAAGTATTATTCACAAAACGAAGTATTACTCATAAGTCTTTAAATTCACTTTAATATCTATGGATTTGACCGTTCAAAAAAGAAGACATACTATGAATCAACATGTCATTATTTTGCAGTAAATATACATGGAAGGTATTGTTTATCGCGGCCAGTTTATGGGGAACTATTTTGTTCAACGTCTGGGTAATGTATTACTGCGGCTGCTGTTGTTATAGGGTTGGACATTCGATATGAAAGTTTTGTTTAGGGTAGATATAGTTTGATTTGTAAGCAAGCGAGGGTGGATTAGCAGCTATCTGGAAAATCTTGGTAGTGGCAAGTAGATTAGAAAAGATTTGTTGTTACAATTCAATTCTACAAATTAGATGAAACAGTAGAAGAATGCTTTTGTTCTGTTTTGATACATTCAGTCTATGGTCCCCTTCCGAAAGTTTTATCAGTGAAATTGCACGAAAATAAACAGAAAACATATTATTTAGCTTACCTACATCTATTTATCTAATTCCGGAATTGGCATATTTTTAGTTAGAGATTATACAATTTCATTTTGTGGAATTACGAAAATTATTTTCACAGTTAAAAATATAAATGACTGCTTGGATACTTTTGAAGTTTTCAAAGAAATTAATCAACTAATGGGCATAAAACACGTCTATATACTAATTTTTAATGAAATTTTATTTAATGATGTACTTACTTCAAACTTCATTAAGCTGCCTATATAAAGCCCCATATTTTTACTAAGCATAACTGATGCATTAATGCTTTCTATTAAAAATTCAATTATCTAAGTTTATTTTTCTAAAATAAATCAATAATTTCTACATTTAATAAAATTTATTCCATTTCCATTTCATCTAAATATAATCGTCTATCTAGATATCATATCCAAATGACAATATTCAATTGAACGCAAATCCTCTTTTCAATATGTCACGAGTATTTTTGCAATGGAAGACGGCAATAGCTTTTATATTTGCAAGGGAAATCAAATACACCTATGGATACACAAAACTGGACTACTATACTAACATCGGGGTATACTCTCATATAGATATGCAAAAACCAATGACATCTTTCTTCCGCCATCATCGTATGTGAATTCTCCATCAGTATGGCAACCATTGGAGATGAATACTGTCCGTCAACTGACCATAGACTCATGTCAGGTAGAGCTTAACACAAAATATCGTCCGGTTTGGTTACCTTAGCAACCCGGGTCCGAATAGAGTTTAATATTTAATCGCAAGTGGTGGAAGCCGGCGTAGTTGACATGAATGCTAACAGATTCACGAACACACATGGACGGATGGGGTAGTATCACTCTTGCCGACTTTAGAGTTTACTTTGAGGGTATGAGGTATGATATACCTAGCAATTAATTGTGGTTAGATGTGTTTGAAATTATTTCAACGGTTTCCATATCAATTAGCTTAATTTGTTCTTCAGTATGGTTTCAGTCGGTATACTGTTTAAAATGTTGTTTTAGAAATGCATCATGCTTTATCATAATATAAAAATAAATCACATCAGTTTTTATAAATGTAATAGATATAAATAGTAAATAATTTATTTCAAAATTTAAGACGTATGCGATTCTGAGTTATAGTGAATAGACATACAGATATGATAGCGAAAATAGAAGTTCTGAACGGATGTTTCCGTTAAAGTATTGATTTTCAAATTACAATACTTTCTTATAAAAAGTAAAAATAAACTAATATTCAAGTCGGTGTAGTTGTTTGAAAGTGAATGCAGTTTGCAATCTCAACAGATATTTTCAGTAAATCTTGATAAAACTTAAATTGCTATTTTCAGCACTATTAACAAACTCACCGATATGAGCATTTATAAATCTAGATAGCTTTTTGAAGATTGGCCACCTGAATACGAGCGAGCGTGCCATGTTAGCAGGTGATGAGATATAGATACGAAAAGACTCGCATTTAGTGATTACGCTGCAGAATAGCGTTATGCACTTTCCAGTATTCAAGGCGGCAGTCGTTGCCAGAAGAGGTAATCGAATGTGGTGTATAATTAATACAAAGCTCAAAGGTAGAAGACGCCGATGGAGCAGGTTCCAGATTAAAGCGAACAAACCTTTGGCACAGACCTCTAGGTATAAAATATTTGTTGGCATTTCTCTCACCAGTAACATTGGCGTACGGAAGCCGCAAACGAATATAATACAAAATATCAAACGTACTGGCTCGTTTTATTTTATGCAATGCAAATTTTCTGCTTCTAATATAACCCGAGCCATGAAAATGTATTTGAATTCTATTTTCGAATCAGGATAAGATTTATGTATTTTGTACTTGTTTCTATTATTTTCCTTTGCTTTAGTTATCAAAATAATTGCACATTTTCGTAGTTTGTTCTGCATAATTATAAGTAATACTCAGTATGTGCAAGCTGATTGTTATAATTATGTTATTTTGGGGATTTAGTTAATTAGCCGTGTTGTCAGATAATTAGTGAATCAGTCACGGAAGCTATTTGATTGGCTTCAATTTTGGCAGATTGTAAGGGAGTTAAGTATAAGTCCTATTTATGCTTAACTGTCAAAAATAATTTATGTAATAATATCACAAAATTATACACCCCTCTTTAAATGTACGCTAATGGTGGGTACGACTCACACATGCCCACATACGGATATAAGACTAGACTGATGTGTGTATGTATTTGTGTGGGTGTGCGCTCCTTCTGCAGATTCCTCAGAATCCTGCGGGTTTTTCTCTGCATGAAAGGAGCTATCACGGTTGTCTGTTCCAAGCGCGGACATATTTCAGTACCTCGATTAATGGGCGAGTGTGAGGGAGGCGAAACAGGGGACCTCCAAGAAGAGTAGAGGGAGTGTTGAGATGCCTAGCACTTTGCCACAGACAATCCTGGCTACATAAATATATCAAACATCGCCAGCAATGACAAATAGAAGGACGAGCGGCCCGGCAGGGGTAAAGCATACCATGCCAAGCTATGTACGTATGTAGTCGACCGACCGACGCAGAAAACAAGGGTGGTAAACGATATTGTAAGATGTTACAGTTCAGTGAAAAGTACAGACGTGATTTCTTTTGTTATATCCAGATACAAGTTTCCACATGTTTGGCATGTACTTGAATGTTATAATTTCAGCTGTCACGAAAACGACTGCGTTGATGAATTACTGATACATACATATGTCATTAAATATAATAATGCGAAAGATTTTTTAAAAGTACATATATTTATAAGAATCTTAATTATCTTTATATTTTAAATACTTAAGTCTAAATGTAACGGTAACAATTAAATAACGTTAAAAGGTAGCAGAGAATGAAAACGCATACCTATACAATAAAATGTGATGCAGTTTGTTCATAGAAGCAGTGCGCTGTTTGTATCTATCAGTTGTATCTGTCCGGTGCAAGTTGTGCCCGAAAGTTGACACGAAGAAAACGAACATCGGACGCAATCTTAAAAACCACAATTTCATTTCCCTTGCGGTTATACCGTTATTCGGACGTCAACTGTCAGATAAGTTTGACAACAGTGATATTTTATTGTTCTTCCTTTACCAATGCGACATTTATCATTCGCATATAACCGTGCTGCTGTCAAGGGTTTTCTCATTGCATTGCACTTTAGAATCGAGAATTGAAAAAGCGAAGTATTCGACATTTTAATTTCGATTTTCGTTAAATCAGCTCTTTCAATTTTCCATTCCCCCATAAAATTTATACTGCCAAAAGTCCAAATTAAATTATATAGAAAAATGTCAACGTTTCTCATTTTTATTTTTCAGATGCATTGTCACATAAATATAGAAAAATAACATTGCATATGCTTTCTATGTTAAATCATAGACGTATCAAACTGTCCCATGATACGAGAGCACGTAAATTGTTCAAATAATAATGTAGCATTTATTTATGAAGTATCATATTACTGGGTGTGTATATGTGTGTGTTTGTGGGGTATGTATATAAACAGTAAACGTTAACCGTCGTGTGGTAACGTTGCACAATTTATAAAACGCCTTGTACATTATAAATTCAACAACTAAAAACCGAAAAACGATGACACCCAATTCATTTGTCACGGTTTCAAACAAACACCATAAGTCCATTGTTTAGCATGTCATAGCCAGCGAAGTTTATTAAAATCACAATGTCATCATGGCCATATCGATTTTCTAGAGACGATGAATGATATAATGCGTTTTGGATGCGCAATTCTGTATAGGTCCATTCTCCGTACTGCAGAGTAGTATTTGGACATCATTTTACTTCTCGATCGGTCACTGAGAAATAATTATTAAAATACTCCTTCGAATATTATACCGTAATAGTTTATTGTTTTTAGATTCATAATAAATAAATTTTATAAAGACAAACAAAAAATCGCGAAATTAATAGCCAATATTGAAAAACGAGCAGAGAACTACTGTTAGAGAATAATTTAGTTGCGTTGGTGAAATGTTCAAAACTATTCCTAAATGCGCTACTGTAGTGTTGTGCTTCACAACAAGCTTGTCTTGCTTTTCATTTCTGTTTCCATCCCCTTGCGATGCTATGCTTTTACCCCTACCTTCTTCTTCATCTCCTTCTTCGTCTTGAACAACCGTCGAGAAAATATCGGCTATTGTGTTGTTCCTCTTCGTGTTTGGAAGCATCAGTGACAGCCGTCATGGTGTGCGTCAAGCTACCAGGGGATGGAGCAATACGGTGGAGAACTCAAGTATAAGAATGAAATACCGCGGGGGGACAGAGGGGAAAGACTTGATGGCAAAGCTAATGGTACACGATCACTTCTGTATAGGGATGAAATATTTTTTGCTGGTACTATTAATATTAATCAACACGAAAAACTGGTCGTGTATGAAAGGGTTGATGAATGTGTATGAGACGAAACAGATATGTATGTAAGGAACTTGCTACGAAAAGGAGGAAGATTATTGAAGAATCTTCTTTCATCAGAATATAATGAATATGCATCAATTTTTCTGGAGAATCTATTACACAATACAAAATTATAGACCCTTTTAAGAGTATAAAATCAACTTTATACCCTGACACTTTTAAAAAGAAGAACAATTGAAAACAAACATTTATCAGACACAATGTTTCTCGGGAAAAAGATTTGCAGACTTCGAACAAAAACAAAGTAGCGCGGAACAAGAAAACGACGGAACACCAACCGTCTTAAAACATAACTTTGCTACAGGCGATTACAAAAAATAAAAATAAAACTTATATACACACTAACGCTTCAATGACTTCAAACGCTTGGTAGTTCTTTTCAATTATCGCAGTTTGCGGAGCGGTTTTTTTTTTCTCTGTTAAAACTCTATAAGACCATAGCTCCTGAGCATTTATAATAAAGCTAGTAATATCTGTTTAATCAAATAGGGTCTATATCCTAGGGAATTATTTTTAATTTTGTTCAATATTTGTATTATATGTTTGCATTACGTAGTAGAAAAGTAAGTTAAAAGTCGTAAAATATTTAATATCAACAAAAATGTGCAGAACGGTGCACTAGAATATTCACTACGTAGAAATCTATGATAATTGTTTTTAATTTTTAATATGTGTGCGTCATGGTGTTTAATCAAAAAACGAGAAAACTCATTCGTAAATATTTAAATTTGTACTTTTTTTAATTCAAACCACACTCGGTAAATGACATTTATTATATTTTTAGATCGGGGATTTAAAATGTGTGATAGATTTTCTTATACCGGTTAACAAACATTAATTTTTATATCCGAATAAAACATTTTCTTACAATTTTAAGTGCACTATTAACTTACAATATTTCTATATAATGATCTGTGCAGTTTGTTCGTCTAACTAATAATAGTGTTGCGTTTCCATAGCACAAGCCTTTTTTTTCATTTCTGTGACGATAATAGCTGTGAAGAAACACTCGACATGGTACTACAAGAAGTTAATCTAGTCGCTGCATCATCGATACCATTTAAGCAAGCAATGTTGATTTTTATCACTTTTAACAACTCGACTGATTACCTATCATTTGCGATCATCTCGAACGGCGCTGTTGCAAATTATACATTATTACACTAAAAAACTAAAAGGGTACACATAGCATAGGAAATTAAAAATGATTCCACAATGATTCGAATTCTGTTTAATTGTATAGGTGTATATTAAAAAAGAAAAGATTCTGAGCTGGTAAACGGATTCGATCAAATATTCAAACAATTTAATCTTTGATTTTTGTTTCTAAGATATTAATCTACAGATTTACATATAAACTCACATATTGTCACGCTCAAAGATTTAAGAGAATATAATAATAATGTCATTCGGTTGAAAAATATTTGTAAGATGTGTGGCAGTGAATAGAGAAACGATAAAAACTAAATATATATTCTAATAGTAAAAATGGTCTGCTCAAGTATTCTAGACATCTTTGCGGCATTGTTAAAGGCATGTTCAACATTAATTGAGTCGTAACTAAGGAAATCCGGCGACGGTTTTATATTTTTGAATGTCACACGCTCGTAAAATAATAATAACAACGCCACAATCATTACCAAAACAAACATTAAACGCTGCTTGATAGGGGTTCCTAAATATGGAAATGAATTGTTAATCGAATCCCATAATCCTCACAGCAGTGGACATCCCCATAAAGTTTTCCGATAATTCAGTGATTAATATGCGGAATGATTTTTACAGTTTTAAATATTATACGGTACCGTTTACAGTGCATACTAGAAGTACAGTTCCATGCATATAAATTATGTATAATGCTATCGAAAGAAGGAGAATTGAAACGGTGTATTTATAACAGAATTAATAAGTCGGAAAACTTAAAAAAATATATTTGAGCTCACTTACAAAAACCAACTATTGTGTTGTTATGAAGAAAACAATACGTAATTTCTATTTATCTAATGCCAAATATACGTTTAATTTTAAAATAGCTTAGTAAATTCTTAAACTAAAATTTTTTTTTAATATCACATTATTTTTAATTAATATCCGTTAATTAAAATGTTCAGTTCTTCATGTGTGGTAAAAAATGATGTAGTGCACCGACAAGTTTTAATATGAGAGAAAAATAAAAAGATGAACGCTATTTAATTTGCATAGAATGTAAAAATAAAAAAAAGCACTATTAATACCATTCCTGTATAGTATGGGAATAGAAGATAAAATTCACTTTATTAAAATAAAATGTAAGGTGTCGTTGATGATAACATCTTTATTCATAAGATATAAATTAAACTCTTTTTTAATTTATTCAGAATTGGCTGCGATTTAAAAACTCTCATAAAACTTTAATCACCAGCCATTGTAAGATAAGTACGAGAGATGGAAAAAATTAGTTTTATAAAGTTTTCAAATGCTGTATTCGCAGTCAACGATGTCGGTTGATAGCCGCAGTTATAGGATACATAGGATAATATTTAGATGAAAAATATCTCATGTCTACACATATTTCCAAGTGAATGCACTAAATACAATCTCGAAATGTTATGTGTTCAGCGTTCATAAATTGAAAATATACACAATACTCGTTTACATATACTCTAGATCGTGTATAAACTGTCTTAAAAAATATATTCTATTTTGAACCATACGAGAAGAAATATTTTCATCAGTGCAATATGCATAGAAAGCTTGTTTAATGTTTGAAAAATCCTATTAATCAGTGAAACTGTAGTATAGAGTACGTATATTATATAAAAAAAAAACAAAGCAAAACGAAGAACAAAAAAAAGTTGCGCCATAAAAATGTAAATGCTCGGAAACAACAGCGTTAAGGTATACAGATATTTGTTTTTTTAGGGAAGTTTCACAGAAATTAATTCCCTACAAACAAGTGCCATACGATTGTGGTGCTTCTAAAAGTGGGGGAACATTTCATTACAAAAAAAGCACTACGTTTTGTAGCTCGTACCGCAATCACTATTAAACGGATAAAAAAGAAATGCATCAAGCCGGCGAAAGTCAATCACTTTCAGTTTGTGGTAAAAACTTGTATTTCACCATGAAAATAATCAATTTTCTTGTGAGACTCCTCCTTGTATTGCCTACCTTTTATTTTCTTTTTGCAATTTAGTCAAAGTACATTTTTTACCCTATCTTGTCGATTTTGTTTTCAAGTTGTACTTTATCCATCCAAAAGCGGTGATGAAGTACAATCTTTTGAGAGTAATACCTAAATACACAGGTAATACAAAATTTGACGACCATGCAACGAAGAATTACTTTTTGTGTGCCACTGGCTTAATGAAGGCGCGTGTGGCACTTTGCCATCGGATTGCAGAATTGCGAAGTTACAGATACAGGCACAGCATGAGTATACGCATCATGTGCTGATTTCAAAAGAGAACAGAAAAGAGGGTCCTTGTAGGAAGAGCTTTTTGAATGGGAAATTGCGAACGAACCTGATTGAAGACTGATACCGCAATGATGAACTGGAGAATTTTGATATATTGAAACTCGGCCATCGCCCTTTTCATATGAACATCACTACTACGGGTGTAAGCATATTTTAAATTAAAATACAGCCCAAGAAATGTACACAAAATAAACGGAAAAAATCTTCCAGTATTCAGATTTAATACACGGACAAACTTTTTTCAATATTTGTTGTAGATATTTTACATTATCATTTTTATTCCAGAACATAAAATATAGAAATAAAGCCATAGTGATTGGTTTCTTGAAGTTCTTTTTTTTTTCACTGAACAAAACCTACGTTTTTCTTTTGTGCTTTTATTTTAAAATACCCAAAATATCTAAATATAGCACACCTATTATGCAAACATATTTTAAAGCACTTTTTGTATTTGTTTGTGTGAAATTTAGGTCAATTTTAGATATATTGCAGTTATTACTTAAATAAAAAAGAAAATGGACATCCAATTGTTCCTTTAAGCAGAGTGGCAGATAACCTTGTTCAAGCATGTATATGCTTAATAATTTTCGTCATTCAGTTCCATATTTACACACGCTCTATTTTTATATTAATTAAATCTTATGAACCGTGTAGTCTTCAAGTGACCGACCATGAGTAACTCGCAAAGTAACGACTTGTTTTTTAATTTGCAAAAAGTGAAAATAAATCTACAAATGTGCTCTTCGTTGAACGGAAATAGGATGGAATAAAAATTACTTATTTGATTCTTTCATGCCATATTATGCATGTTCTAGATATAAATGTTGATTTACTAAATGACTGTAGATTTGTTAAAACGATTTACATTAAAATATAAGAAAATGAATGAATAGCACACGAAGTTCTGACACAATTTAAGGTTATCCACCACTCCGAATTAGGCCGAGCCTTTTCCTGTGCCTTACATTGCTACAAAACTATAATTATTTTTATTGATTTAATTTGTGTTAGTAGCAGACAGAAGGTATAATTTTTCAATGAATATTAAGTAAAATTTATCGTTGAATTATTTAAATCTACTAACTATACAATGTTGATTTGAAATATTAGTTATGTGGAGGTATTCATTTTTTTAATTAGAACATTGACAATAAGTTGCACAATCGTTGTATGTATGACTAATACCGGAAGTCAATATAGGAACCTCTAGGCGCCATATCTTCCTACATGATACAACCCACATTACCAATACTGCTTTTTTGCAACAATAAAAAAAATCTCCTACGTGTTTGTTACACATTACCAAAACGGTAAATGCAACAATGAAATCATTAAAAAATCAATTACCAACTCGGATTTACAGTCATTAATCAACTCAATAACATGACACCAAAAAAAAACAAAATTTTATTACCAATACAAATCGTGTACAAACACTTGGTGCAATAGTAGAAGCTTTTAGGTTGCGTCAGAAAGTTGCTATTTTATGCTTTATTCAATGTTTTGAATTGTAGTCGAGGGATGATTAAGATAAGACTTATAGTTTTTGAAGATATTTTACTCGTCTAGAGAAACACAAACACATTCGTTTAGAAATAACATATTGCTCAGAAATAATTTGAATTATTAGTAACAAAATGATCACAAACTAATGTTGATTAAACTGCACCTAGCTAGCATATATACATATAGTAACCGTTACACATAAGTCATAAAGGCGTATTTAAACCATTTAAAAGAGCATACATATATACATAGGTGTAAACCAACATTGATATATGAATCAAAACAATTGAACCACCAACGCTGTTGTTCTACGTAATGAATATCGCTGCCCTTTTTATATTCAAACAGAAAAACAATCAAAACCATTTTCCCTACACCCCTGTGCAACTCTATACTCATTTCTAAATTGTACTTTCATAAATTTAAATTTATTTCCCGCGTTTGTCCCGCTGGTTTTGGTAGAAATTCCTGCTTTTGTTTTTACTATGGATTAATGTTTCCCATATATTCCAGGGTTTTTTTTTATCCCTACGCGTACGTGTATATGGGTGTGTTTTGTGTTTTGTTAGCAGCGTTGAGCATAAACGGCAGAGATTTTGAATAGAATGAATTTTTCCAAAACTCGTTGTAGAATCATTGAAATCTCTGTGCTGTGCACCGGGATGTATTTGGTATTCAATTAGTCGGTGGTACATTCATTTCCGAAAAAAATAGAACGGTTCTAAAGAGCACCCGTTGATTTATTGCATTACCGAAAATATCTCGGGAATTTAAATATTGTTCTATTATGAGGAGAATATTGGAAGCGGAGCATCGGAAAAGCTCTATTATTGAGCATAAAAAATAATGTTGAATCAGCAAACGTTATAAATACTGCTCCAGTTACTATTATTATGATTTATACAAGATAGAAATGAAAACCGTTGTAATTCAATTGCATAGACCCGAATAATCGTTCCCAAAACGGTATTTACGATCACTTGAACGACACTAACCTCGTACTATCAATAAGTCAAACCGCAATACTCCACTTTCAAGAGATATAGTGTTGCTGGTGCGGAACATTGTACCAAACGGACCCATCAAAATTAAATTTATTCCAAAGTTACGATGCTTCAAACTGCAGTAACTTTCCTCCAAATAAAAGCTTGGTGTTTCGATTAAAGAGGATGAGAGATGTGAAGGGAGTGAAGTAAAAGAGCAGTTCAGGGGAATATCACGATCGAGGTGCGGATAAAACAGTGCGCTTGCAATTTGACAAAGCAGTGTCATGACCAGATCCACACGGATTCGAAATATTATAATTTATCGAAATCGGAACAATGCACATAGCACTCTTGAAAAATGAATTATTATTTTTTTAGGCAGTTCGACCGACTTTTTTCTTCATCATTGATGATGGATGAATTAATTACTGATGACGACTTTATTCAACATTTTAGAGGGGTGTCGAGGTCGCCTTATGAGTTTTTCTGCATAATTCAGTAATTTGTACATTTCAAAAAGTTTCCGCACCAGAAGGATGCAGCTGTATTTATAAGAAAAAAGAGCTAAAAATGGCTCCTACCTTTATTCATAAGGATCTTACATTAGTATTTATGGTAATGTTAAATTACCAAACCTAAAACCGATCGTGTGACATAATAAAGTTTGGTACACTGCAGAAATTTTCAATATTCTGGAAGAATTCAATTAAAACTTTAAAACTAAAAAAAGAAACCGTAAAAGAGAAAAGTTTAAAGATTAATTTCCAATGAATTTTAATAGCGGCATTTTCCGCTCTACAGTTTACAAGTGCCTTTGAAATAATTGCAATACGTGCGTGCATTAGCGGTGTACATTGTTTTATATTATTAAGATGATCACTATCTAGTAAAAAAAAAAATTACAACTTCATATTATTCTCCGGCATTCATTTTCATAATGTGAAACACGTAAGACCGAGCAAGATATATCTAAACAAATGTTTGCCAATATACCACTAGTAAAAAAATATAATTCACTAAGAAAATATTGACATTTCACTGTCGACCCACTAACCTCACCTGACATTTCGTATAAACATCACTGCTCAAGTAATAAACGCGCATAATACCAATATTATGCAGCAGATATTTACATAGTAGGTATGTATGTACATACATACATACATACATACGTACACAATACAACCCTTTTATGAACATATTCCCACGACTAAACGAAACCATACTTAATAAATACAACATTATTTTTCTGATTAATATTCAAACATATTGATGTTTGTACATTGAGAATTTGACATTTACTTACTAAGAATTACTTCATGATTTATTGTTTGTAATTTTTACGACAATTTTTATGACTTTCATGTTTTATACGTGAGCGTGATTCGACCACATTTTGTCTTGTTAATATTATGAATAAGAAAGAAAATATTTGCACAAATATAAATACCAATTCTCGGGATTTATTTAAGTTTGTTTAGCAAAGAAATTAGTTCTGAAGAGTTTTAAAATAAGAAAACTGTTTTCTTAATAGATAGCGCTAGCGTTCGTAAATCGTTCCAACGAGAATAATATAACATAAAAACATCCATTATATAGCAAACAGTATTTCTTCGTGCTTTGAAAAACTTGAAATATGAATGGGTTCTCAAAACTATTGTGTGTACTTGCTAATAAAAACTAACAATGGGATGTCTACGCCAGATATACGTATGTACAATGCTTAAGAAAGTTTAATTCAATTTTAAAGTCCTTAGTCAAAAAGCACTTAATTTCAATCGAAATAAAAACCGTTACGATAATCTATATATTTTTGATCATGACTTCTATGAGATTCTAAGCCAGAAAACAAGAACCAAACAATATAATTTCGGTTGTGATTGCATGGATGCTAGATTGTTATGAATGCTTTGTATGCTGGCGTAAGCAGACAAAATAACATAACGTTCTCTCGTATGTATCGTGAATCGTGATATAATATTGTACCCTTTTTTGTCATCGTCATCTGTCAATGTTTTTGACAACAGTCTGAAGAACTATGATCGACTGGATTCCTAACTGATTGGGAAAATGTCAGTTTTGTTTTGACATTTTTCGGAATCAACCAAAAATATAGAGAATTCAAACCTAATCAATCTTTCTCATATTTCCTCGGATTTTAACAAAATATTTAACGTTCATTTTCCACCTTCCTATACCTATGTATAATAAAGTATCACTTAGATATACTGAACAAATGAAATAAAACTTTAGAGGAAAGAATGTGTTGAGTAAAATATAAGAAAATCAAATTTTTAGTAAGGCATTACAATATATTACAAAAATAAATGATACATTGCACATTCAAGTCAAAACTTATGAAACCATTTTGCAGCAAAATGTGAAAATTGAGTATACTTTTGTACTCTATGAATGAAATTTTAAATAATTTAATCAAAACAAAACTATTCATATTCTCAAAAGTTTGCACCATGTTAAATAAAATATTCGTTCATTTCGTCTTACGTTGGCGAATTCACATTCGTCGTCTGGAACTTATGAATTTCTTCGAATGAAATGCGATACTTCACAAACAACTAGAGACGAAAGAAAAGACAGATACACTGATATAAAGTGATTACGCGAAAAAGAAATACACGCACTAAATAGCACGTATAATATGAATATGTATGATAATGGGCGGATACGACAAAAGAAATTTGAAATCTAACAATTTATGAATAGATTTAAATACTTACACATAACATAGGCAAACATTACAAGGAATTTTCACGTTGACGAGTGCTACATAGCGCTCTAAAGTTGGGACACATGACAAGGAAACAATAGGGGTTCCCTATAGGCGGGATTCTGTCACTCCTGCCTCCCTTCTGACAGGTATCTAACGCTGAGGATGATTTATGATCTATGCGTTAGATAAATATGTAATTTGATTATGTATTTAAATTAATTTCAGTGGTTCAAGGTATAGGCATACCTTTTGTGAATGTTGTTTGCTTTTTCTGGCTTTGTTGATAGGAATATTTATCTAGAAGACTCCAAAAAGCAATTTCTATAATACATACCATGTTCACATGTAGATTGAATGCTGGAACCGTATTGATTTCAATCCGAGTCTTACGTGTTCACATGTTAGGTATTCATATAGGTACATCTGATACTATTATGAATAGAAGTTTATAACCACCAGTATTCAATTTGCTTTAAATCGGTTGAAAGATACATTTTTAAAGAGCTAGCCAAAAGCCAATAAATATGATAATAAAGTAAACGTAATTTTTCTGCAAATTTGACATTTCTGCTGATATTAGCCAATAACTGTCGTCAGCCTTTCCATATTTTGGTTGCATTCGTTTATTTTCCTGAAGACGAACGAACGAACGAACGTTCATAATTTCTCGACGTCAGCATAGTGATTAATTATCCCGGTGACTAGACGTGACCGAATTCCCCAAACATTTGTTTAACTACACAAATAGTGGGTACCGTAACCATCGGATATACCCGCGTGCACACTGTGCACATACCCTCTTCCTCTTCGTGGCGTTTATTAATCCAAACGTCTACGCCTAGCACTTTAAGGTATGTCGCTTATTCCCTGACAGGATAACGAGATATTTGCCAACGATTTGGTACAAATATCTGCTGCTGTAGTTGAAAGAGCCATTGCACCGCTACCAGAAACCATCAACCATTTTCTTAATTAATACGAATGTTACATGCCACTTCCCAGAAGACAACTATTTGCAAAGGGTTATGTCACTTTCTGACCCACTTAATCTATTATATTGTCTATTTATTTTATTATTATTATAATTTGCAAATATCAGAAGAAAGATAGATTAATAACTAAAGTTTATATAGTACCATATATACGTTATAAAAGCGAAAAGTTTGTTGCAACTACAAAGCAAATCATTCATTAAATATAAGAAGAATATACTACATACTGATGCATGAGAATGAATGTTGGATATGGAAGAGGATAGTTATTATGATATTTATGAAAATATAGAATCTTAATTTGTTGCTAATTTTCGTTTACAATAAGGTTTGTCTGATCGCTCCTTATTGCAATTAATTACTCGATAATTGAAAGATTATATAATTATAGTTAAAAAGTGGAACAAATTTAGCGATATATCAGTATTAAGTGTACATACATATATAATTGATATAAATCTATAACAATCCCGATTAATTTTATAAAGCTATAATAATTGCTAATAATTAGTTTTAATTGGAAAAGATATGTGTATTGCTTTGTGACATTGGATTAGATATATATATATATATATTATTTCACACAACAGTCGCGAACGATTAGCCAAACATATATGTCTGGTGGCTAAGGCTGAGTGTATGTAGGCTATATAGTAAGTGCCGTAAAGATCCCATAAATAACAATGTTACGCTGTTGATTTATCACATGCGAGTTCCAGTGGCTGCCGTAAATATACGAATAGAGCCACTGTACCGCAAACTTCAAGGACGAAAAAGAACTTTGAAAGAAATGAAATATTGTATTATTTGGCCAACAAAGGAGTTCAAGAATTCACGTTTAATTGAATTTATGAAAGGTTGACGGAGATGATTCGGTTTTAATCGGAAATACAGGATTATATAATAAGATCTTCAAGTAGTCCGGGCTTCTTAGAAGACACCAGTATAAATCCATTATAAGAATCAAATCTTATAACGTGATGCAAAAAAATAATTTTCGCTTACGTGTGTGGCTTATATATTCATAATTTTTAATTTTTATTTCACTGATTTATTATAACTAGATGCACATTAAATTAGCTTTGTATGAACATTACAAAATAGTCTGTATATATAAAAAAAACCTGAGTTGCAATTCAGTTCTCTAAAAAAATAATTGAATATTCAAAACTGACACATAGGATCAATTGAAAACAAAAAACACTGTTTCGGTGAACAAAAAATATAGAAATATTGTGTGTAGCGAAACAGATTCAATTAGTTAACAAATTAATGTCAAAGCACAGGCACAAACAAAAATATGAAAATAAACCACAGAGAGCCTATTTTTTACAAATGAAATAAACTTGTCATACGAGAGAGAAAAAATGAATGATCACACACAGCATTTTCCAAAACTCTCATGCGAACCAATTTACGACGTAATCACAAAACCGTACGGTACAATAATAGACATATGCGTATCAAACGCGTCAGACATACTAAGTTAACGAACGAAAATTCCGACGCCGGAAACAATTCCACATGTTTCCTTTTTATTTTTGACTTTTTTGCTTTTTCATCAATGGCACATTAACGCATACTGGCACTCATCCAACGCAAACATATTAAAGTAGAATTTAGAAAGTGATTCGCACGTTGTTATCGAAATAAATAATATCTTTGATTTAGTTCCGAATCGAGTCGATATCTGATTTGTGATTATAGCAGTTTGTAACACTTGTAATAATACTGGCCATTTGCCACGCCAAGATTCAAGCTGAAGCTTTATTCGATTTCACATTTCAGCCTTGTGTTACAATGCCAATTCAGCGATAATTTTCATGTGTTCTGTGCAAGATCACAGACTATATTATGGAAACAATTGCTGCTATTGGCAAGTACTTAATCGTCGATATTTCATTTCGTGAGAACAGCTTTGAGATAGTTATAATAACTGTAGTTAATCTTCACACTGTTTATAAAAGCACATGCAGTTTTAGTTTGAATGTTATGCACTTACATTTATGTATGTTCGTTCATTCATATATAGTCATGACGGCAGTAATAGTTATACAGTATTCTGTACGTTGTACATACATACATACATACATACATACAACTACCGTTTAAGTAAGAAGTTACACTACAAGCTGTGGTAAATTGAATTAAATGTAGTATGATTAACTTGGTGTGGTGCAGTGAGGAGCGACCGAGATAGACACCGAGTAAAGGAAGAAGATACTGTGATATGAATTATTATCAATGGAGATTAGCACACACGTGATAACACTGTATTGTGATATGGCCCTAGTGCAGAAAATTTATCCAGTTGTGTGTGAATTGTTCTGGAAACGTGCATACACAATTGTAGTTAACGAATCCTAGAATCCCTCGACGGTTCGCCACCAACGGTGATGGTAAACCCGTAGCATACAGTGTCCGTAGCGACAGGTCCGGATTTTCCGAAATTCTCAAACGCAAAGTCACAACATCCAAATATTACATGGAGTTTCATAAAACTTGATATGATTTAAAATCGTATGAATAAATTGTGCACCCATAAAAAAAAATCGATATTAATAATTTAATATTGATTTAAGTACACTGTAGCATATCCTCTTATTACTTTCATTAATGTGCAAATAGTAGTAGTAACATTAAAATGGCTTTATCGTATAATGTTCGTAGCAGTAAGCGCCAAATACCTCAACTGCAACATGCAATATAATGATAAAACAAAGATGAAATTATCCGAGTGCATGCTGCACGATTTAAATGTAGCATGAGCTCATTACACATCTAAATCTAAAGAATAACATTATGCCTCATGTAGTTTTTCGCATTATGAAAATATATTACTGCATAAATTGTGTTTTGATAATTTCACATGCTTCGTTTATATAAGATTGTTAAAATAACAATTTTACATCATGAAAATACATTGCTATTAAATTTAGTTCAGACATTGCTTAATTTTTTTCATATTTTAAATTGAATACTCAAAATTTAAATGTAATACGACCATAGAACAAATAATTAAAATATATATATATATATATATATATATATATATATATATATATATATATATATATATTTAGAAAAATAGTTGAGCTTAAAAGAAATATTAACATTTTGTACACGAATTTGTAAAGAAACTACTATTTCAAAGAAAAGTACTTCTTGAATTGTATAGAAACGTCCTATTTACAAATGTATTATGCAAGAAGTATCAGTCGATACTTCAAGAATTGAATACATATGAATGATAAATGAAAATATTGAAATAAGTACATGTTTGTTTTAGTAAGTAGATAGTTATCATATACTACACTAGAAAAAAAAACAATTTCTCATACAATACTTAAATAGCACACGGTAAGAAAACTGAAGGCCAATTTTGATTATATATTAGCTAAGACCTAATAGAGGTCAGATAGGATAGGAATCGAGTAAAAAAGTATGTTCAGCCGATTCCATTCTCACGGATTTCATTTAATATTTGTTATAAAATTTGATGGTCCTACATTTTTGAGAGAATTATGTAAATAATCTGCCTTTGGCTACTATTAATATGCATGTTGATAAAAAAAATTATATGTGCTTATATTTGGGTAACATAAACAGTTATGTGCGGCTTAATGCAAATTTTTATCAATTTAATGAAAATTTGCATTAATTTTTACCGACAAGTATTACCATAATTTTGGCATGGAGATGAATGCAGAAAATCTTGCATAATGGTATAAAAGGAAACCAATTTAATAAGAATAAATTTTGTCATTGTATATCTGTTTTTTTTCCTGCTTATATTGCTACAAGAATAAATTTATAATTTCTCAAGTATTCAGTGTAAATCATAATAGAAATATTAACACGAGAGATTCACGTCATTCTTGAATATCTAAATAACAGATGTGTCTATCTAATAAGTTAGCATCAATCAGTAACATAATAATATCAAAATATGGAAATAATAGTTTGTAGTTCATGGTTGTAATTTAACATACACTCATTTTGGAATTAGAACATATTACGACGTAATATTTAATCATGCTCTAAACTTAAGCTATAATCTTCATATTACAACCCAGCAAACACGGATGAACTATACGAAAACATATCAACGCTTTATGATGAAGAATAATGAATTTTAACCCTCCTATCGAATAGAATTTTGTATATAATCACTAGGCGGAAATGCAACAGTTCAGTTTCATAAAAGAACGAAGAAAACAAGCTTCAAGCGAAGAATTGAGTAGAACCCTTCAACAATATACGCAACGTTGCGTTGGTTGGCACGTCCCAAATAAAAAACATTCTCATACTTCAGACAACCGATGCATCATCAATCAACGTTTCCAAAAGAGTTCTCCTCCTTCGAAGACACCCATGAATACATCTCAATCGATTTAAATAAACACAATGAACGATTAGGACCGCATTCTATTACCATCTCACTCAATCACCATTGAATCAAGGATATTTTCGATCCGTTCCATCTTCGTCTGAAGCACGGCGGGTTATAATGTTTCTACTCCTCGAGACGGGCCTGCTAAATTTAGTCGGATTTCAATGTTAACTTTGTCATATAGATGTGAATGTTAAATGGCGCATGCAACAGTGCGTCTATCTACTGCTACTAGCTTCGCTAAAGAAGAAAGGATACTGTCTTCGGGCTCCAGAAGTACTAGAAATGTGATGATTTTAAGTGGTTAAAGGATTCTGGGAGAGATTTGAATGTGCATTTATATATTGTTGTATGCTTTTGATGGTCATCCAACGTAATATCACAAACGCCATCAAAAATCTAAATATGTATTTTGTTTGAAGAAAATGTAAAAGGTTACATTAAAGTAAAATACTATCATAAAATGGCTAGGTACGGGGTAATTATGTATTAATCACATTTCATATGAAATATGAAAGCATTATAAAAGTATAGGTATATACTGTCCGTAGGTCCATAGTACATTAAAAATTAAGTGCATGCCCACAAGTAAATTATCTCATCCATTTTAGTTGGCGGTGCAGCGCACACACACACACACTATCAAGATATTTCATGAAGAGAAATGAGTTGCAATTTCACGAGACACAGTGCACATTGCCGCCTGCTGAGTACCACTGGTTTGCGCGGCCGCGAGACCAGTTCTGCGAGGCACCCACGCTTCTGCCCAGTGAAAAGTGATAACATTTATGATGTATGGTGTAACCATTACAACAACACAGAACACAGGCACAGCGCGAGCGATTCGCTTTTAAATGAACTCAGTTTTAAACGCAAATTGAATTTTACCCAGTCTGCGAAACACAAACATCTAGTATGCGTATATTTTTGTTCAACATGCGTCATAGGCGTAGTTTTTGGATTATTAAACAGCATACTCTCAAATAATAACAACAGCACTGAGGATATAGTATATGCGTGTTGCATCATCAATTTACACTTCTCCCCAACAACATAATCAATAAAGGCAATCATGTTTATCAATTTTGCAGAAACTATAGCCAATCTCAGCAAGATTTCATAACTTCAATATACTGGATCTTACCCTTGAATCTGAAACCGCAACAATCTACTAAACCTACTACAATAATATCACCAATTTAAATCTAGGATCTGAAGTTGTTAAAATCCTTCACACAACTCCTGGTTAGGTGATACAAATTGACTACTCGTCACCTTCTATACGGGATCGTAAAGCATCTTTACCGCAATCGAAAGACCTTTCTATTATTTACAAAAGAAAAAAAAAGAAAAAGCCTTTAGTCTACGCCTATGTTATGCATGCGTGTGTATGCGGTTGTTTTTACACGTTTATGCCCTGATTAAAAAATTGTGATGATATATGAGCGTACTGAGTGTGCTATACTGGGCGCTCTGTTGTGCATGGGTTATGGATGCAATGGTTCTTCAATGTACCACATGAATGAACATGGGACGTGTGTGATTAAATTCGTGTCACAAGTGAGATTACCGAATGGAATTTAGTGCTTGTTTTTACCGATTTTTTTTTGCGGGCTTAATCGTTTTTGAGAATTTTGACCGTATAGGGCCATGCAAATGAATATGAATTTCATGACTTTGTGAAGTAATGTCATGCTAGCTTTTGGCAGATTTTCATTTAGTAAAATTACGATGACAAAAATTGCAAAATGTATTTTGGAATTTATTGAACACACAGGGTGATCATTTACTGTGCCATCTAAGGCGAGGTTTCATTGATTTGTACTTGAATGTTGAAACACACCAAAACCAGTGAAACATTATTGCTTAGACGTACTTGTAGTTTACATACAGAACCATCAGAGTATGTATGTACATACATACATATATATATATATAATAAGTAAACATAAGCATATCAAACTATCGGATTAGCTGGCTATGACCTAAGATCGAGAATTCTCCACCAACTAGATAAATCTCGGCAACGTTCTGCATATATTTGCTTACGTTCAATTTACCATTGGTGCTACTGAAATTTATTGCTGTATGGAACTTTGAACTACGAGTTTTGGAGTTTTCTTTTTTCCCTCAACTCGTTCAGTATTAAATTATAAAACACATTGAAACTTGCATAATGAAGTTTAGATTTTCGCGAATAACCAAATTCATATGCCCTAACTTTCTTCATAAAATCTAAGTTGATTGTTTTGAGAAAAAATATTCCAGAAGAGCTTTTGGTACAAAATGTATTAGGTACACAATATTATAAATTAAATATAGTATATTTTTTCGGGAGTGTACTTCAAAAGCTTTCCGCGACGGACGACGGTCGTTATTGTATATGCAAAAGCCACAAATCATAATATCATTTAACGAACAGACACTCAATTATCCCTTCTAAATGAACACTTAAAATGGCCGTTTCAATGTAAATCAATGGCGAATTATACGATCTTTGTGGACTATGACGTTTTAAAATTCATTGTACGTAAATTATTTTCTTTTGTTTATGTTATTATGTTGTTGCACGTGAGAAATTTATGTTTAAAATGCCATTATTCATTTTCGAACTCAAAACAATGTTTAATTATAAATAAGAAACATTGGGCTCATTTATAACATACCTGATTTAATGATTTTCCTTATAAGGAATAAATAACTATATTTTATACGTGTAGTGTTAATTTTAATATAAAATCAATTTTAATACCATGAAGCGCAGAGATTTTTCATTACCTAATGAAAAGTTATACTAGAATAATTTCGAATGAAAAATGTCAAAGCAGATCAGAGAATATAAGAAATTTTAATTTAGTGTTCAATATACGGGCACAGAATTGCAGTGGAAACTGCATTAAATATAGAATCAGAGTATATGGTTGTTGTTTTGATGACAGAATACACATGTATATTTGAAATTCGATGATCGTTTTAATTTAATTTCATCTACTGATTTTTAAAGTAAACGACAAAATTGTTACAGATTTCAATTTAATAATAAATTATATATGGAGAATGAAGTCTGCGGACACTAATATTGAACAAAAATTCACTATAAAATATTTCTTATATGTAGACCAAAGTTAGACAAGTAATAAAGCATATTTTGGACGTGTATTGATTTACAGCCCGCCATATATGAGAATGCAACTCGTATTTTTTGCTTCAAGTTAGAAAGGTTATATTTTAAGTCGTAAAATGTAAGGTAGATACGAGTAGTTTTTTTTTTCGGTTCGTTTAAACTTTTAGACATCATAAGCAAGAGACGTACTTATATATACTACTTGAACTACATGTAGGATATGCATATGTTAATGTATATTTAAACTGGGTGGGCATAGTCGTAACCACAAGTACCAGAATAGAGACTTCACTGTTTTTTATAGTAATTTTATGCGTAATAACTTATGATTTACTTTCTGCTTTAAGTTACTTACAAAACAAAAACACGTTACAGTAAACATACCAACTTGTTTTTACAAACTAACTACTAATGTCAATCATAAATTGATATTTATATTATTATGCATTACTTCTGCATACACCTAAGAAAAACATGGAGTTAATAATTCTCGTTATTTATACATCAGACATGAAGTTTGATCAAGGATAATTTAGTTAATCAATTGCAAAAAAATATACCTATATTAAAAATTATTACTAGGTTTAAAAATATTTCTAAGAAAACTTAATTATAAGGTTATCTTTTTCATCATTATTTTTCGAATGCAAAGCAAGCTATTCAAAAATATAGCCCATACATATGCCATCTAGAAAATGCTTACAGTTGAAGAGCCGTTTTAACAAGACATTGTATTGAAGCAGAAATTACAAGTAAATGGCAAAAGTCCGAGCTAAATTGTATGAGAACCACAAAAATACACAAACCATTCAATCGTAACAATCAGAAACTTAAAAAGGTTAAAGGCCATTCAAATGACTGTCACGACATCAAGTAATAGACAGCAATTCAACGAATAATAATTCAACAAAAAATCACCCAATGAATAAACACTATTATGCATTGTTCAATTGTTCAAACTTATAAACTACCGTCTCACAGCGTACCTTGATTTTCATAAAACTTTCTATTTTTATGCTTTTTGAATATCGTTGACAGACAATACAATCTGATGATAAGTATTATTTATTACCTGGCTTTGGTTAAACGGCTATAAGATTGTTATTTATCGCAGCACAAACCGCCGAGATTATAGGAGGAAATTCATTAAGATATCAGCACCGAAAAGGCATTAAAAACAGTTCGAAAGTAACGAGTGTGTTGAAATTTTGAAGAACCAGTGAGAGATTTACATTGCTTTAAGAATAAATATATGGTAGCTTAACTGGTATTATTAATAGCTTTTACTCTAACTACAGAATTCATTTTGTATAGAAAACTTCGGAATTACACAGACAGATAAACAAAGAAGAGAATGTGTGTCCATTTTAAACCATGTTCTTGACATTTTTAAATATTTTTTTGCTACAGATGTAACTAAATTATCCAAACATACATCTCGGAATTAAAATTTTGTTATTATGTACTACGAGAAAATATTTACGCGATTAAAAGATTTTCGAAATATACAACGTATTTGTCTCAAACCGAAGCAGACCATATCAAATTTTATTTCTCAATAAAATGGGAAACACTAATTCATTTATTGGACATAAATCAAGATATGTTGTAGAACAAAATTTTCTATTTTATATTACGTCTATGTAAACTTCCAACGGAAGCCATATATTTTACTATAAAATCTATAGTGGTTGTAAAAGTGCTTGAACAATATCTTCGTCGAGTATACAAACAAATTCAATTTAAACCAATAGACTTTTAGAAAAAAGTACAATTTGAAATTCTAATGTAATCATTATTAAGTAAATATTTGTATTTATTGAAACTTTAACTTGTAGTGCAGTAAAATGTGAAACGTATTAAATCCAAATAATACTGAATTATATAGCCAAAGCGCTAAAATTTTTAGAATTAAAGTATAAATAATATAGATCTATAAATTGTATAAGAAAATCAAATAGCAATTTAAAATGTTTACAGCCAATTTTAAAATGAACGCAGCCAGAGTGTATACGTATTTTTTTACTGTAGAATAATTATATACATATGTATGTTGATTTTTACTTACATGCAACTTCGATAGTAGCCGATTGACTCTTAATTTGACCTCGACCGCTCCACGCGTAGCACTCACACTTAAATTTGTCCTTCCCGAAGAACTCTTCCACCATATTTCGAGTGACATTACATTCAGCATCTACGATCCGTATCCCCGATTGCGGATCAACGAACTCCGACTGAATTGTTTGTATATTTTTCGCGCCGTTGCATTTGAAATAAATCTGCAATGAGTTAGCAGCCCTGCAGTGCAACGTCGCCGGTTTGTTTTTTATGACGAACGCATCCGCCGGTTCGATTAAAAATATCGGCAGTGAGTCTGTGTTTGATAGTAATGTATCGTCGGATTCCGGTGTTGGTTTTGTTGGTGCTGTATCATCTAGTAGTGGACCATCTGAAAGCAAAAAATGAGTTAGTTAATCAATATCTCGTGCAAAGGACACATCCTTAATATTAGCGATAGAATTCGACGTGGAAGGTTATTAGGTTCATTATAATCTAACTAGTTATTTGAGAGTACTGGGTGCTCGCGTTACAACAAATTATGGGGAGTGGAATAAAATTGATAAATTACATTTTGATTTAATATTAGAAAATTTGCTATGGTAAACGTAACATATACATCATAATATTACACTATCATTAGGTGTTATAAATATCTCTCATTTACCTTAAAACGACACAAATTTCACACTAACGACATCTTCTTCAAAATTAATTAATTGATATTTAAATTTAAAAAAAAATAATAATAGAGGTCTTTCTCATTAGAAACAATATATAACATTAAAATAAATTGTCTTGAGGCATACAACTTTAGGTTGGTCTATTAAACATAAGTCTTTTATTTAAATGATATTTAATTATAATCTTTTTATATGTTTTCTATTTATATTTAATTTGTGTAGTAATTATACTAAATGTCTAACATCAACAAAAGTCTATGATTGTTGATGTAATTAAAAGCGAAGGTAACTTATGCCATTGGCAATAGTATATAACCTTTTTGTAATAATTAGTAGGTATGAAATAAAATTTAATTTAATTCTCTGACTGCTAATGTTACAAAAACAATTACAATCCCATTTGTTGTTGAACCTTTACGTCATGATAATAATTAACAATATGCAGCTAGTTTGATTAATGACCAATACATTAGAAAGGAGTATCAGTTTTTCGAATCAGTTATACTGTTATTATAAAGTATAAAAATAGTCATTTTGTCATTTACTACTTTTGATACTAAATAAACAATAGTCATTTGTTATAATTTACGCGAAACCGTAAAGATAAAATCGTATAAACGAAACAAATGATTAAAATGATTGTTGCGAAAAATATCTTTTCCCTAAGTTTTAATAAAAAAGAATCTGTGAACACTCAGCATCGTTCATTACCCTAAACGTCTTTAATTACTCTACATTAGGGATCGAAAGACTGAAAAAGATTATAACATCTGTTCCAAATTGCCAAATTAATAACGCTCCAAATAATTCCATAATACAAATTGCCTTGAAAAGCGAGATGGCGAATGGCAATAAGAAATGGAAGATGATGCCATACCATAGTACTCGTACATGGATAGCAGCAAATCGATGAGGAATGAATAAATTTTACGCGGAACGAACACACTTCACTTCGAATTTGTACCTCCCAGTATACGATAGACACAGGGCCCCATCATTTACCCTCATTATTTCAATTCTTCATTGGCACGTGCCTATATAAATAATTCGCCAAAGAAGAATGAAAAAGAAATTTAAAAGTTCAATCGCCTGGGAAACTTTTTAAGAACAGTTTAAATGCATTAGATATTTTCACTGAGTAAATATTTATTTTCAATTTCAAATACAAGTTCTCTTTGCCACCCTCAGCCGAAGGAAATGAAAAGTTCTCGCTGTACCACACAATGCAAACAAACTTTGTCCTCTTTTTATTTTGGCCTTTCCCCTCTTCACAGCTGACACCGTACACATACTTACCGAACCACATCCTTTGAGTTTTCTTTACTGATTTATATTTCTTTTAATGCAAAATACTTTTCAAGAAACACGCAGCTACAGAAATCAATGGAGTATTCGACATTGCTTCCACATCATAGACATATACTACATGGTTGATTTTCGCAAATAAAAATTGATATAAGTACACTTTGGTATTAGGAAATGGCACAAAGATAATCCTAGATTTTCGCTCAAAATTACAATGGAAAGAGCTAATACTAGTGAACAATTGAAAAAGAATGATCCAGTGTATCAAGAAGGTGCCGGCAATTGCCGTAAACAACCGTAGGGTAGGCAAGAAAATGTAGTGGTAAAGATTGGTAATCTTTCGATGCGGTAGCTGCAACTTCTATGGCGCTCGCGATCAAACCCAACTACCGACACCGCGACGAACAAAAGCGCAGCGGGTTTGTGCTCACCTGTTCAATGCAACTAGCCCCTCTAGCAGCCATCAATATAAACAAGTTTATAGTCACTGACTTATTCACAAACGTTCAACTTAGCTATCAGCTAAGCGATCTCATAAAATAAATTAAGGTAATTAAGAGAATCATGTCACTAGATTCCACTTTAATGAGATAGTCAACCATGTGTGGTTTCCACCCATCCACAAAGGGTTCCAACCCGGGACAAGTGAACAGGCGAACTGCATAACTTGAATGCTCCCTTTTGGTCTCACATTAAACAGTATTCGCCGTTGCTAAAGATGATATTAATTATAATTTTCGATGCTCCAGGTGTCCAACTGATGGGGCACAATCAGTTGAGGCTTATTTAATTGTTAAAGTTTACGTTAGCTTTCAATTAAAACTTCGGAGGAATTGTTGCTGTATTTAAGTTACGCTTAATTGTTATATATCATTGTATGGCGCGTGTAAATGATCGACTGTACCTACTAATATTATGTTAACGGTGTTAAGACTGCACACACCGCATAAATGTTGGTGTCAGACAAATCTAACGAAATTGTTCTATGGAATTTTCTGGACTGGAATTAATCAAACAGAAAATTCCTAGTGAAGACCTTCCACATAAAATCCGGTGATATTTACGTATGTATAATATGAATATACCCTATAAATACATTAAGGCTAATGGTATTAGAGTTAGTTTACTGGAACTCTGCAGTAATCCCAAATGCCCAAATGTGTCCGTTATGCCCAGTGACCCAATTCCCAAAGACATAATCATTCTCCTATATGACATATACGCATGTGTGCATGTGTTACAAAATCTAAAAACTGCTTGGGACACATCACTTGTTTACAATCTGGTACTGAAAACTATCAACTAACTACACGCGGCTTCTACCACACAGACGTTCCTCCAAAGTTTACCTAATGGAAAAGCGATGTAACCATGAATCCCTATGGAGTGTATTTCTCCGAACAACCGTTATACATACATTAGGTATACGTACTTTGCCACTAGTGCGAAACTCTTCGATTTTTCAAAATTCCAAGCCGTAAAATATATGTTACAAATGTTTTCCTTTCGACATTTGTTTTTTCAAAATCTATATTTACCGGCGCAATTTCCCACATCAAAACATTTATGCAAAATAGTTGTTGAAACATTAAATATCGTTATATCTGACTGTCTACTTTGAGTAGGGTTTAACACGAATACAGTTGTTGATAACCCTGCGAATACATCGTCCATCCTATATGTAGTTAATTCTATTTTAAATAGCATTTATGGTGTTTCTAATAGTATTTGTTTTATTTAAAACCTAACAAAATATTTATATATAATATTTGAATAAGGCTATCGGAAAACTTTTTCTATGAAGGTTGTAGGAAATTTTATAATCTTTAATTTACGTAGTAATCATTTTTTGTTTATCTTAAACCGTTTACGCGTAATAACGAAATATATAAATAAAAATAAATTGGTATACGTATTTATATATTTTAATAGGTTTCCAATAAGTCAATGTAGATGGTGCCAGAAGTCTCGTTCTGATTCATTCGTAAACAAAATTCAAACACTATATAATACTTGATTTATACTAGACAAGAGCGTGCTCGTTCCTTTTCTAACCTAATGGTAATTTATCGGAATCTTTCAGTCTTACTACAGTAACATATTTTTGTGTGTGCCAAGAAAATACAATGTAACTAATAGAGCATCTTTGTATTGTGTATTTAAATTTATATATTTAGTAATATCTCGTAAACAGTTAAAGATATATAAGAAATTATTCAAATATAAATTAAAGATAATATATTTTTGCATTGTTTTATTATATTTATATATTTAGTAGTATCTCATGTAAAACATGTAATAATTATACTAAAATATGTTATATTGATATAACAAATGGTACTAGTTCTCCGAAAGCTGCTAATGAGCTTAAATACGAAGGTATTTTAAACAGAAGCGAATAAACTTGACAGTAACTCGCACAAAAAAAATAATCCTGAGAATAAGTCGCAAAACATGTATTTAAATAGATTCTTTTTATTATTTGTGTAAATATTCACTAATCAGCAATACGGGAATGGTTATAGTACTGGTTATCCAAACACTTCGTGTCAATTTATCTATTTGAGTGTAGAAAATGCAGTAAACTGTTTAAACCTGACTTAGAAGTAATAAAGTATTTTGATGTTGATCATCTTTTATAGTAGTAAAACGTACTTCTGTCACAGGGAGTACAGCTTGCAGATAGCAAACGTAGAGTATTTTACATACAAACTAGTTTTAGATTTCGATCTGCAATACATTGGCAATATATCAGTAGTACAGCGTTTGGAATTACAATTTACAGCGCGTAGGGGCAAAAAAAAATGCACACCTCGTTTAACCGATAAGAAAATGCCATTGGAAAAATTAGGTATGACGTAACGTACGCTTTTGTAAAATGCGAAATACACGAATTGAATTGTTTATCTAGAAATGTTCATAAATCGAGTAATTTCGTTCATGCGGAAATTTACCGGTAACAAAGCGCGTTTTTTAGGTAGTCGCTATACAAAGGAATGCAAAATGCATTCTTACGCGATTGAATACTTATATTATTTGAAATATATCCTATATATATATATATTTCTATATGTTAAACTGAAATTGCATATGCATGGCTACTTTTCATATAGTTATTCAGGCTCGTCTAACTAAATAAGCTAAAATTGCCGGGATATCTGAACTTGAAACGAAAAGAATATCTGACAGAGAATTTTTATAAATGTAGGTATAGTTTCCAGTTAAAGACATTAAAGTAGTAAAATAAGCAATACCAATTGCTTTTGCAGCTGTTTTGAGATAATTTTTTAAAATATTAGCATTTCATTCAAGTGGTATCACAAATTTGAAAAGGTTAGCAGCATGCATAGTAAATATGTAACACCATAGCACGTTGGCATTTTTAATGAAACAGGAAATCGTGGCACGGAAGTAAGATAGACTAAAGATAGAAGGTATAAACCGAAGAGAGGTGTACCAAATGCGGTCGCAGTTAAACAAGAGATGAGTCTATCCATATTCTATCCGTGAATATTAACCAGCAAGCAGCTTCCCCTTTCTTAGTTACGGGGATTAGCGAAACAGTTGGCTCCGTAATATTATAGTTTCTCCTTCTACTCGTACATACTAGTAGATCGTCTTGAGAGCAACTACCGCACTTTAAAGCAGAACTACATACATACCGTGATGCCGGCATGCTCGTGCTATTATTGTTTCCAAAGGCATCCACAATGCTTAATATATTCCGTGGTACTGTTGTTACAATTATATCATTGAACATTACAAATTCAACAAAAAATAATGAGCGTTTTACATAAATTTACATTTTGAATATGTAAAAGCACGCTTTACATGGAAGCGTTCTCTTTGGCCGACTTTTTTTCTAATTCTTTATTTGGTTTCTCCAACGCTCTTCTAGTGATTTCCATAAAAATGTTAGTAAACCTACAACGACAAATGAATCCTTTTTTCATTGTGTCGCTTTGTGAACTGAATTATTTATTTTAATTTTATGTTTGCGTGTGTCTTAGACATTATTACAGAATAACGAAAATCTTTTCGAGAGAAACGGTTATAAGTTACAACTATTTCGTTGAGATTCTTTACATATTCAAAGAAATTCTTTCTCATGGTTTATAACTATAAATCATTAAAAAAACAACCGTTATAGTTGTCTATGGAAGAAAATAATTCAAATAAAACATATATAATTAGTCAGTAATATATTTTATATATTGTAACATTTAATTTTTCATTGCCTTCTTATGATAATATTAATGAGCCCAGTGATCGCAGTTTGGAGAGCATCAATTTTTTATTATTTTTTTTTTTTTAATCTAAACTCCGTTAGTGAATTCTCCATTTGAAAATTGTTTAAATGTGCCACAAAGATTCGTACGCAACTGATTTATAACTACTTGAAATTGCACAGTTTTGTTCTATTTGATGTGCGTAAATGTTGAGAGTGCCGTGCGTATTCGAGCGGTAGTTTGGGTGCTAATAATGTCCTGCTCGCTGGACAACTGACACATTCCGTTAATGATTGGGTCCGCCTTCTCCGTGTATCGGCCGATTCTATAAGTGACGGATGACTCCCGATAGAGAGACCGGCCCGGGTTTGTGCCCCAGCAGTGCACGTTTGTTAAACATAGGAATGGCATTAGGCAAATTTAAATTTCGCGTTTAATCAACGATTTTATAATTAATGGTACCTATCACTAAACGAGTAGGACGTATAGTTATTATACTACTTTTTTGTTCAAATGCTATTGTTCAACTATTCAAAGCCCATAAATCAATTCACACGGTGTATTAGGTGCCAAATGGCATTTGCATTAGTTGGAAAACATAGAGGTATAGCGGCAATATTACATTTGAAGAATTGTAAAAAAAACTTATATACACTACTCAACAAATATAACGGAATATATTTTTTATTGCTGTTGACTTTTTTCAGTCCTTTCTCTATCTATCTAAAAGTAGCGTTGTCCGACACACACTATCGTATATGTGTTTATAATTCTCAATAAAGAATATCAAAGTACAATATAGGAATACTATATTATCATTAGAAATACATATAAAGTCTTGTATCGTTTAATTTATTTATTATTAATTATACATATACTAAATGATGGCATCACTGCAATAAATATATTATAACAATAATGTTGGGTGCAAGTCACAGTTTATTGTAGTTATGTTATATTTAAATGTTGTTAATTTATTGTAAAAAAAAAAACACTTTTTAATATTTAAATAATTCTAATGATTTGATACCTACAAAAAACAACGCTCTAATTCCCATAGGAAATGTGTTTTAATCATGATTACTCATGTACATAATTTTTAACTTAATAAACCAATATAATATTAGAACAACAAATTACTAACTCAAGATTCACAGATATGTGGTAAGGTATAATGGTGACTTCCGACCTGTGCATACTATACCTCATATATCAACTAAATTAACTTTCATGCTATGAATTAATCAATTGATAACGTCAGTCAACCAACAATAGCCTAACACTAGTTCCATCGATCAATAACGCCATGTAACAAGCCATCAATTTTTTCCGTCATCGAAATACAATCGATACAAAAGTACCATAAATAGTCTATAAGCTTCGCTTATTAAATGCCGCATTGTTACTCCTGTTATCAATTACTTTTTGATCGACTTAAGAATGTTAAATGAATTAAAAAGTTTGTCGACGAGAATCTGGTTTTCGCTACCAAAAAATGATATAAAATTGTGATCGGTCAGAACGATGATAATCATAATAATAAGAATAAATGAATTATTGATGGAGAAACTGTTAGGGCTTTGATTACAAACGCTCAACCCGTTTTGGAAGTAGTTTTTTTTTTCGTTTTTTTGATCTGCCAGATCGGTTGCTCTTGAATACGTGCAATGTATGATTCATAAATGAAATATAATAAAGAAAAACCACGCGAACCATGTGGTGTCCAGTTTTTCTATGGACTTTGAGTATTGTTTTTGAAATATGTATTAATAAATTACAAGAATAAGTATGTGGAAAGAATAAGTTTGCAATTGATACTTCTGTTAATGATGTTTTCTTTATTTTATAATATGGTTTTATATGAAAGATAGATTTTGTTTTTACCAAGTTTAGCGCTGATTAAAATAAAAACTAATCGCTTGACTATGAATATTCTATTATTTATAGACCTAAATACATTTAATTCCCTTTCAACTTAGAAAAGAAGTCAATTATGCGTAGGATATATATATATATATATATATATATATATATATATATATATATATATATATATATATATATATATACATATATATTAGGATCAAACAAAAAAAAACTCTTATGGTAACTCATACGGCTATCATACATTGATCTCTTAATTAAAAACACAAAGAAAAATCAACTTTTGTTTCGTATTATATGGAACCAGCAAGCGACAACGGCAGGCAGAGCCAATTTCTCTCTTTCAAATTCATTCGGTTATTGATTGATAGTAGATTACGAGTACCGATGTCACTAGCAGCTGTATTGTATGCAAAAATGTATGACAGGCCAGCATCAGTTAAATATTGAAATTGAATTGGGTGGATATTTTTGTGACGCTCTTATCACGCGTGTGTAAAAACAATCGAATATGTATTTGATTTGGGGCTGGCATACAGAGGACAGTGGCTTACTCAAAATATTTAATATATTCGCTAAATTTCATCAATTATTATTCTAACGCATTCTAAACCGATTTTCATCGTACTATTACACTCGTTCGTATTGATCCATTTGCTTTACTAGTTTACTAAAGTAACTATACCACATACAAATATTACTAATAGTTAACTACGAGTTAAATGAACTAGATACAAGATAAATACGGCTAGAGAATTGCATGTGTATTCTGATGGCCAACGAACCAATTAATGATTACAGCAAAATTTCAATTTTAGATTCGTATTTGATGTAATCAGTACAGTACATGTATCTGCATACATACACATTTACAAATGAACCAATAGTTGTTCAATTTTTTTTATTTCATATTGATTCCTATCGATAATTAATTGGTATACTCGCAATTATTTTTTTACAAAATGCTGACCGATTTATTTTTGGTGGTAAGCGGTTTTTTATTCGTTTCCGGTTCAGCCAATTAAATATAATATATTTCAAGTAAAAAACACCATTTCAATACATATGGGAATTGTTTAAATGTATTGTATGTAATACGCAATTTTTTTTAATGAATACAAAATTTAATAAAACAATTTCAAATGCAGTACCTATTTTAGAAACGAAATAAGCAATTTAAAAAAAATAACAATTGTACTCACCACCATTAGCTCTGACGGTGTCCAGGATGAAAAGCAGAGCAACAAGTTTCAAAAACGACATCATTATTTCACACTTGATGGAAAACTGATCAAATTACAACAAATTTTCGAACATAATACAAACACAACACACTTCACCCCAATGTAACACTGTTATTGTTAAAAAACGCGTGTGTAACCAGCCCAATTCGAGTTGACATTTTCATAGTCTAGCATCGCGCAAATGACGCAGCAACGAACAGGATCTCGTAAATGATCTGAAACAAAAGAACACGAAAATAAAGCTTCGGTTGATAGATGACGTTGCTTAATAACAAGCGAGGAAAGGAAGAAATGTAACGTACGTAGACAGGAAAACGTATAAATTAACCGTGGTATATAGAAGCAAAGCTAAAGGATCCACCATTCTATTATTTTCCTATTCTTAGATGAGATGATTTTATTAACGTTACCTTTGCGGAAGATGCAGAGCATTAGTGTGTCCTACGGAAATAAATTATTTCCTCTATTCTATCCGAAGGATATAAATTAGGAAATGGGATAATTTAATTTTTATTAAGAAGAATAATTGGTATAACGTTATTTGCGCTATGCAGGGTAGATTCTCTTTGACATTAGTCAATTATTTTGACCATTAGTAAACACGTGCATACCAATTTTTTTCTAACTATGCACTTATTTATTACGGTGTGTCTATCTAAAATCTCAACTAAATCATCTCTACATTATAGCTCCATGTGTTCCCTGAGTATTTAAGTAAATATTTACATATATAGATAATTGTAGCTCAATTTATAAAAAAATATTATTCCCACAAAATATTTAGAAAATGTAGATATTACCTTTTAATAAGATATCCAAAAATAAAAAACTACATTCGGGAATTGTATCGCTCAAATCCACATATACACTGCAGATCACTCTAAGTCGTAAAATGTATACGTAAACATAAGAACACAATAAAATATTTAGAATTGCAAGAAAAGTAATTTAATATTCAATCCGGACATGTTTGCGGGAATAAAATAAAATACGCGAACCGTATCGCAGGAAAATCGTTCGAAATGGATAAAATAATGTAATCGACTCGCGTGTGCGCCTTTAGCAACAGTTCCCCGATCGGGCCACAAGGACAGGCAAACCGTGACTGGTCTTTTCTTTGCCTAACATTTTCGGTCGTTCAACAGCTGAGAATCTTGAATGCATCCCCTACTAATACTATGTGAATTACAAGGACTCGTCTATATTCGGTTTAAGAACGAACATAGTATGCAAAATTAATATATGTAGCTACATATATTAATTTGTGTACAATGTGTGTACAATTTTAATAGAAAGTATTTCAACTGTAAACATTTGTACTGATTTCACTCAAATAATATTTATATTAATTCAATTTAAAATTACATATCTGGAATATAAAACAATGATAAATTTAGATTAATATAAAATAAATCGTGTTATTTCTATACATGTATAATGTATATAGATTTAAATTTAAATTTAAAAAAATATATTCTGTACCTATTCATAAAATTAATTCATATATTTTTTCAAATTATTAGCGAGTAAAACTAAATTAATTATAAACATAACATATAAAATTGCAAATAATTGTTAGATGAATTTGTTTTTATAACATAGAATGTAATATTATATTTAAACTCTCCTAATGCAATTTTAAGAAATATCTAGAATGTAATGAATGTGTATCTTTAAAACCTCGTCAAGTCAGATACCCAAAGGCCATAGACAGTTAAACAACAACAAAGAACAGTTAACAACAACAACAAAAGTATCTAATTAAGAAAGAACACTAGTAACAATAAATTCAGCAACCAGATACGGACAACTGATTTACAATACTCCAGTAACGAGAGCAACTAGTGTTGATGAATAAATAAAAGTGAAATATATCGCTATGCTAAACATCCTAACGTAACAAAAAGAAAAGGCGTCAATGTTGCTGTAGCGCCGCGAGTCATACACAGTTGATGGTGAAACTACATACATACCTACCTACCTGTAACCAACGAACGGTATTCGCCCTCAAGTGTTTTGAATCTTTGTAGTATAGTATAGTATAATAGGTACATACATGCATACATACATACATATACACTAGCGCAGGTAGAATAACTTGTTCCAGATAAACACTAGTGAAATAGCTCCAATACTCAAAATCAAAACGATAAATTTGAATATGCCCAATTAGAATTTTTGATCGTATTTTATGCCAGAAAATAAATTAGTTATTTTATTTTACAAACCGTACCTGAACATACTAACAAAAACGATTACTATTAAGTAGCTCTTCGTACGTAAATACGGAGAACAAACATCTGCAGTGTATTGCACTTATACGTATTAGGCATATATTAATAACCCCCTATCTAAATAATATACGCCTAATACGTATATAAGAAAGACCAGTGCTATACACTGAAGATGTTTTTCCGCGGTGATCCCGGATGGACTTGCCGCTATTTAAATTACACGCCCGGGATCTATATTCATGTACCTATAGTACATACAAATGCATGAATTTAAACTTATTAGAAAATAATACACAGAAATGGTCACATGGACTCTGAAATGTATCTATCCTTGTTTATCTTATGTACTGTATAGACCAGAAATTTATTTTGCTATTGCTAGTTGGTACGTCGAAACTTGTTGAATTTGGTCGTAACCAACCAGTTTTTCGATAGACACCGACCAGAAAAGTTCATTTTATATCTGTTTAAATGCATGTAAAACTGTATAAGTGGTAGTTAAAATAGCGTTAAATTGTTTAAAAATAGTTTAAATTGTGTCAAATCGCGTAAAATAGTGTTTTTCGTACCTACTATAGTTTGCGTACAAATAATTTACGGGACTTTGCCAGTGTTTCGAGAACCTTCCATAGGTAATAGAGATTTTCTGCTCTTTTATTAATATAAATACAATTATTTAAAAGTGTTTACAGATATATAATTATTTTTTAAACTACATTACACCATTTCTGATACTTTAAATGACTGTATTAGGATTTTTAAACATTGTTGAACCACAAACATTTATAGAATATTATTTAGAATACGTGCATGTTTTTTTGTTGCAGGATCAATCGTGCAATTCATAAAGCAGTACCTCAAATTCGAGGTAGCAGATACTTATGGTAATTTTTATTTTTATGCCATCTGCCCATTTATATTTCTCAGTCACCATATTATAAAATGTATATTTATATGTTTCTCTGAAGGGCGGGGTTTATATATTTTGGATATTTGATTAAATTGTTTTATTTTTAAATAGCATTAAATTTCCTTTAGAAATTTATTACAAATCAAATATTATTTAAATGATTATTACTTTTTTTGAAATAAATAGTCAGTAAAGGGTTCAACAATTTAAATTCAATAAATAGGATGTACCCATTGCGGCAAAACGGTGTTTTCCCCACAATTAAAAGTGCGTTACTATTATTTATTTATATGTTTTAATAATTGCCTTGATTATTTTGAACAAGTCGCAAAATCAGACACTGAACCGCCAAGCAGAGGTGGGGTGGTTGTTTGCTGAATTTAAAATCTATACCTATACATTTTGTGTACTTTTGGCTCTTTTATTAGCAGTGGTTTATTGCGATTTTTAGATGTTGTTTACAATTTAAACCAGTAATTTTATAATAATGTTAATAATAATCGTACGAGGCAGACCATGAATGCACGCGCATCTACGCTTGACAGCAAACACTTTGTTAATACTAAACATACAAAAAAAAAGGCTTTTTTTGCTGTTAAAAGCTTGCTTAAATAATGATAATTGATATTCAGTAGAAATTATACCGCGATCTTATGGAATAAATTTGATTTTTCGAAAAATACTTCAATTTGTAATAAAATGCGTTAATTTACATCAAATATAACGTTTAACTTGTTCATACATATTAAAACGATAGTTTAATAATATTAATTGTAAACTAACGAAGTAGGCATTGACCTGCCATCTCGCTGCCATATTGCACAGTGCACACACGGCCACGAATGACAGCTGAATTTTGTGAATACTTATCTCATAAAAAAGGGTTTAATCTCACGGTTCTAATAAGTTTTTTTGGTGTTAAAAGTTAACTAATATAATGATAATTGATATTGAGTAAAGTTCATAGTGGAATCTGATAGAATTAATTAATTTTTGTGAAAACATTTCATTTCTAACCTAATACATTGCATGACGCGCGTTTTCATGCTCTTCGTTTACAAAATTCGTTAATTAATTTAGTGTTTTTATTTATTTGCCTTAACTTTGAGTTCAGAATTTAATAAATAAATATTAAAAACGGTCGCGTGGGGTGTTTTAAGCATTGTTTAATTACTAAACATGATTACTAATGTATTTGCCAATGTTTTAGGGGTGACCAATCCACAACAACCAAAGGGCTTTAACAATAGAACAAGTAAGTGATTTTTTTATTATCCGGCATGTGCTATCTTTATATTTCCCAGTTTATTTCTTTCTTTCTTTCTTTATTATTGTTTATATGTATAAATATATAGTGTATGTACCATCCGATTCGTCAACAAGTGATTTATTTATTCGAATATTTCCGCGAGTGTTTCTCAATTAGTGAAATGACTACGTAAAATATCAGCCATTCCCTATAAAGTATTATTGAAAGTTTCTTATAAATAAATTCGCATTTCCGATTAAAACGTTGTGATAACAAAAGTGAGTGTTTAAATAATTGTGAGTAAATTCATGATTAAAAATTGTGCTATTAGTGAGTGATTAAAAATAAATGATTTCGCGAAATAAAATCCAGTGCAATCATCAATGAATCAATCGCTAACAGGAGCAACTAGAACTTCAGCTGTGGTTAGGAGAGGAACAAGTATTGGATGCGGATTTGGTGAGTACCATTTCTACTTTCTAATATACTTCGTACGTATCGTATCAGCAGTGATTTTCTACTTTAGGATACAAATGTAAAGAGAATCCACTGTCTTCGGGTGTACCTATATTGTAATGCTTCTTCTTCTATCTTCTTTTAACTATTTCTGAATACGGCGCGTATTCAGAAATGGTTAAACAACTGGGAAATATAAATTAGTTCACTCATATTGATCAATAACTTTTCTTAAATTAAATTGCCTAATATAAAATAGCACATGCCCCAAAAACAATGTTCAACTTTAGAGAATAACTTGTTCCAAACCACCCCTGATAATTGATTGCAGAACCTGATGAAGTGGTGGTTGAAGCAATTCAACCTTACCATGGTTCATTTAACTTCTTTAAACAAATGTCTGCATATGTCTGAAACACGCGCTTTGGTTTCAAATATATGCGGTAGCACCTGCCCTTACGGTTAGAGCAAGTATTTTCTTTCAGTTCCTTCTCGTTTCGTTCCGTTCCGTTTCGTTTGTAAATACACATTCCTCCTTGACATCGTTGGAGCAACCACCGTTGGACTTCTAGATAACAACAACATGAAGACCTTTTTTGTATCGATATCGCGACTGTCCACACTCTGGCAGTTCTGCTCCGGGGGCAGATCGTTGTTGTACTTCAGTATTATCGTGTGATATAGATTCTCGGGTGTTTATATGCATTAATTCTGGTTGGGTTTTTAATTCGGGTGTCGGGTGTTTTGGGGTGGGCGGTTCGCGATTCAAGTGATATCTTATTCAAATTCAATATTAAAGTCATATACTAACGCTGATATCATTAGGTGTGACTTCATCAATATGTTAGCCGATTGTTGTACTTTTGACTGCGTCACTACACGTCGATCAGCATCTGATACGAGTGCTGGAGGTACTAAGTATATGCTCTCGTCTGGGGGGTCTGTGTTCACTGGCATGCCGCCTATCGTAGCTTCCTTCTGTGTCCTGCTTCGCGTGAGTAACGTGTTCGTATAGCGTAAATCTGCTGGCGGTTGTGGACGTGCCTTAAGGTTGGATATACCGATATGGTGGTCATTGCCAGTGACACGGATGGCCTGGGGTGCGGTGTAGAAAGGTACATTAGCTCGTGCATGTGCAGGGTCCTAAGTACACGGTCGGTTAAATGAGATGGGTGGCACTTGTTAATATTGGCGCGTTGCAAACAAACCGACTGACGAGTCGTCCAAGAAAGCCTATCTGTACATTGTACGATGTACAGTGGGTGCCTGGTGTCTCTGGAACGGTTACGAGTCTCTCTACTGTACGACCAGGGTGCAGTAGTGCTAGCACAAGTGCCGAACTGGGTTCACTGGGAACCGGATTGATTTGTTGGTTGGTTTGACCATTCCGTTTGGTCATAATAATAAAATCTCGAAACACTGGGCCTGCCGCAGGAGCGAGGTGGGCCCCCAATAACTAACTGTACTTTCACACTTTCAGATTTAACGTTTTTCGGACGTCCCAGTCCTGGTTAACTGGGTGTCCACCTTTTAAAGTATTCGCAGTGTGTGAGCAGACTTGCACACTGCACCCTATCTATGGCAGTTCGCCTTCTAATCCAAATTTCTTTCAGTTATTTACTTACAGGTGTAACATTGTGTCGTACCCAATGTTACAAATACATCACGCATCAGCACACAATTGTGTGTGCCTCGTGCTCAGAAGCACAAATTAGAATAACTATCTTCAAATATTCAAAAAATCTTCAATTAAGTAGGGCCCCTTCGGGGTACGTTTCAAAATAATCTTTATAGTTTTCTATTCAATACATTAAAGAGTTTATTTAATTAAATTTTAACGTAATTTCTTTTGCATTTGTTGCAATATATATGATAGCTATTTATTATTTATTTAATTTTGAGTCAATTGAACAACAATAGTTTTAAGTATGAGTCCTCGTGTTGGCTCTGGGTCCCCGTGTTGGCCCTCTGGGTCCTCGTGTTGGCCCTCTGGGTCCTCGTGATGGCCCGGGTCCTCGTGAGGCCCTTAAACGCAATAAAACATATTGCTATGCATCAAAACAACAAAGAAGCACCTGGAAACTCGGGTGCTTCAAAGTTGCAACCAAAGTTGGTTTGAAAAGTGTGTATATTTGTTATAAGAGGCACTGTAAAGGGTCCTGTTAGGATTTACTGAGTTAAACGTAAGTCTAGCTTGGTAAAAGTTAATCAAATTTTCCTTTCCAGTACTTCAGGATCACGCTGGCCCATTTAGGAGCTGTTGGACTTCGCTAGATTTTTATTTATTTATCTAATTTAAATCGTGACCAGATTCATATTAATAACTTTTATTATTTTAATAAAATTAAATATATATTTATTAAATATAAATGTAATACTTTAAATATTAAATATAAATTCCTTTTCTACAATCTGGTCACGCCAGTGTTTATTTTATGTATGTACTAACCAATTCCTTTTCAGCTTAACCCTTTCTAATTTTACAGCTTTCTTTCAGCCTAATATTTCCCTTTCAGCTTTTTTTTAGCTCTAAGTTTCTTTCAGCTAGTTTTAATTAATTAAGCTAATCATACTTTTTACTAGCCTAACTTTTACTAATTTTCAGCTTGTTTTTCAGTAGACGTAAGATGTTAGTTTGTAAGCTAGAGTCCTCCGTGGCCCTCCCCAACCCTTTCAGTGCCACATAAATACATGTATTCGTTTCAGCTCTAGTTATATTAATATTTCAGCTTTAATATTATGATTTTCGTCAATAACTTCGAAACTATACGTGCGCCCCGTGCTCAGAAGCACAAATTAGAATAACTATCTCAAATATTAGGTAGGGGGTGGGAATATCTTCAAATAGGTAGGGGGTGGGAATATTTCATTTAGGTAGGGCCCCCGCCGGGATCCGTTCCAAAATGATCTCTTATAGGTAATGAAATATATAAGTTTGTATCGCAATATAGAATCTTTCATAAATCGTATACGTTTTAATCCAAGTCTAGCTATGGAGTTGATTTTTGAACGGAACCCTCTTGGAGTTTACCTTGACGTGGTGGCGGGGCTTAAGCTTCTCTCGCTTATGTTTAAATGTTACTTATTTCAAAAGTATATTTTTTTTGTTATGAATAGTGCGAGATGCAACAAAAAAACTCCAAACGTGGTTAGGTTTAAGAATCATCATTTTCTTTTGCCCGAAATAATAGATTCTCGGAAGCTAAGTAATATGTCAATTCGTAAAATGCCCCCAAACTTACTTGAATAAAAACAATTTTGTTTAATTTTTCCCGATGCGCCATCGACATATATATTGTTTATTTTCAAAAGTAAATCAATATTAAATAATTGCTTCTTGCAAAATGCATTTCACAATTATTTTACGTAACTAAAAATACCCATGCAGTGTGGTATGTACATATATTATAACGCTGGGCGGCTACAAAAATTAATATTTCAGCTTTAATATTATGGATTTTGATCAATAACTTCGAAACTATACGTGTGTCCCATGCTCAGAAGCTCAATTTAGAATAACTATGTCAAATATTAGGTAAGAGGTAGGAATATCTTCAAATAGGTAGGGGGTGGAAGTATTTAAGTTAGGTACGGAGTGGGATTTTATTTTAGATAAGTAAAGCCCCGCAGGGATACGCTAAAAAATGAACTGATTTTTGAGCGTAACTTAAGCTTACCTCACTAATGTCTATATGAATCTTATAATTTGAGACTAGAACATACAAATACCTAATATTTTAACAAATTCAAATTATTTGGTAGGTGTATTCAGTGGTATGATATAAATTCGAGAGATATAACATAATTTCTTCGACTCAATATTTGTTGTAATTAATGTAGGTAAATATAAAAGAGTTAAGTATTTTATAAAATAGAAACAACAAAAGGATGCAACAAATGGGTAACTGTCTGACGAATAGAAACGTTTGCAATTGAAAACAAATAATCAAACAACTTTGAAACATACGGTTCCTTTCCGTTCTTAGAAGACTCCCTCTGCAAGGAAGTATTCCACACAGTAGGTAATATAGATCAGTCTTGTATCTGTGCCGGTAAACTGAATGCACCATCTGTTCGTTCCAGTGCGTCAGGAACAGGCAGCATCATATATATTTATATGTGTACTCCCTTCGCCCAGACCTTTTAAGATCCGATGGCTGCATCAGTGCTAAGTGCCTTCTAATGTAGCACCAGAAATATCTCACCGAAAAGACAGACCGCTTTAAACAAAATGTACTTAAGATAAACAACGTTTTCAAATGCATCCGAGAATACTACTAATAAAAGTAATAAAAAATCTATAATATCGTCTCAAGTATTATTTTTAGTACTATGTCAGGTAAACAACAGATAGCAACGCAGACTTATTCCTGAATAAAAAACCCTAACGAATTTAGGATATCTTTTTAAGTGCCTCTTTGTTAACTTGTCTTCGAAACGATGTTTATTCCTGAAATTATACCTGTTTTATCTCAGCCAGGTAAAGTGACTTACCTGTTTTCTTTGTCCATTGTTTTTTATCGTCTCGGATTGTTTTAACGTTGTCATGGTCACACACTATTTTAAAAACATTTTTTGCCCCGAGTATTCTATTAGTACGATTAACCACATTAAAGTATTACCTATCTATGTAATTATTGTTGGTAACCATTAAGTCGTTACTAATTTAATGTATTTTCGCTTTTAAAATAACTTTATATAAAAACAAAAGAGCTGGATGTGTGTGTGTGTTTTTTTTGTGATAAAAACGAATCGTCAATTTGGGAATAATAACATACCAATTTGATACGATGGAGATCATTATTTTTTGTGAACTCGTTTCGAGTATTTCCTATATTATTGTTTTTTTTTATCGAAAATTGGGACGTTCCCCATCGATAGAATGTATGGAAATAATTTTATACAAACTACAGTTCTTTCTTTTAACATTTTATATCCTTGTCATACCGGTCGGATTTTTCTAGAATAGAAAGAAATTTGTCGGCTAAAACTCCGATAAAGTTGGTTGGTTGGCCATTTTCACACATAAATCTATCTATGCTTTCCCAGAAATAGGTATTTTAAATTGTTTATTTTCTACTCGAAAATCTAAATTAATAGTATCGTAAAAAGCGATGTATATTATAAAAATGGTTGTCCCACAATAAAATTTCAAATTAACACAGTTCAGCTTTACAGTTTGTTATTAAATAGGTACAGAATGACATAAAACACGTCTTATTTTTACAACATTCGTTTATTACAATTTGAAAATAAATAAAATGCCACAATTCCCAAAAGATAAAAAAAAAATTACTAAGAGAATATAACTTGTATAAAATGTCTTACTTGACTGTGTTACTAGTTCCACTAATTACATTTTCGTTAACAGTAATTCAATTATTATTTATTCGCAAAATTCAAATGATGCAAACAGAAAATTGAATACCTATAACAAACATAATAAAATGAAAGTAACCCGATTGTAAAGTGTTTTGTTTAAATTCAATAGCATAATTTAAACCTATGAGTTTTTGAAAGGTACTTTGCATATACGATATGTATGTATGTATGTATGTATGTAGGTACGCTATATTTACAACACTCTCCACATGATAAATTCGATAATTTACAACAGGCACTGACGCTCTTAAAAAAGCCGAGAAATTACAACCATCGAAATAAAATACCCGTGAATACAAAAATTTACAACACAATTAACCATGGCAGTCATATAAAATATACATATAAGTTGGTGCCCCATCAGATGGTGTATTATAAAATATGAAATGTGAAATATTTATTCGTTGTCGTACGCGTATGCTATCTTTCACATAGTGGGCGTGTGTGAAAAAAACAATGATGATGATCAAAAAAGCAGGCATTGAAGAAGCGCACGGCAAGTGGTCTGTCGTGTATGTTGGTCATATAATCTTACAACGGTCATAAATTGATTCTCACCGGTTAATGAAAGAATGGATCGATGTACGGACATTATTTATAACCGGTGTTAGGAGTGGTTAAACAAACACACAAGTAAAATAAACAAGTACTAGTAGGTTCACACTGAGTTTGTTGTATGTATATACATACATATGTACTATAAGTATGATGTATTTAGATATTGAATAATGTTGCAGCAATGTGCATTTAATTATATGTACATACGTTTGTTCACGTGTAATGTGGAAGCGAGAATCTTTTCAATTCTTTAAATATCTCTGAATTTATTGTATTTTAATTTTGTTTTACTTCTTATGGAAACGATTTTCTCTGCTGTGATGTACTCCATGACCTATGATCATCATCAACATACATTTTTGTAACTATGTAGTACCTACTTCATAACTGTTTATCACAATAATAATTTAAATATTAGTTGTAAACGACACAAAAGTCAACGCATATATTACACGTGCTTTCATGATAATTACCTCATTATGTCTACGATTCTATAAGAAACAAAGCGCGCATTAAAACTAACATTTCCTTTTTAGTATGCGGCCGAACTACAAGGAACCAATTTAACTCTACAGAAAAAAAACCCTACATTATTATAACTTTACTATTCCCGCACAGAACTTAGTTGAATTTTACAGCGGTCTTTAAAAATATACTAACAATTTATATTTCCTTTCGTACAACACCGCTGCCATAGAGCGGTAATAATTATTATGATATTTCATGGTTTCTGAAGAAGTGAGGAGGGCCACGTTAGCGCAGGTACTGATATAGAAAACCAGCAGGGGTTCAAGGGGGCAGGGAATAGGCGGGGAGGTCATGAGAAACAGAAAGAACAGTGGGATATGTAGACACGTATACAGGGAGACCGCAGTGGTCCAGTCCGAAGAGAACCTTTTCTAGAGGGCGCAGATAATGTTACAAGAGCCACTGCCTGCCCTGCGAAAAGTCGTATTTCATTACCACCACGTACGTACGTACCTCTACGGGGTTTCTTTGCAGAACCGTATTCCAGATTTGAATAGGTATCCAAATGGGTTTAGCTGCATAAGCGCTAAATCGTTCTCAACATTGGTTTATTATATACCATAGATTTGCAATTGAATTTTTATTTAAATTGTTAGGGCAAACAGATAATATCGTCATTTGCATTGAATCTGATCTAACTGTCTGTTAGATTTATGTGCTGTTGAATTAAAGCAAAGAAACTATTTGCATAAATGTAAATGAAATAAAATTGTGTCAGTAGATCGAATGATTTGATAATAATTTCAGTAAAACAATTTCAATTAAAGTTCAACTACAACACGATTTGCAAACACAAATGGTCCACACAGTATTTTAATTTCCTCTTGACATTTTATATTTACAACAATTGCGCCTCTTAATTAAGTTTCCATTTCTAAATATCTCTATAAAATAAATACTTGAAACACGATTATTATTTCGCTGTGGCTATCTTAGGATACCGTGATGATGTTAACTAATAAATTTAAAGAAATTTCAAAACGAACTCAGGAAATAAATGGTAGCACCAAAAAAGTAAAGTAATAAAAAACTTTACTGATTTTAATCAACTTGAATTAGGTGAAGACAATTTTGGTGATACTGCTCTGCAAGCCATCCCTTACAACCAGTGCTGTGCAGTGTGTAGGGTACCCAGGAAACAAAGAGGAAAAACTTTGTCGGGTCGAAGGAAAAAACATGCTTCGCTTGTATTAGGAGAACCTTTCTACTGTAAGATGGGATCTCCTACAAATATTCTAAAAACCAGTTAACTGTTCTCTTAAAATTAACGCCATGAATCTTAGAAAGTTTCGACTGTGAGAGATCTGTTATCAATGTGATATAATACTTGAACGGTACTAGCTACTATTTTTTACAACCGATCCTTAAATCGATTAAAGACATCTTTAAAATAATTTGTATTAACGTTTTTGTTTTTAATACAAAATGAAATATAAATAATATTTAAATTTGTATCAACACAATGTTTCGAGATTAGAAATACAAATATATCGTTTGGATTCAATTGATTAGTCAGACAGACTCGGTGACAAAGAAAAACGGCTTTTGTATCCTACAGCTACTCGAATACGTTGAATTATAATGTCTCCCGGTTTTGTTTCTAGAAGAAAGTCGATTCTTAACACTGATTAACCGTCAACGTGATAATTCTTACGTTACGTTGTCATGTTTACTTTAGATTTGTGTTTGGCGTTTGCTTTTGTTCAGCCCACGGGCTTCTTATGGTTTAAAATTTATATTATTAGACACGGTAGCTAAGAAATAATCATACACAAACTACATTATTACCTGGAGGAATAATACAATTATTAGGGGCGTTAGAAAAATTATTTATCGCTCACAGAATATTACATAGTTTGCTTACTTTGCTTTAGCTTCAATGAATAAGGAAGTAAACGAAATTATATTACCTACTCATATTTACATTTGGTTAATAATTCAGCTTTCTTTTCTATACTATGAGTCCCTATAACATATGGAATATGAAACGTTTCATTTGTTTTAACTATTATATTATGATTATGGATGTTATAATTTTCTCAAAAAATCTTTATCTCATATTTCATCAAAATTAGAAATACCACATTCTTTATTTATTTAATCGTGTTTTTAAAATCATATAGAGATGACACATTCTACTATGCGCGCTTCGCGCGTGTTTCATCTTAAGTTAATATTCAAAAATCTGATTTAGGCTTAGTACCAATATCAATTTCGTCTATTTTATTGAATTGATAGAATCGGGTCAAAGGTATATGAACGAACACATTATACTTCCGTCATGGGTGTACGCTCGCCTACACATTGAATAAAAGAAAAATCGGTAGAAATTTTGTGAAATTTTTATTAAAACTTTACATAAAAATGATCGGATAAAGAGCATCGTATACCCAAGCTTTCAGTAACGTTCATAGATTAGGTCACAGTCATACCCAAATGAAGCTTTTCAAGCCCATTTTTTCATTCACGACGAAAATGAACTTTTTCTTTTGACACCAATTTATCTAGCTTCAACCAAGTATAAAGACGAGATAATATGTTAATAAAGAGATACTCAACCGAAAAAATGAGGGAAAAAATATTTTTAGAATTAAATTAAGTTTAGATAGGAGGCGCATTAATCAAATAGTTGTAGCTATGCATCTCTTTCATAATTAGCCGGCATTTTAACCGTTTCTTTCTACTTCGAAATAAACTTCTTTTGTTTTAATCCTGTCGGGACCCGTTTAGCAGGTGCATCTAGATCGAATTGATTATGATAGTTCCAAAAGACGATCGGACGTTTGTTTTTTTCTTCTTCTTTTTTTCTAAAGGGTTCGGTCAGGTAGGTAGCTCGAGTGATTCGGAATTCGTGTTTGTAAATCGTAAAGACAACGAAAATTGAATGTCTTTCGTCGTGCAGGCCAGATGTGTCCGTTCTGTTTGTTTTGTTGTTGTTTTTTACTTGAGGGGCTGCACCACATGGGGTACCCCAAACTTCATCGTACATCAAATATTTTCAAGGTATCGATGAAGGCTTTTATTATTTTTTGTTTTAAATGTTTGGAAGTACAACGTCGACTTGTTTGGTTTCGGAAATTTGTGTCCTAATCGATCATCAATATCCCCCGCAGTTTTTTGTTTATCTTTGATTTTTTTTTTCCTTGCTTTAAAAGATTGATTATAATGTACCATCTATTTCATTAATTACGATCATATCTAATTCTATTTATTAATCAACCTTGTGTTTACTTTAATCACGCACACAAACAAGCTGTTATTAAATTAAATATACTGATATTATTACTATTATTATAAACCATATAAGAAATTAGCTATTGTGTTTTGGCAAATACCGTTTTGATCTATGACTCAATATAAATCAAAACAATACTCGCCAAAGTGTTTTTTGTAATCTTGATTTATTACTGTAAGCGATTGTTTTTAATAAAAGTCTTACTGTCGATCTTCATATTTCATTATAAAAATTAATTATAAATTTATTGCTCATATTCGTATTGTAGCAAACTTATTTCTCAAAGAAAATTTGGCTCTGATTCAAAATATTATAGGTTGAATAATATTAGTAGGTATAGGTAGTATCTACATACATAAACCTAAATCGCAAAAAATCCCGGAATGTAAAACAAATTATTTCTTAATTTACATGAAATTATAAACTTTTTTTTCAAAAGCATGTTAGTTAGACACGTTTCCGGTTTAGCATGTGTTAATAAATGCTTTTTTATAGTTCACTTACATTAAATTTAAGATATATTTTACGAGCACGCTCATTTGCAGCTTGTCTGTAATTTTTAATTAATTTTACACATACCTTAATTTTATTACTAACGTCTTTAATGCATATAGATTTTAAACCACTTAAAACCAACAAGTTTATTTTGAATAGTAAAATTGTTTATTACTGCAAATTTTAGCATCAAAATATATAGATTAGCGATAATAAAACTACTATGAAAGAAAAACGTTTAACAAAAATAAAAAAAGATTAATTTCAAGGGAGAGAGAATCTGTGAAACACCAAAACGCAATTAACAACAATTTTATTTGCTTATTTATTTTATGAGTATTGAAACCTACGCACAGCGAGATCCTAACAACTCATGATAATTACTGAACAAAATTGCTGAGCTCCACCAGTAACATGACACGCAGAAAAATATTGAAATGGTTTTGAGCAGCGAAACAGAGATAGCGCATTTTGTATGTTACGCTTGAGGGATCTTCCTTATTCGGTTTCACATGGGCAGAAGAAGGGAGGGCACCGCATAGATTATGAGATATTTGGGTTTCAGATAAGCAGGTAGTTTTTAAAAATGTTCTCCACTGTCTGTCCACTCGTAGCCGTTGTTAACTTCATAAAGATGAATGGTTCACGATGAAAAGTAACAATTAAGGGGACGTTTTCAAATGGCCATCTTTTTTCGGCTGCCCCGCTCCGATGCAAGCCCACAGACATATAAATTTAAGTCAGTTGCTTTGTGTTTTATTGTTCTATACAGATTGTCATTGTATAATGAATACAAAGAGGATGTAGTGGACAATGTTTTAGTTGTTTTGTCTTACGTACATACTACATCTAATTCAATTCAATGACCACATGTCTAATAAGTATTTAGGATAGGTTGTTTCATTTTCTTCTTGATTAAATATTTTCTTCACAGTCTAGATTTTATGATAAAAAACGTTTCAAATGAATTAATTTTCAAGATGTGCAATAATACATTTGACAATTCGATTTCAATAGAAAACGGTCAATTTGTAAGCTTTTGTATATATATATATATAATATATATATAGATAGATATATATAGAGATATATATAGATATATAAAGATAGATAATTATTAGATAGAGATAGAGATATATAGATAGATTATATATAATATATTATATACTATAGATAGAATATAATTAGATATATATATGATATATAGAATATATATATATTTATAGAGTATATATAAGAGAGTATATATATAATAGATATATATATATATTTATAATGATATATATATAGAGATATATATATATATTATATAGTTAGATATGTATATATAAAATAATTATATACGATATATATAATACTATATATATATATATATATATATATAATATATATATATATTATATAGATATATATGTATATATAACTAGATATATATATATATATATATATATTCATATAATATATATATTATATATATATATATCTATATATATATATTATATATATATATATATTATACTATATATATATATATTATAATATATATATTATATATATATATATATATATATATATATATATAATATATATATATAATAGATATATATATAATAATATATATATATATTATATATATATATATATATTATATTATATATATATATATATAGAATATATATATATTATATATATATATATATATAAATATATATATATATATATAGTATATATATATATATATATATATATAGATATTATATATTATATAATTATATTTATTATATATATATATATATATATATATATATATATATATAGATATATATATTATATATATAGTATAGTATATATATATTATAGATATCTATATATATATATATATATATATATATATATATATTAATAGAGACATCGTATTACCAAGCAAGTTACAATTTAAAATGAGACTGCTATCTAAGATCTGAACTGGTTAGTTGCTTTGATTAGGTATTTAGAAGATTAATTAATGGAGTAGTATATAAACGATGTGTTCAACGATCATGCTTAGATTATTTTAAAACTTAATGTCTACGTTCTAAATGTTATCAATGTGATTTATCTATGATAATTTACATACCTTATTTATTTGCTCAATAATCTAATGTAAATTATAATATTAAAGCTTTAGGCAACTGAAAATATATTCCAGATATAATTTTATAAAATAAAGAAACCGTGCAAATATAACTCTAATTTTTTTACTTTCTTCTCTCGTAAGGGTCATCAAAAAGTTAATACCAGTTTTAAATTACTAACACAATTCTTAAAATCAGCATGGCCTACTCAACGGATTCCTGAATATTTTACTGATATTTTATGCACTAATTAATTTTTATTTACTGCGAATCCAAAATTAACATATCCACAAAAACCACATAAAAACGTCAGGAGCTACTGAATAAATTAGCGGAAATTATCGATGCGTAAAAAAGCGAAATAAAGTTGTGCATATTTTAGTGGATTTTAAAAATCACTGAGTGATTTGTCCCTCTTAAAGTCAAAAAACGTAAAATAATTATTTAACATAAGTGGTGTAAGATATAGAGGTAAAGGTCCACGGCGTAATTGTGCCCAGAGCTCTGTTATTACTTTAATTATAAAGCTACGGCAGCACACTCATCTTGAAAGACGAAAATGAAAGAAAAAAGAGATGGTTCGAAAAAAGTTTTTTTTTGCTCGTTACGAACATTTTTATGGCGGCGTTTAAAATTTTTTCTACATACGGTCTGTAATTATTTTTAATGCACCTCTTAAGGTAATTTTCATTTCATTTCGGAATGAGCATTGTTCCTTTTGAAAGAATCTTAGAAATTATTTTATCTCCTGAGAACTTAACCTACACACACATTGAGCCTTGGCTTTTTTGGTACAACATTTTTTAATTGTGATTTGAAATTATTTCTCTTTCATTACATACATTTATTTTACGAAATATGAGTATTGTAATCATGAAAAATATCGGGATTGGTGCTTTATCCAGTTGTTTATTGTTGTTAATTATTTGAATGTGTTTTTATTAGATGAAATATAATAATTTGTGAGTAGAATAAAAAATTAACTATCAAATATACTATAATTTATATTGTAATTGGTAGTAAACTGTCATAATGACGAAACTATTGCAAGAAAAGCAACTGCCAAACACCGCGGGTTACGTAGTATTAATAATAGCAGATTAAACTATTTCCTCAAGATGTAAAAGTACATTTAAGCTGTTGTTGCGTTATTGACGGATATTCATCAGTAATACAGACGTATATAGTAAATAATAATTCTAATTTTTAATCGTTTAATATTAGTTTTAATTGTGATTTCATTGTTTCAAACTTTATAAAATAATATTATAGTACATATGTACATAGATATTTGTAGGTAGGTATAGCAAGATAATCTTGAGTTCATTAATACAAGAATTATTTGCTGTTTGCGTCAAATATTTACTACTTCGAAGTTTGAAATTTTTACAATCCTATTAGCAACATATCGCTAATTTATTTGGCTACAAAAACCAGATATTTTCAAAACAATTTATACTGAAAATGTTCACATGTATTAGCAACTGACAAAAAACTGACAGACGTAAAAGGTTAATAAACTACGCAGTAATTATACGACAATGACACGAAAAATGTTATTTATTTGTGCCGTGTGTGTTCTTACGACTATAAAGACTAAAGTTTACGGAAATTTCATTAGCCTGCAGACATGCGCAACAACAATTCCAACATATGAAAGAATATGTTATTCTGATGAGGTTGTAATCTGCGCTCGAGTGCACACTGCACGCAATAACAAAACATGTCGTGTTTATGACACATAGAAGAAAGGTGCAAATTAAAACGTTCCTGAGTATCAAAACGCGGCTAACATCAGACATATCCTTAATTAAGTAACATCATGCTGCACAATAATATTTAATAATGTTTTAAAGAGCGCGCTTTATAAGACGTGGCACTACACTTGCTTTTCGTTAACGTGTAAAATATGTTAATTCAAAAAGAACAAAATCCGGTGTACAACTGTCACTGGACTTTTTCATTATTTTACGTGCATAGTAAAGGGAATGCATTTTCAAAACGAAGAGAAATGCAAATACTGAGATGAAAGTACGTACGTGGCATTACATCACCAGAATCTAGAAAGATTTTAATGTAGTTTAAAAGTGAAGCTTTCAGAATTGTTTGATCCTTTATTGAATTTTACCAAGGAATTATTACTACGAAAGGAATAATAATGTATACTTATAAAATACAACATATCTCGTCTCTAACTAATATTTAATAATAATTACGTTCTAAAGTTTGCGTTTTAGTCAGCATCTCTCGTGTTGCGCGTTAATTTTTCAAGGGCGCCACATGGAGTATACATATAGCATGTCCTACGAATGCGTGTCTCCATTACCATCAACTAGGACTTGCTTGATTTTAATCTTCTTGGTTACGGCGGGAGATTTAAGTAATCGTTGCAAATTTGCATAAGTAGTAAACGTGTTTTTTGCACTAATTAAGTATATCGTCGCAACGATGTTGTACGTTAATTCTTATTTATATCATTGCGTTTTATAAAACGTATAATTAAAAGTGATACATTTTTTCGTAACAATTTGTTTGTTTGTCTTATTTCGGTACCTATGTTACCTATATTATAACTAACTAATAAATTCAACATGGCTCGAACGGGTTTCTTGGGTATTAATGCGCGGTTTTTCATTATTGGATCGTATTACATCTGCTATCTTAATAAGTATTTATAATATATCATAATTTGTTCGGATACATAACTCAATTTATCACAGCATGCAAATCTGAAACATTTTCATTACAAGTTGATTCATCTACCGGCTTTTCGAAATAAAACGAGTAAACGGTATAATTTTCTACTATATAGACGTGTGGGCACATTCAATAACTTTGGGGCGGCATGTCAAGCCATAACAATAACTTAAAAGTGAAAACTTAAACACTTGCTTCTAATGGCCAACGTAATAAAGGCGTTTAAGTTTAATAACGTCCTTAAAATTAAAATACCTAATCTTAAATTTGACAGCATGTAAATTACTCTAACAAACTTTCTTACACGATGGAAATATAGTTAGGTATGTACATATGTATGTATATCGAAAATGAAAAATATTAATATTGTACACAACTTTTGATTGAAAAGCTACAATTAATTATAAATCTGAAAACTATTCATTCCATTATAAACAAAAATAGATAAACGATTGTTATTAATAATCTCTAATCAAATGAAAACAATAGAATGGTTATGTATAATTACAAAATGAATTGGTGACATGTTCCACTATTACCATTATTTCAATTTGTATATGACAAGTAGGAACTAATCCATTACAAAAAGCACAGTGATTGATTTTTATGCTGTAAATAAATAAATCAAATAGTTATGATTTATCCATCCGACTCAAATTAATTTATACGATTATCAATTACCACTCAAATCGTTTCAATCACAAGTTAAATAAACTGCGACAGGAAATAAATCAGTACATAGGCGTATCCATAGGTGATGCGCAATCATTTTAAGAGTTTTGAATATTAAAGCATACCTGGTCAACGCCCAAATGGCTGGTTCCAGATTACATACCTGTAAAAGAAAATTAAAACATTAATACATCTGTATATTTAAAAAAACATTTAAACAAACAAAATATTACAAATTTATTTTCGGGATCCTGAACACCCATATAAATTACAGTATCTCCGCCTATCGATATGTAAACGCCAAAAATATGTATATTATTGATTCGACTACGAACAAATAGCAACATAATTTATTTAACAAAATAAATATTTTATGATACGATGTTTCTGCATTATTGATATGCACACCATTTATTATATGTGGTCTAAATACATAAATTGAAAAAATATTTCAGGCATTATATGGTATTTATATTTTCATGTAATTTGCTTGCGTATTTTTATTGAAATAAAAAGAATTTCTTGATAATGTCGTTCAGAATTTTTTTATGCGCGAGCGCGCGCGCGCGTGTGTATGTGGGTGTTTTGAATGAAAATATTTACTAAAAGCTTAAACATAGAAATTATAAGGGAATTGGCATGAATGGAAACAGTGTCTCTTAAAATATGCTGTTTTCCAATGTTGGCCCATTTACATATACATATATATATATATATATATATATATATATATATATATATATATATATATATATAAAAAATATTGTATTTCAATTTATTGATTAGTTTGTTATAAGTATTTGTTGATCGCCCTAATCAAGTAAAATGTATAAAGATAGATATCTATTGAAATCTAGATCGTTTCCAAATTTTGTGCATTCATGTGGCACATTATTACCACATACATAATAGTTTTCAAAAACCGTTATCCAAATGTTGTTTATGGGTACCAATATATAACTTATCGCGATGCAATAAACATGAAAAATTAATATTTCGCTAGTATATAGTTAGTAGATTGAATCAGCCACGCCTTGAACATTTGAAACCACCGAAAAAGCATCGCTGGAACTTTCACCATTTAATCTTGATTTGAAATATATTTCACTGACACGCGTCTTCTTTAAAACCCGTATGTATGTATGTATGTATGTACATATAAACGTTGAGGTGCTGACGCAAGAACGTAACGTAAAGTATAAAATATAAACCAATTATGTTGGTCGACCGTGTTCGATATAATGCCTACATTTCCGGCCACGCGGTTAAGACGCGCACGAATATAATGGTCTAAGCGCGTGTTGTTGTTCTAAAGTAGTGTGGCGCACTGGTAGATAGCATCATTGGCCGATAGTGGAATGGCGTTTCGTGCGGCCTACCAATTTATAAAACTGTCGACGCGAACCGAACTGGATTACTTATTTCTATATCGTATCGGTTCTTTGAAAGAGAAGAAACGTTAACTATACGCCGTACCCCGTCTGCTTTTACTCATTTAACCCCTCGGGGCTATGCAATTCGCGAGATCGTAACGTCACGTACTTAAAAGGGCTCCTTGACTTTGAGTTACTGGCCTATTCGTTTTGTTATTGCTGTTTTATTTATTACAATGTAGATTCAAGTTAGTTTTTGTTTTATAGTGAAAATATGATGGCTAAATTATTATAAAGTTGTGGCGATTAAAATAATTATGTATTAAATAAATAATACTGCTGTACCCTGGTACAAATTGCTTTCGTATACGTCTGACTAAATAATTACTGAAACTGGAGAATATATTCGATTCTAACGCTAACAGCGGCTGGCTTAGTATACTGTTGTATGAACTAGTTGAAAATATAGTTAATGTAATCCTGACTGCAAGGATTTAAAATGAAAAGCGTCAGTAAATAACATCCAAATTTGAAATTCTATGCGGGGTTAGTTATTATTCCGCTTTTTAAATAAATAGTATTTTTTTGTGCGCAAGAGGCTGTTGGGTTACCGCTGCCAGGAAGCACGACGACCTAGATTCATTCGTGCCAGTTCCCAAAGTGTAAATTTACCTTCGGAAACCCCTTGTGTAACTGTCGAATGAATAGAGAATAGCAAACGAACGAACGAACGGACATGGACAACACAGACATGTTTTTTTTCCGTAGAGCGTAGCTTAAATTATTGAACAAAACAAATATTTACCACGTACATGACCGAAAAAAGAGGAATGATTTTTAAACGCCATCCATAACTAAACATTCATATTTGTTTAGGAACACGAGATATACACTAATGAAAGATGCCACCCTACTGTCTCTACCAGAGTGGGATTAAGGGACGATGAGGAGTTGGTGGCCGAGTCCTTAATTTCCATAAAAACAATGGCGCCGGTTCTACATTCGTGACCGGATGCGAACACTTTTGTTTTAAATCTCTTCATTGTGTTTATGATGTGCACATCCAAGTTTCGCTGCATTTTCAGTGTATGGCTTAATTATTCAAAAGGGTTATATAAATATTGGTTTTCAACGAACGCCCATTATATTATTTCCATCTATGTTGGCGGGTGGAGTTGTACTAATTGAAACGTAAATATTATGATGGGGAATCATTATTTCGATGAATCGACAACAATTTTAGGGAAATTTTTGTCCGAAAGAGTGTCCGTGTTTTGGATGAGAAATGAAAATAATGCGAACAGACAGTTTTAATTAAAAGTGACATCACTTGGTATTAATTCATTTAAATTTATCGACTTCGCAGGAAACTTTTTGTATTTATATTAGAACCAACCTATAGAAATTCACAGGAGCTTAATGGAGGCCATACGTCAAATATTGTAAAATACCATTTATAAAATATATTATTATAAGTTTGGACATGAGCCCTTGAGATTCGAAAGTGGAACAAAGCTACTACAAGATGATCCATTAAAATTAATCAACATCCCGAATTTGATAGCACTCGACTAATGTGATGCACGCCTGACACTATTACCGGTGTAATTAATTTTAGCTCAAAAATAGTTAAATATAAAATAGTCAACATATATGTTAAATAGATTGGTAGATAAACTAATTAAGAAAATTAAATTTAAACCGGAATTGACGGTTTAGTTACATATTTTTTTAAAGTGACACGGATTCCAAAAAAATAAAATACTGTCAATAGTGTAAAAGGCGAATGAATAATGCTACATAAGAATCGCGAGGAAAAAAATAAATTTCAGACATTTTCCATATATAATTATTTAAATGTGTTTGTCTATTCAAATGACTTAAATCAACATAACTTCCGTAACTTTTTACATTTATTATCTAACAATGTCTAAATTAGTTGACACACATCAAAGTACAAAACTCCCACGCACACACAGAACAAACAAACAAACTACAGTTCATTAATTAAAAGAAATGATAAACCATGCTGGGTACCCAGTCCACTCCGACCCGACCAACGAATGACTCATAGATAATTAATATCATTGATCGATAGTTACCCTAGTTAATATTTTCTTTTATTATTCTTTCATCAGTCCTAATTAAGGCAAACAATTAATCAATGCTGATTAATAATTACAGAATGGCAAAGTTACCCGCATATAAAAAAATATTAATAAAAAAATATTCCGACAACTTCGAAGAATTCGAAAATAATTTTGTAAAACCAGTTCGGCAGAGATTTTTTACCTGTCAACACTTATTATACGTTAGTTTTTAGTCTCACATGACTTCCGGTGAAAACAGCGCTGCCGAATGAAGGAACAGTAAAAAAGAACCAAAAAACATCTGCCTTTACTAAGGGCTTTATTGATAAGGGTGTGTGCCAGGAAGTTTGTGATTCTCAAAATGTTTATTAGGTAACGGGATTGTGTTTACTGATATAAATAATCTAAAAGTAAAACTTAAATTCTGAGAAATGTATGTGACAAACATCTTGAAATAACGTTTGTTGTATCAGAAAATATGCGGTAAACACTGGTTATTATTTGAGAACAAAAATAAATAAAGTATTTGTCGAATCATATTCGCAAATGAGGGAATTCAATAAAAATTAGAGTTAATCTATTTCCAAGCAAACGATTTATCACGCTTAAAAAAATCCAATTCCAAAGCAAGATAAGGAACAGAATTAGGTTTCGTTAATATAAATTAATTATACTTTAACTAATGAAACAAGATACTTTGATCTACGATTGCATTATATATATATATATATATATATATATATATATATATATATATATATATATATATATATATATATATATATATATATTTTTTTTTTATGAGGTCGAAATTTGTGAGACGCGTTTCTTGCGATCGTGAAATTACTTTTTTATCCGTTCGGAAGCGCGCAGAGATGCAATACAAACTTTTTTATATAATTACACTCTTTTATTTGAACAAAGTTCTTGGGCCCTTCGTCCGTAGCAGTATAACGACAATCGTATTGCAGGACAATTTAAAAATAAAATAATTTTTTTATTTACATTTCACACTGAAACTTCCAACAATTTCATCCATTGTGTGTTCTCGGTTCTCTCTAACATATATACCTTTCTTTTAGCAATTCTCATTACGATGAATAGAACAAGGTTTCCAATTAGTAGATTTCTAGATAGAGGTATATAAGTTCTCTTAAACAACGTAGTAACAAATTAGAATTGACTTTGATTCTCAATTCCTTTGATGCATAACTAATTCAATACATGCAGTTTTAATTTTACGCGTGGTTGATTTTTCAGGATTCATAGTTTCAAATACAGAATGAACCATCAGTTGAACGTAGATGTTAATGTATGTTTCATGCATGTAATACATCTAAAATTATCTCAATTAAACAAGATCAAACAGTTTCACTACGAACTAAATTTCAAGTCATTTAAGTTTTTTTTATAGACAGTAAATTTAACGTAATGATAACATCTTAGTGGGGCGCATTACTTGAGTTATAATTACAGAAACCCGCATGTTACAAACTAATGTGGCATATTACTCTAACCGAACATACCTCCCACTAACCATGCATTACCAACGAAATCGCGGCAGCAAAATTAATCTATTGAAATTCGAGGGATATAAGGGCTTGTCGCTTTTTTATTTGTGCAAGTAGAATTAGCAAAAGTGCTTCAATTCGAAAGTCACATTAAATACAAAACTATTGAATTCAGTCAGTCAGGCTAACTATAACAGTGAATTATATCTCTGATTTCATAGTCCATTGGACGAAGCAGATTGGTTCTATTTAGCTACCTGCATTCGGGAAATGCGAACATATCATGTATAAATTTTAATTACAATCCGATATACATACATATGTACGTATTTATCGAATATCATGCGCCTATTTGGATTGCGTTATACAAAATAGATGAAGCTGGTAATGTGATGGCGGTGGCTGCTGTGGTATTGGGCTAAATTATCGAATAGAGCGACAGCTAATGCAGACGAAAGAAGGTAACAGCAACGTGTGTCTCAGGTCGCGGGACTGATATCACATGAAAGTCAAACTCGAAATTCGATTCCGCCGGGCGTATCTTGACATTTTGATTTATTCCCCTAGTCTCGTGAATACACGGTATCGTACCTTATATACGTATATATGTATACCTATATACAGAGACGGATTTCAATTAATTTCGACCCTGAAGGATTGATGGTGAACCTGATATTTGCGGTATCAGTTTAGATATTTAATGAAAGAAGTATTGCCAACCTGATTTTCATATGTATGAAACATCAATCCATTTTATTTGCAAAGAAACTATTTTAAAGTAATTTGAACTAAAAGCACCTTTAAAGCCTTTTTTGTGGATCCCAAATAGTAGGCAATACATTTTATTTTTTTTCTTAGAAGTATATTACAGTAATAATATAATACATTAAATATCAAATTAGGATAAAAGAATAGTTTCCTAATTCTATTTAAATTACATCGATTTATGGTGGCAACATATTTTTATTTATTTATAATAAAATCAAAGAAGCGGTACATTTGTAAAGTAAAGAGGCAGCTTTCATTACCATAACGATTTGAGCTTTTTGTTTAAATACCCTAGCGAAACATTAGTCCAATCCTGGTTTGTCTATAACTATGTTGCTATTTTGTTGTAATCATTTAGTAACTGTAAAACAACTTGAGTTTTCCAAGCGATTACACACAAAAATATGATATAATGATCAAGATTGCGTGTTAAACGAAACCGTGTAGAAAGGTGCGTGTTTTCATTCGGGTTTTATTGTTTATTTTTCATAACAGTACAATCAGACATAAAAACAGCTAAGTTTAAACATGAAATAGAGAAAATTAAATCCATTTGTGACGGTAGCTGCCGTATCTAATTCAATTTACGCGCATATGCACTTAAAGCCATGCTCACATTAATCAACTTTTAAAAATCTAATTAAAAATTTCATAGGTGATACTTCGAGCATATCGGTAAAGATAATTTTAGTTTTCGTAATACTTTTCAAACTTCTTCGTTATTAATTCACATAGGTATGAAATTATACAGTAGACAGAGAAGAATGATAATTTTTATTAATTATTTAACATTTTATGAAATTAATGTTCCGTTTTAATTATTTATATATCAAAGTGCAACTAATTCACGAAGTGCTCATTCTAGTTATATTTGCAAGGAGTAATAGCTAAAAAGTTAAATTGATATAAGCGGAAACCGCCAAGTACACACGAACGATATCGTGACAGAACTTTAGAATAATAAGCGAATTAGAAGCCGTTAAAACTAACTAAAACACTGCTACAACTGCGTAATATCCAAATGTATATCATGTTTGTGCGATGTATCCCTATTATTAGTAGTTGTAACCCCTAGATATATGCAATCTATAGAGCTTGTAAACTCTCATACATTACAAAATTACTTCTATGTAATTGCAATAATATTTGAATTATATTAACCCTTTGCCAATACAAAAATAAGATTATACGAATACCACTTTTGAAGTAAATTTAACCAGTCCTAACTGGGGCAATTAAATAGTCAAAAATCAGTATTTATTACAGTAAAAACACTGCTACCTGAAGAGAGGTACTAGATTAAACCCATGTCAACCTCATATATGTATGTATGTACGAATCGGGGAATGCGTACTTCACTGTTGTTTATTTTAGTAATTAATCTTGCTGGAGGGACGCAAAAATACTTGCAGTTTCGGTTCACCTAAATTCGCACAACGGATGCCGAATTTCATTTAATTTCACCGAGTTTCCGGAGCGTCGAAAACCTTAATTGTACGGTTTTAAACACTGTGGGCAAAATTAACCTACTTCTTGAAAAACTGCTGTCTACATAGGCACCTTTATATTAAAAGATTTATAATATAACACAACACTCGTAAATTTATTTAATTACTACGCCATCTGACAGTCTTTTATTTATTAATTTTTTTCTTATTGCCTAGCAACGGAAACGTTAGAAGAAAAACTTCGATTACTATTATTAATAAATTTTTCTTTGAGCCATATGTAATAGTAACTAATAAAAATTTATAGGTATTAAATGTTTTGCATTCATGGATAATTATAGTTAAGTGATAGAATCTGTTTGAATAACGACAGAATTACCGATATTAGCAGACTGAAAGGTACTAATAATAGAATAGTAACAGGATATGGAATTCTATGATTGAAATAATGGGATTGAAATTGAATAGGTGAAAATTATAATGCAATAATGTTTAATCGTACATAACTGTCATAAATTAGATTTATTATTGAAACAGTTATGTTAAAATTCTTTTTCTATTACTATATTATTGTAAGTAATCCAAAAAAAAAATACCACATCATGTTAGTTTAATTTTTTTCTGAATTAAATCCATATTTGCTCGTCTATAGTCGGTTTGAAAATGTTTCGTCATTTGTATATATATATTGAAAATATAGATAAATAATTCAACAAATAAATAATATTGACATTTTTGTTGTTTTTGCTAACAAAATAAGGAAATTTATTTTTTCCTTCCTACCCATATTTGTGTATAGCAATAAATACATTTTTATCCTGTTTATTTAGCCTATATCTATTTATAGTTCTGATGGGAGAAATCGAATGATTATTTATACTAATATTTAACTCAGAATTAAATTCAATATTTGTATTAAGCTAAATGCAATTCTGAACCTTCCTTTTTGTTATATTAAACTTGTGCTTCTTAGTCAATACAAATATGACTGCAGTAAAACGCTAAATTTATTATAAAATTATATTTATATTCCATATAAAATATTATAACTATGTACATAAAAAGACATCAAACGTATCATCCATCACTGAAGATAAAAAATAAAAATCCAACTTGATTTGTCAGCATCGATAACATTAACATCAGAACCGATCATAACCAAAGCGCTGAGGAAGTCATTTCACATTTATATCAATTTTTGACACCATATAAGCGATCTGGGCCATTCTGAGAGAAAATATAAAAGAAAACAACACTAAAGTAAACGACTTACACGGCCCAGTTGACAAAAGCAACAATAGCTCATGTGCATCATTTTTCACGTTTTCTTTACCACTGTAATATCTTGTGCATTCTCTGTGGGACAGCCGGGAATATTTTAAAATAAATATCAACCCGTTTGACGGTACAATAGAGACAACAAACGTTAAAAAAAAAATATATATGAAAACTTGAAAATTGGCTGTGGAAAATCTTTGACGTTTTATGCAACCATTGTGAACGTAACGTTGTCGTATATATGACTAGAGTATCATCTATCTTGCACATACACATCTAGCAATACATCTCGTTGCAGAGAAGAATTGAAATAGCCTTGCTGCATAACGTTAACGCATTCTTTATAAATGTTTAACCCATATTTTAATACAATAAAAGAAGAATAAAAATAAAGAAATTCGTATCAATTTATCCGAAAATCCGTAAACCGACACTCATCAACAATATAGTTGAAGGGGTTGGTGGACATGGCTCTCTGGCGCCGGTGAAAAAGGGATGAGAATGTTGGATATAACGACACTACGAGAATGAGAACAAAACGGCGTATTGCTGGGATTTTTCTTTCATTGAAAGAATCTCACACTCTGAAAATAAGATTCGTGCGAAGAAATGTAGTGTGTGTGTGTGTGCATGTGTATAAAGATTGGATTCAAGCAAGCAGTGACTTCGATCTTAGATTAGCTCAGCAGTAGTAAAACATTAAAAAACGACGAGTTAAAGTTTTTTATTTTGTGTGGAAGCGAAGATATATAACGATACCACGGTTTTGCGAAAAGTACGGATATGTAACTCTACTCTATTCTATTCTAAAGAAAAAGGTTGAACTTTATATGAAGAATATTTGAGTTGTTTTTTTTTTCAAAGCAATTGCTTATGATTAGGACAATTAAAGAAATATAAATTTAAAAATCTATGCTTGTTCTAATTAAATTTCACAGCAGTTACTCTCAGATTAACCATGATAGATTTGCGAAGTTATTCAAATAAGATAATAATTAGAATTGAACAATGTCAGTATAGTTTGGTTGATTTGGCCACCCACCGATTGACTACTGTCTGCTGTAGCCATCGCGAAGAACAGCAGCCAACACACATAGGAAGGAAATGTTCCCACTGGGTGATAAATTAAGACGTCATTGCATTGTTTCGCATCGAGGGGGGTGCAGCCAGTGACAAAGATATACGCTCCAGGCTTTTCTATTGGCTCCATGTCGTCCGGTCAAAGGATTCTTAAAGGAAATTCACTATCAATTGAAATCGGCAACACAATAGACACACGACAACGCTCGTTCGGATTCTATATATTGAACAGTGCACATTCGACGAGTCCCTACGTCTTCTACTGCCTTGTGCGGCTTCCTGTCCTTTTTTTAATTGCGAAGAAATTAGTGCGAACACTGACATTTTGTGGCTGATTAACGAATGACATGCTACTGCTACACCCTTATATATTTGCCCATCAGGACGTTTCATTTTACGCCGACAATTTTTATTTATTTTGCATTGTGGAAACAATCGTGTGGATTCTCTTTTCTTTCCCTTTCTGGGTGCTTGTACCATGTTTTTGCATGTTCCATTGTTTAATTTTTAACGAGCCATTTAAGGTTTTGCGACAGGTAAAAAATTGGCTTGTTACTTTTTTACCAACTTGAAAATAAAAATCTCGTAATGGAAGACATAAGAGTTATTTTGTTGTTAATTTAACTATAGTACTTAGATGTAAAAGTATGCTTCCCCATTCAAGGAAAAAAGGGATGTTTATAAAATTTAAACTGTCATCAAAAATATATTGAAAACATTAGTGTTTGTCATTTATCCGTAGTGTTGCGTTGAGTAAAAACAGTACACTCAATGCAATTTAACAGAAGTAATAGAATAAGGAGACGTTCTCACAATGAATCAAACGTAACAACATCTTGTAATTACAACAGTTGATGCGCGACACTGTCTTAACATTTTTCATCCATACAATCATTTTTAATTAGCAATTAATGTTTTAAGTCGCTAGCGCTTTTAATACTTTATTCCGTTGTTTTTTATAATACAACAAGTGACAATAATTAATAATACAATTAAAACGAGCTTAAATGCAACTAGTAAACAACAAACAAAAAAGTGTCATAATGTCAACAAAACATAATAAAAATACGAAAATGTACAAATTAAAATTGACATTAATTTAAAGACATAGAAGAGATTGCTGTGAAATAATTTATAAAAGTTAAAATGAACGTTTGTGTTACTGTGAAGTTCCATTGTAAATTTATTTTTATGAAAATTAAGTTCTATAACTTTTTACATGTGCCTTGGCCGAGTTTCAAGTTCGTTTATTAGTAAGATCGTATTAATATGTACGTAAATGAACCTTTTAAAAAGTCACATCAACTTTTTGAATTATCACTTCTCTACTAACGACCAAAAAACTTCTTCAAAACTCTATTTAAAACTTTCCTATTTACCTATTAAATTAACCCAAATATTTATAAAATACATGATAAAATAAGAAAACAAAAGTGTTTTGTTTGAAAAGGCGTCCGAAAATATCTATTTTTAGAAGAAATAGAAAAACCCGGAAACACATCATTTGCAAGAAGAACAAAGTAACAGACGTGTATAAAACTTCTAGATACCTAAACAGGAAAACGTGAAAACTCAATTGGCGATTGACAAACAAGAAAACGACGAAGTATCCATGGGTGTTTTGATCCCGAGGCATAAGTATGCGAAGTATATCTTGATGTCAAAGAAGTGGTAAAAGTAAGCGTGAATGCTAAGCATCCTTTCAAGGACCAAACACCGAAAGAGGAACCAACGAGATAGGGAGCGAAAGCAAGAAGGAAGAAAACGGTTTATGCAAATAGTGACGTCGTTGAATGTCATAGGCGACCACGATGGGAGTGTTGAACTCCGGTCAAATCGTTGTAAACAAACCGTCGAGTAGGGAGACCTGAGACCTCTTGTCGTCTCGCCGTCACTCATAAGACCGGTATAGTTTTCGTTATGCGCCTCGGCAGATAGACACAATGACATAGTGCAGGAGTTACATATAAATATTTTTTCACTAAAATCTATTTAAAAAATATTATTTAAACTATTCTGCAATTAATTTTCGATTAAGAGCGCTTTTAGTTCGGACTTCAGTGTTGTGAGGAGAAAGAGTAACATGTCTGCATAAAATTTGCGACTAAAACAAATGTCGCTCTATACAAGTTTGAAATATTAAAACACTCGCAAATTCAATATATAGAGTATTATTTTACGATTCGATGCAGTAAAATTGATGCTTTGTTTATGCAGATTACGTTTAGTGACAAGTAATGGCGAAGTGCAACGTCGAAAGAGCAATACAACGAATCTCGTAACGCAAACTGTAGGTATACGTTTACGGCATGTCATGTCCACGCCACGGTTATGTAAGTGTCTCAATTATACGACCATTGTCTGCCGTACTGTTACTGTTAATGTGTTGTGCGATGACGAGCACTAATACACTTTGAGTTTCCGCAGATTTACGTGTGTGCGATGCACAAACAGATTCCTATGAGTTTGATTACGTGGTTAGTGTAATCGGAGAGAGGATTCATATAATGATTTGACTAATCTGATTATATATGGTTGATTGTGCTTAATCAATTTAATTTCTAACTTTTTATCTAATTATACGGAAAAGCTTGAATAATGTTTGTGTGGACACACTTTGAGACTAATGAAGTGATTTTATACAAATGGATGCAGTATACATTCCTTTGAATGTCGAGCAGGCACAGTATAAGAAATGTTTCAGATATGCGTAAATGTTTTCTAAATTAAAAGTTTTTCTCCCGAAGAGTATACAACTCTAAAAATTAGAAATGTCAAAACGTTCACACAGGTATTATTGTCCTAAAATCGATTTCTGCTAAGACCTTGAGTTCGCAATTTTTCGTAATTATAATATTTATTAATTCGCACAAGAAAGTAAAAAATATAAACCGCATAATTAGAAGTAAACTTTAGCATCCAATACAATTTCATTTAAAATTATGTAAAGTCCGACATCGCTGTTCAAATACTGTAATCTCGGTATTATCTTTAGCTCAGAGTAAGTATTCAAACTTTGTTAATCTTAAAAGTCAAAAGTAATTCTTCGTTTTCATACAACTTCTTAATTTTGATGGATAATCTAAAAGTTTCGTTAAATTTTGTATATTTTCTTCTCTTAGTATACATAATAATTTATCTTACTCTGTTGATAAGTGATAATATTTGGGAAATGTCAAAAATGACGAATGTACAAAAGTTTCAGGTTTTGTTACAAGGGTTGCACTGTTTTTGTGTGTAGAGTTGTTTTTTCCCCCTTAGACAAATATTTAGAATAACAGTATCCCATAGTGGAAGCCTACCTGCCCTTGACTTTAGTGACAGAATTCCCGACCCGCTGAGCTAAAAATGTTCGAACACGATTCTCTACTTTGCCACATGAAATTTATGGGTCAGTAAAGGAACCAGCAAAAGACTTTTGTGATCGCTGACATAGCTAATTTCTACTGTCAATTTACTCTGAATAGACATACTAATGTTGCATTTCTGTGGGTTCTTTTATGTTTCTGAAGAAAACGTCTTCTGGCCTCAATAACGTTCATCTGTAGCAAATCCAAAGTTTACACTTTTGACTTGGTTATATTTTTGTTGCATTTGATATAATGAAACGCTTAAGAAATTAATACAAATTTAAAAATAAATTAAATTAATTCAAAAATGAATATGGAAATAATCAGAAAAACATTGTATCAAAATGTCAGGAAATGCAAATTTATTTCATGTAAAATAAATTTTATATTTGAATGTAGTAAAAGCATTTTAATTTTAAAATTAAATGTAAATATTTACTTTCACCGACTTCAAAAGAGCAACCTTTAATTTATGAAAATGTTAATATATACATAATGATTGTTGATACAAATAAATCATATAAAACGATTAGCTAAATGGTGAAAGATATAATGGTATTTACTGAAATTACATGTAGGTACTCAAAATACATTCACGGACTGTTAAGTACATATATTGTTATGATAAACAGCAAGACAGCGCAGAAATTGTTGACAGATAGATATGTCGAAATAAGCATAAACAAAGCGAAATATTGTTCAAATATAAACGTAGTTACGAGCAGTGGAAGTTTAAATTTAATTTATAAAATATCAAAACATGTAAATTAATGGTAAAATATAAGACGTCTTTTCCTCTAAATAATTTATATTTGATTCTGTAGATTTGTAATATAGAGTAGAATTTTAATAAGCGCCTTATATTTTGTACCAAAATCAAGATATTTATTAACTATTAGAATCACTAAATAGTACAAACAATAATAAGTAAAAAATTGTTGAAGAAAGGAAGTAATTTCGTTGTTTACAACTGACTGTAAGCAGAAAACAGGAAATTAAATTTTTCCAAGTTATTAAAACTACTTGAAGCTACAGAGATTCAACAAAGACTTGATGTTGTAAAAAATGAACATATTGAAAAAAATGTATAATTGCTAAATTAAATATAGAATAGGTAAGAGTACGCTGAAATATAAAAAAAAAACATCACGATTTACGTATAGGTATTTATTTAATAATACACTGCCAAACAGGCCAACCCGAATTAAATAACATATAATGAATAAATAATATTAAGATACAGCATATTAAAAATAAGTGCCCTGAATATAGCTAACAATTATTTTAAATTACACTAATATTAGAAAAACTTAACGGAGTATTAGAATAACAATAAGAAAGATGAACTTATATCATTTTAAATATCAAATATTGCAATTGTTTTTATATTTTCGTTATTCCCACAGAAATAGAACGATTCCCAACATATGGTTGATGTAAAATCTAATAATTTTAAATAATTTCAATCTTCCAAATAAATGTGCGTATTAGGTTACTTCTCTTTGTAAAATCGGAATAATCGACAAAAGCAGGGGACTTTGCAATTTTATAAAACGAATAGGTATACAAAGAAGAGAGAATGGGGAATAAATTGAATAAGCGTTGCACACGAAATTCAATTCGGAAACAAATGTTTATTGCCTCGTGTCGGAAATTCGTACGTCTTTCGGTCACAGACGCAAGCAGGCAGGCAGACAGACAGCCACAGCCAGCCAGAAGATAGAGATGCCATCATCTTAGAAGGCGAATAACAAGACGACAATCGCATCACAAATCGTACTTTCCGTTCGGTCAAGCACAGTGTACGGACGCAGGAGCGACTGACATGGCATGGCATGGCATCACAATGCGAGAGCCATGCGAAAATTCATTAATATAGTTTTAATTCAATTAAAATTCAATTAAAGCGTAATTGTTCTCGCAGTCGTGGAAGGAAATTACAAATTGAAAAAGTGCAACAATTATCTAATTTATTATTATAATTTTATCGTTTATACTACAACATTAAGTCTTAGAATAAACACGTCAATACTGTACTGCATATCAATACAATAATTGCATTGAATTAAAATAAAACGTAAATACATGAAAAAATAAATTAATATAGCACGAAAAAAAATTGTATTTATATATTATTGCATTATTGGAAAGTATCTTGAGAATGAATTACAATTTTTATTATAGCAATATTTGATTAATTACAATCATAATTTGTGTGATTACGTTTTTGTCAAATAAAAAATAAACGGTTATATAATTTAATGAAATAATTGGAATTTGCTACACGAAAATAATAACAACAAAATTAGCAGATCCAAACGTTTTATAATCATCTTTTTTGCAGTATTTCCACGCAAATGAGTACACAGATAAAATTACTGTATTATTGTTTTTAATTGCTCACACAGTAATTAAACAACAACGCATTTAGCAAACGTATAAATTTAAAGTGTACTTCGTTTTTAATTGAAATAACACATTTTATATTTGTTATTGGAAATTCCTTCGTTGAAGTCGTTATTTTTCTAATTGCTCTACAAAATCTATTTTTAACTTTCGTTTAAATGTAATTTTAAATAATTATAAGCAACGATAATAGTTGGCACCCATATTACATATTAGGGTAAATAATAACAAAACAGAGTTAGAAAAATTACTGAGATGTTATAATAAATACAAGGAAACACAAACACAATCTCACAATAATATTGATATATCTAAATAAACAAAAAAAGAACGCGGTTGAAACCGTGGATGCGCGCGTACATAAGATAAAGTTGTGTGAAAAATATTGTGATAAATTTTTTTTTTTATTATTTGAGAAAATATTTGTTGATACATTAAAACCATTGAATTAAATAATTTGACTTGCCTTATTAAAATAATAGTAATTCCTCTGATGAATTTTAAAAATAAACAGTAAACAATCACTTTCAAAACTTATAACAAATCGTCACACTTGATAAACAATCCCAATTGATAAATAAAATCCGCGATACATTAGATAAACTTCACTACTGTTTTGAACTTTACGTACGAAACACGATGTGTCTTCTACGAATCGTTCTGTACCACAACTGCTCACTGCAGCGGTCGTGCGCGCACTAAATACGCGAACGCCGGCTGATTTTACTTCGACTTAGCCGGCTGATTTTCCGACGAGTCGCGGCAGACGACGACGTCGTCGACGGGCTGAGGGTGTAGAACACCCCGTTGTTGTTGTCACAAAATGGAATGAGAAACCGAAAACAAGCAAAAAGAATCACTCTTTTTTTTTGCTTGTTTTTCTACTTTGTTTCTTATTTACTATTTTTCTTTCACATGTAAAGCATCTATGCAACATGTTTTGATTTTGGATTACATTTTTGTACATGGTTTTTTTAGTACGCAATATTTAACAAGGAAACAATGGTGATTTCTTCAAACTTTACTATATAACTTTCTGAATATGTTTACCATATTTGCAGTAAATTATATTCTATTATCGCAACAGACTATACTACCCGTGACGTACCCTCGTATAGAAAAATATGTTAGTTATACCTCCGGCTTTTACAAAATTAAATTAATTTAATTCTCAAACCATTTTACTTCTTTAATACAATGCCAGTATGATTATGCGGTATTATCTAATTATAGCCAACAATACGGTTACTTTAAAATTCTTGGCTTTTTGGTGAAATTAAGGGTCCTTTATAATTCGTACGAAATTTCGTATCGTCTTGGAATTATATACGTATTTCTTGCTTGGGGCGCTGAATAAGCTCAACGTAGACCGACCCTCCCCTCTGCATCGTACATTTGTCTACTAACCTAATTCTCCGGGGCTTCTAAAGATCTAAGCAGGTAACTGCTATATTGCACATAATCCAATTTATTTTAAATTTAATAAAACGTGTACAAGTAGAATTACAAACTGTAGGAGAATATAGATTATAATTTGTATACATGTCCTACTATAGCATACCGCAACTCGCGCATACATACTCATCCAATAATTAATAATATAAACCATTATGTCGCATTTGCGAAACGGAACCAGCGCAACGCCAAATTCGTCTGTAAACAATTGTTAAATACGATAAAATAATAATTCAGTATTTTCAGTGCTTGCATGGTTATTTGCACACCATGATGTTGGTGATTGATCTAGCTGATTCAATTGAAATATTGGATTTAATTGTACGAATGAATAAATCAAAAACTATCATATATTATGCCATTAAAAAACAAACATATAATGATAGATCTCTAAGCTAGTGGTTGGATATCAAACAATAGTTTTCTTATATATAATTTCATACAGTTGCATTTTTAAGTTTTTCATATTTCAAGATCTAATAATAAATTATATAATTTAATTTTAAAATAAATTTACTATAGTTCATACAGCTGCATTAGTTTAATTTAATATTAAAAGGTATATAAATGTGTATAACTTTTTTTTTTAAATGTATCGTTGGATTTTTTTGTTCAACTAAAGAGTACTGAAACTGCTTTACCGAGCACAATATAACGCGAATGATGCATGAGCTGTTCTAACGGATGCGCATGTGGTTAAAGGTTAGATAAAGGAATGAAGGTATGAGTGCTCTGGTATTACGGGTTGTTGAAAGAGGGCCAGAGTTAGGCAGGTGTGTAGATATTTAAATAAAAGAGTTTGCGTGTAGCAAGAGGGGTTTGCATCTACCTAATATGGCAACAGTAATATTATACCATATGAATATTTATGTTATATATTTTATTGTGTGTGTCATGATATTTACCAATGAATTCTTAATTTTTTTTATTGATTTAAATGTTATTGTTTTTGTTTCTCAATTGCTATTAATTAATAAAGGATAAGGTATAAAAAGGAGTAAATAAAAAAATACGATTTAAATTACAATCTAATTGTAACGCACTAACTTTGACTCAAAGTTCAGTACGTTCTTAAAGATATTTTCATATATACCTAAATATCTCAAGTATGCGTGTACTTGCATATTCCACACATATTTACTTCTGCAAGTGCAATATAATTTTAGTAAATTATACATCAAACGAATTCTGATGTACATAGTTATGCTCATGTATCTTAAAATATATATATATATATATATATATATATATATATATATATATATATATATATATATATATATATATATATATATTTCTACTGTATGACTGCAAGATTGGCAACGTGCACAACTTTATATCAAATCATATTTTAACTAATTTTCAAATGAAATTTTCATATATGTATAAATAATATTTTATCATAACTAAGATTCTCCCATTTTTCACTAAAAAATCTATTGCGGCAGCTAATATTTTAGTAATATTTAACAACAAAATTGTTCCAAGTGTTTACGAAACCAATTTCTTTCCCAAATAATAAATATTTTAATTCTAACAAAGTAACTTTAATTATATCTAAAATATTTTGATATTTGAGTTCTCACAGCTAATAATATTTTATCACTATTATTAACGTGTATATATTTTTTGCTTCCTTTCCACAACGTCTCTATAGAATAATTATAACTTAAAACACAATGTAGAATAAACGAATCTCAAAATTATGCTAAAATAACGCCTATAAATAACAAACTTTTGTTAAAAATATATACAATTATAATCTCAGGTAGATGTTGAAGTCTTATAGACAATAGACAGTAAGAAACCTAATAAAATATTGTTTGTATCGAATATGCAAATTAGCCATATAATTTCAAGGCGGAACGTATTTGTCACATGAAGAATATATATTCATAAATATTACTACTCAGGTACAACGTTAACAATACGTAGAACTCGGGCAGAACTTTCAAGTCTTACAAACAACCCTTTCAACTTTTACCGCATGGAAACTGTTCTCCGCCCATGACGAACATCCTTCATTCCCGATCACTTGCCATGATTCCCACACTTACCAAATAATCAACTTCATAAACGGGGATTCTAGATTTGACCAAAAAATAATGCCGCCCTTTTATAACAAAGAATATTTTGAAAATATCACTAGAAAAATTCTTAATGAACAATTTGAGAAACAATTAAAAATTATTATGAATACAAGAAATATATTTTTGTTTTGTTCATCTTTTACTGCTCAGCGACTATGGTCAAGTTAGATCGAAAATCAGAGGCACACACAATCGTATTTGATCGTATAATACGATTCTATAACTTATTCATCAACACAATACGTAAACGCAATGGCATCGTAACATGCTATCACAATCCATGTATCAATGCATAAAATATGAGCGCCACTTTCCTTCCCCGTCTATATGCATACATTGGTGGACGTAGTGGGAGTATGATGCACGTGTGCCGGACACAGGAAGCTTGTGCGGAACGTCCGTGCACGGCGCATGCATCCAAACACGGCGCCAACCACTTCAATGGGACAATTATCAGCGTCGCCCCCGTTATCAATAATATTCCCCTAGTGTTAACCGATGCGTACACCCAACCATACCGCACACCCCCTCTTCCACCCAATGTTTCCTATTGTTTCGGACAGTTATACAGGTAATCATGTTTAATGCACAAATGATAGGTTAGTGTCGGTGCCATCCTGGTTTCAAATCAGAACCGTATTCATTCGTTGATTAACCAATAATTGCGAGACATACAAAGTTAATTAATTTTAGATGGTTAGAGAAAGCGTCGGAAAAATAAATTACAAATCAAATATCTATTGAATCATTTGTAATAAACACCTAAACGACTTAGGTTTCCATGATTTTATATTGTTTAGCAATGTACATTCTTTTTGTATTCCTTATCGATCGTTAATATTTAGAGAGTTGGAGGATTATTTCTGTTGTAATTACATGCATTGATTGCTACCATAGAAAGAAAGCCTTAGATAAGAATCTTGTAACACAAGTAAATATTTTCTATTCGTGAAATATTCAACAACTCCCTTAATAACCTCATCCCATCCAATTATGTTTATACGCACTCTTATCTTTACTACCCTGCCATATCTGTAACATACATGAATTTTACCTGAATCAGCACCTGATATCACAGCCACCAAACCAACACGGCGTGTATAGCGTGCGGTGTATGTGTACGTATAGTGAGGCCAGATGCGCCAGTTTCCCCATATTACTAATTCAGTGACAGACGGACGGTGTGGGAGTCGAAACGGCGAAACAGACGAACCTAACCCATATCAAAACAAATACATGTATCCAGTACACTGGGAGCCATAAAATACTTTCAACACATTCCATGTATTTCAACAATCTTACAAAACAAACCCTTACTTAGTTTATTCAGATTCAAATATATTTTTAGTGAATTTTCCCTATTATAATGTATGTCAATACGCAATAGTAAATTTATAGTACATTGTAGCAATGACAACGATGCGAAATACAGCCGAACAGACAAACTAAAATCTGCTATCTATTATATTATATTTCTTTGATATCTTTTGTGTTATTTCTGAGGATACAATACATTTCCAACAAAAATTGCGCGACAAAGTTGTTTCTTTTGTGAAGCTCAGTATCGTGTGGCCTATGTGATTATTCGTGCAATTGTAGAAGACTGAATCTTGAATATTTTATAACACATTCGATTTAATCACGCAAAGATTCCCAAATCATTTATATTTTATCCATTTTGATGAAATGGGACAGAATTGGTTCCGTGTCTAATGCGGTTGCAACCAGCCATTCAACCGGAACACGAACCGATGAATATTATAACAGAATATATTGTCACAATTTGCATCATATTTGATCAGACATTATTGGTTTCCGTATTAGTGTACTTCATGCTTCGTGTTTTCATGAACTTCACGAAGTTACGTTTCTGAAATAAGTAGATGAAAAATGTAGTCTTAACATTCTAATATTTCAATTATCAGCGCCTTCAGTAATTTCATTTTCTAATTAGAAATGTCGCAGGCCATGTAAAATTTGCTTCATAGCAACAACGGACCACAAAGGATAAAATGTATTAATTCCTTATTAATTTTATTAACAGATATCGTACTAGTGTTATCATTTTAGATTTTGTATTATCTTAAATTAATAAAAATCATAAAAACCATTATTGATGATTTTGTTTTTAAATTAATTTATATTATTACAACACATAATTGATAATGCCTCGATGGTTATGAATGTGTATCTGTTAAAGTTATGCAGTCTGAACTATAAATGGCCATGCTTATTTCCTAGAAATGATCTATTTTTGAATCAATTGCAACTACATTCTAATTTTAGCTTGAAATCAATATAACACATGCCTTGGTAACTCCATCAATTGCTTACGTTTTACGTGACATGATTTGTGAACTATAGACATACTTAAATCAATACTGGACTTATTAGGTACGCTTCTATATTCTAGCAAAATATATATTGTTACTGACAAATAAATTAAAAAAATTTACTTCTATTATTGAAGAGCATGTATAAAGTAATCTATAAAATGTTACAGTTTTTGGCTTATTTTCTATTTACATGGCTTTACTATAAGCAGTTGATAAAAATCAAATATTTATTTAAAAAATAGTTTAGTTTTATGGTAAAATACCATAACATTTACTGTTTACATTATGTTTAAGTAATATTTTCATAAAAGACGGCGAATTAGGTCAAATCCGTCGTGATGAAGTTGTTTATGTTTATTATAAACAATACTCACAAAATTATTTTATGATTATCGTTAAACATACCCGTAACCTTAATAACTTTATTATCGATAATAAAAATGCAATATCCCGGTTGATCTATAACGCTATCTACTAACTCGGTTGCGGGACCTTCTATATATCACGCGCGCTAATAATAAAAATCGCTTTTATAGGCCCAAGAATTTTGTTACACTATCACGAATAGCTGAATAAAACATTTTCCGTTAAAATTTCATCGCGATATTCCACTCGTATTTGATGCACCAATGAACACAGTAAAATACAACAATGAAAACTTGACATTTCGAACATTCAACCCCTTTTCAGAGCATGTTTTCCCTTAGGGACGGATTCTGTTTTCTTTCGCTTGTTTGAATATTTTTATAACGCCAGATTATCTTTTATAAATATTCATTGTTTTATTACTGCTTGATAAGTACTCGAATTTAGTACCTTCATGCACAAAGTATTAAATCAAGTTTGTTAATATCCGTATTCATAGAATTTAAATAAATTTTAAATAGAAATATTGTCAATAGTGTCCTTGGAAATATTACGAAATTTATATAGGTACCTACTATAATTTGAATATGCTGCGATAAGAAATACTGAAAACTATTTAATTTCTTAGATATTAGCAAAATAGTTGTAGAAAAATACTCGCAATTTTTTAAATTACCTACTTAAAAACTCATAAAATAATTAAAAATTTAAAAACTAATACCCAATATCAACTTTGCACTGTCTTTTGCTTATGGAAACGAATTTTCATTGAGATCGAAGAGATAAAATTTTAATTTAAAAGATTTGGTCCTGAAAATTTATTAATTAATAATTAAGAGTTTGTTACGTAACATTTTAGAAAAAAGTTATTTCTTCATTATATATTAGATACCGGGAGTTTGTATAGTATCGATTTCTTAGTACTTCTAGTAAATTAATAAAGCGGAAATTATAAGTATGTAGTTGGAAGAAGACCAGAAATTGTGGTGTCTTTTGCAGACTTGATGAGGCTATAGCACATTGCATTGTGTGTGTCAGGTTTTCCGACTAGTAATTTGTGATAAGACAAACAAATTACATGCCATCATCTACATCACACTGAATAAAATAAGGATGAAAACATAAAAGGAAAGATAATGATAAGTTGGAACAAAATACAATACCAACAGAATTATGAAAGGAAATGTTGTGAACAGGTATAGTTAACGGTTCATAACTAATTCAACGTTAAGTTTTAATAGTTTTTCAACAGAATAAAGCAATTAAATTGAACGTGCATTGCGTGTTGCATCAAATATATATTTATGAAACCAATTTGAATTCATTGTTTTACATTTTATCCCATCACCGCGCAAGTAAAAATGTCAAGCTGCTTTTTAATCAATAATTTGGTATTTGATATTTAACATCTATTGTCACTCTACGTATAAGAAAATTCCGTGCAAGATGATTATAAAATATATTCTAGAAAATATTTTGTAATTGATATTTATCACATTTTGTACTGATAAACAAGGTTTTTTTTTGTTTTATATAGAAAAAACTGTTTTTATGTCCTATTTGCGACACACCATACAACGACTAATGTATATTTTCATCTGTCAATATGTCTGTCCGCTTCTGCTCCTCTTCTGTCTTTTTCATTGTGACCAATGTAACGTAATTTGAGACCTTCTTGAAAGGTTTTTTTTATAATAAAGATGACAACAGGCCTGAAGATATTACGTGTAGGAGAATGCTATTATCATCTTTTGATTAGAATTCTTGTATTACATAGATGATGCACAAACAAAACGAAAGAATCAATTGATATTTACGTTTTTTAATCTCATTTCTTTAGTCTCTTTTTATGTACAATAATCGTAGTCACATTTATATTTTAACTTACAATTATTATTAGATACAACATATAGATATGATTTTAATACGTTGTGGCTGTGACAATAATTTGAGCTTTGATAGATGAGATTAGTAAATTATAAGTGTGTATATTAAATTTTCTTATTCCTAAAATTTATTACTACAGCAAATTTCTCCGCGAATCGTTAATGCCGTAGAAATACCGTACTTATATTCGGGGAGAAACGTCAAAAGTAATCATCAATTTCTGTTTAATATCCCGACGACACACAGAAACACACTCACTCAGCAAAACACCAAATGATCTGCATATATAGCAGTGTGCAAGCACCTGCGTCTGGTTTTGGTACACGAAACGTAACATTTTAACAGCACCTAAAGTCAAAATTAGTACTTCCTGTCATAATTTAGTTCGAACGCAACATACCAGAGCCAACCCGAAGTTGATAATATTTGACGGTCTTCTCTTCATAAAACAAGTGAAGCACTGTGAATTTGGATAGCCGGCTGCACAGGAAATGATAAAGTACCAAAGATACGTACAGCCACTTGAAAAGTATACGCCCGAAATTATGGTTTAAAACTATTCGTTGTATGCATTACATTACTTTACAACACCGTTTCTTTGTCATGTCGTTATAATGCAAAATTTTAGCTGTGCCTTATAAAATCAATTTAATGAATCATTAAAAATGTGTTTCACTTAAACTTCATTCATAATTAAACTGCTTTTATTCATTTTGAATGACGCCTAAAGTAATTTTGGAAAGTACAAATTCTTGCCACGTGCATAAATTAAAATTCATAAATTCAATTTATTTTTAGCATTATTTTTATAGATACATATTATATTATTTGGAACAGTAATATGAGTTTAATAAGTTTCATTGATGATCGCTAGTAATTTGATCTACAAATTCCTGTACTTGAAAGTCAAGTTTTTGTTTCGCTCATACCATAAATAACATTGAGTTGAGCGTACGGAAATTGATGAGTTCAATGAATGATATCGGAAAGGAAGTGACAGAGTGCAGAACAGTACAACCACTTGAAAAACACCCTACCGGCAACGAACTGACACTAGGCCATCGAATGGCATATATAGAATACTAAAAGCATTTTTAAGTAGCCTAAACACTTTTAAAAGATATTTTCAAGTGCCAATTACCAACACATGATGTGAATGGCCCAAGTTTAAAGTTGGCTCAGGGAAAACATTCAACTCAGATATCTTTGTTTTAATTTTTCGACTTTTTTAGTTTATGTCTATTAACAGCGTTTTAGATAGGGGGTAATTTTCCGATTACTAGATGAGGGGATGTCTAACATAGGGTACCATTTCCTATTGTAGAAATCAATTGAAGCTAAATAAAGTTTTTGCTATTGTTCAACCCACATTATAGTCTAGGCAATTTTTATCGAATTGAATTGATTGATTGATCCAATTGATAATGACATGAATGGCATTGTGGCTGGTCAGTTTAAATAATGTGTTGGTTAAATCAATTGTATATAAGGTTGACGTATAAGCGGCTTTTTTCAATCAAATTATAATTTATCATTGATAATTTTAATTATATTATCTTTGCGTAAGAAAATCACCATTTTCTCGGTTTTAATTCAATCATATTTTAGAAAATTGTAACGAAAAACAATATTTGTTTATAAATCAAATATCCAATATCTAAAGTTAAGCAAATAAATAAAGATTTAGAATAAAATAATCCGTAAAATAAATATGTGTTACCTTAACTTTTGAATGTGACAAATCTATTTTTCATTTGCGCTATGTATAGAATAAATGCTTTGTAAAATAAAATGAAATGGGCATTAATGCTGCAAATAGAAAAATCATGATTAAGAATGGTACATAACTGATTAAATGTTCAATGTCCAAAACGTGTCAGCAATGTATGGTAACAAACAAGACTAATTATTCATAGCGTTAAAACTAACCGCAAGCAAACACAATTTAGCGTAAGTTAGAGATTGTTTTAGTACTGCTAAATTAAGCTAATGCATCACCTACACTATGTCCTACTCTGTTTATTAGTTCAAGATTGTCTCTAAGGTAGCATTAATGTGGTAATATCACTTATCATAATTTGCAAGTGGGTTTTAAGCACATAATAGTCACCTCGCCTACTTTCAACTGCATTACCATCGAAACAAAAATACCAACTATGCACAATTGTTCTAGATATGTGTATACCAAATTAGTTAATAAAAACAAATCTTCTGGAAAGCGCGTTCACAGGTAGAACCTACATGAAAGAGAAAGACAAAAAAAAATGGAACAATTAAGCTATATCAAAGAAATATTTTAGGTGACTAGCAACAGCTTATTTAAACACATGAAAAAAGATTATCCTGTTGTGTAATATTCCACAAGGATAACACGGATTCATATGTTTTATCCAAACAATCCAATAAACCAATAAATATTTTAATTAAAACCATTTTAAATATTCACGTATCAGCAATCAGAAAGTATCATGACCAAAATCAATGAATGTAGGTACTTGGCGATCAACAACAAAAATTTATTAAAATAGGAACTATAGTTTATTTACCATAGAAATACAAATACAGCGGCCTGATTTTTATGTAACAGCCACTTCCTTTTAGTGGCCGCCAAACAAGGCATATATGATCGCATCGGTGGGTGCCTACACATACCGTGCGTGATTGACACGGCGATTTAATTCAAGTACCCAATCACACCGCACAAATACCAAATACATCAGTGGAAAAACAGTCAATCACAGACTGGACCACTACATACCCGCACGCCGACATACACTGACAATACATGAATAACAACAAAACCGAATACATCTTCCCTCTTTTTCAGAACCATTGTTTTAAATTTATTATCCCCTTCAGTGGTGAGGTACGGTTTTACTGCATATTATTTTTCAAACTTGTTTAGCATTTCATTTAAGTTGATACATAAATATATTCTGCAATGATTCCTGTAACTATCGCAGAACACAAACATTAAAAAATAAAACTTCTTTTGTTACTATTTCCTCACAAACAGCTCAACTAAATGAATTATAAATTATAACCTATGATTTGATTCAAATATACAATCTTCTAAATAAATGCATGTTTTAAAGCTCAGGTTATAGATCTATACATAAAATTGTTGAGAGCAATCATTTCATATTTGGCTATACCTACTATTAAGTGGCTCCTAAATATATAAATTAATAACTTTATAAAAAAGTTTATAAATAATTCATGACAACCTCGATTTAAAATTCAAACCCAGAGCATAACATTAAACACCTATAAAATCCTGATCACAACAATAATATTTGGTAAAAAAGGGGGACTATTTTTGCAATACAAACAGTAAGTATGTATGCACATTCACATACACAACGCATGTGATAAGTATGTGTAGACCCATATAATGTTCTATGTATGTACATACATACATACCTAAGTATATTAAACCTAAGAAATCGTTTTGTGTGGATAAGCAATATTGCTATGTGCTTCCTACGGTCATAGGAGGTGCTGCATATAACATGCATCTACCCACGTCACCATTGTCCCGATATGACAGAATTTTATATTATTATTACTTACATACAGTACTTATATGTTTGTATGTGAACGTGTGTGTGTGTTTTTTTTTTCATGTAACTCTATATTCACTGGACATAATAATAATAGTAATGAAATCTAGAATAATACACAAGTAAAATAGCGTATGATATCACAGATGACCGTATAAAAACAGATATCTGTTTAATCAATCTATGAAGATATCTTTGTTTTCGGATCTTTTTGAATATCATTAGTTGTTTTCGCCATATGGCATAGTATATAAGTATGTTGAAAATATTCAACATATAATCAATGCAAGATATGTTTTTATGTAGGTATGGATAATTTTTGAAGATATATTTCTCTGAGATGATCTTACATTTAAATTGAAAGCGGTGTCATTTACATTTTATATTAATAATTAATTGAAATATAAAACATTTACTTAACTAAAATACGATAATTAGCGCGCTCACAAAACGCAAGTTATGAACGCATTCATGTCGTACGTAATTACTTTAAATTGAGTTCAGTAATTAAACTCACGGCATCATACGTTTTGAGCTTCAATAAACTTATTTATTACGTTGATGAATACGCGTACTCTTTGCCAATGAGTATCTCCTTTTAACGTAAAGATGCGTTCTGTAATTGTTACCATATATCCAATAATATTTTTGGGATAATGCATATACTGTAATCATCATTAATCATAACAGAAATTAAACGGTAATTAAAGCAATTAGGTAAATCGCAACTATTGAAGAAAATACACCAAATAATAAATACATATGTAGTACTTTATATCATGTGATAGAAATAGGTGCCCTGCTTTGATGATTCCCGAGCTTTTTGGTGGATTAAAAACTAAAACTACTTTACGATTATTAAACTTGAACAATTGTATTCATAAACACATTTTAAGCTCCTTTTGACTATGATATGCAACTTTTTATTTATCTATTGATGTTATTCTCATGTTTTATTATTGGGATATTGAAATGAAGTTATTTCAATAAAATCAAAAAATATATTAATGGCAAACAAAAACAAATGTATAAGACGATTTTATTTCAATCACGTAAAGATCGACTTTGGCGCCACAGTGGCCGCAACATAAACCAAATTGCTGCCATAAAACTCAACCACAAATGGCAAGAAAAGGAAGCAAGTTACTGACAAAGTAGCATTGGAGAAAGATGGGGAAAACTAAAAATTTGAATGTTTCTTTTTATGAACCTGAAGAAACCATCGCAGTGATTTAATGTCGAAGCAGATCCTATTTTTCAAAAGAATTTGCAAAACAAATAATTTAATTCATGACAATCTTCCCTTATTAATGAATCATCCATTTTTGTCAGCAAAGCAACATTTTGTTGTAGGTACTTGATTCAAATGTAACGCATTATCATTTTTGTTATGGACCGCAAATACCACAAGCAACACGAGAGCGATTAATCTTCGTGCTCATGAAATTCCAAAATTTATATTTGTTTACGTAAACACCGTATTAATCTCTGGACATTTATTTACCGTTTAAAACGCATAAGATTAATATGTAAATCTATTTTCGTATTTTTAGTTGGGATAATTCACTATACAGTATACACGTTGATACGTATAAACCGGTCGATCTATTCCACTGAGACACTTTTATCGTCCAAGATGTGTTTTACAGATAAGTTGTTTAGAGGCGAATGCGTAACCAAGATTACGGACAAATAATTAATATAAATCTAATCTTTCGAAATTCTTCGATTTAGTATTGGTACAGAATATGTAAATAAAATGTTTTATAGTGTTGTTCAGTACCTACATATATAACTCTTTAGGACCAATATTTAATAGCATAGACACATAAATTTGGATAAATATTTAATTTGCACTAAATATACAAATACTTGTCATTTCGCTGTATTTGCTATTTCGTAAATATATCTTCTGTAGAAAACTATAGAACATACATTACGACAGTTACAGTATACATACATACATACATATATCTAGCAACACAACAACAAACAGAAATTTAAGCAGGACAGCTGTCTGTAAGTGCGGAGGTTGGTGTCGAAGCAAGTGACAAAGTTATTTCGACGAGAGCGTTACGAGGCGAGGGGTTAACACAATCCTACCGAGACTACTGCTAGTTCAAGAAGAAGAGAGTGAGGCTAGGCGCCCAAAAGGGTGTGAGGCTGTGTAGTAACTGCCATCGATTGTCGAATTACTTTACGGATTTGAATCCACTTTACGGATTAAGCGGCTCTACACTAACAGGGCGACATCGTCGAACATGTTAGGGGTGAAATACAGTGCACCACTGGCTTGTCTTCTACTATTCGTTCTGCTAGCTGCTCGGTGATGTTGTGATGTGTCTGTTCTGGATCGGGGCGCGAATATATTCACCCGGTTCCGGTTCCGGTGCACGTTTGATTTATAAGTGCCACGGGGGAGGTTTTGGTTTTCCGGTTAAGACGCTAGCCTTACAATCCCGTAGTATCTGCTGAGCGAGGGACGTGTGGTGACGAGTAGTACTGGGCTGGCCTTTTCTAAATAATATTTATTCGTGTATGCAATCTCCGTCAAAAGTAAATAATTCATGGTCAATTGAAAGATATGTTTCAGTCAGCTTTAAAATACTATACAAATTTCGTCCTTAAATAGCGTGGTATTATTCCTCATTTTAGCTCTAATTAATTAATTGAACACCTATAACTGGGTAATTTATTCTCTAATCAGGTAGACATTTAAAAACAAATAACTCAACGAATCAGAGTAATTAAAAAAAAATATTTAAAAATTGGGTCTAAATATTTACTCAAATAATACGAAATAAGTAAATTTGTTTAGGAATGTACCACAAATGAAGCGAAAGAAGTGTCTAAGGATAGAATCGAATGTAAAGGGCTTTCTGCCACCCCATATGCTGGCAATAGGTATTAAGTTATGTATGTATGTATGTACAAATTCAGAACTTTCGAATTATGATATAAACATATTTCGGACTTAATCGCAGATAAAAAAATTCTGTTAAATTACGATGTTTTTTTTCTTTCAAGTGGTATCCCTTGACACTTTTCCGCTATCAACGGGCATGTAGAGCTGTAGCTCCCATATGGTTTAACCGATTTGGCTGAAAATTTATTTTCGTATTAACAAAGCCCTACCAATGATTCCTTGAAACGGGCAATTTTATATCTGCACCCAGTTTTGACTTTTTATTTAAACAATTGAGAGTGTCTAAAAAACGACTGAATCAAAAAAAAATTATGCCTTCGATCGCGATGAAAATTATTTTCAATAGTAAAAATACCGAGCTAGGTCGATTTAGGTATAAGTTTTTCAAAAAATTAATTCACACTTACAAACGCACATCATTTCTGAACCGATTAATTACTCGCCATTTTTTAT
>JADQWA010000567.1:0-44004 GCA_018344505.1 Nebria ingens riversi | reverse complement strand
AACACTTTTCAACAATCGTGGTGCGAATCAGTGCATGTAGGCGGCTAGCAGCAGCCGGCTACAAGTCTGATTAATGTTTTAGTTTAATTAGAATTTAAAGAGAAAAATATGTCAATTTTAAAACTGGTTTTATGGTATTTGGATCGAAAAAGTTTGATTTATTCTCGGTATAAACACCGAAAATAATGGACTGTAAGGGACCCACATGGCATCAATGTAAACTGGTCTCAAGCGTTTAGGGGCCCAAATATTTTTATTTAAAAAGTAGGACAATGTTAGATGGGGCAGCCGGGCATATGCCCGGTGGGCTAGTTTAGGGGGCAAATATATATTTTGCCAAGTGGGCAAATACTTGCCAGTCTCATACTGTCCTTGGCGAAGGAGTGGGGGGGGGATGCTTTAAAATATTTAAGAGTGGTCTCCTGAGTTTTAACTATGCGATTTTAATCAAATCGACAAATTTTGGTTATTTTATTACATTTAAATTGTTGGTATAGTTTTAATCTTTACAATTATCGTCTGTGAGATCGAGTGAGGCTATTGAATTTATTTTGTCGATAATCTTTGAAACTTATGTATATAAGATTATGTAATTCTGTTTATTATATTATTTCTATCAAATGCATCGACCAATCATAGATAATGACCACTATCTGTTTTTGAATTCGAACAACAGGACCCCTATTCTGTATCACTTAGCCATATAACAAACCAAGGAACTGTTGCTAATATGCTGCTGGCATCGAGCGTGCGCTTTAAGGTGAACCATCAAGTTCGCTCAAACATCGTGCCTTGCAAATGAAAACTAAAAAAAATACTGTTCGATGTGTATTCGCATAAAAAGTGCTTGGTAAAAATTTCATTTATTTTGATCTTGTATTAATGGAGAAAAAAAAATAAAAGCTATGAAAAGTGCCTATTTTGGGGGTTTTTATTTTTTATCTCCAATAATACTAGTTAGAAATAAATGAAATTTTTATCATGCATTTTTAATGCAAATGCACATCGAACGACTTTTTTTTTTTTAATTAAAACTTCCAAAATAGGCACTTTTTCATAGTTTTTATTTTTTTTCTCCATTAATACAAGCTCAAATTAAATGAAATTTTTACCAGATATTTTTTATGCAAATACACATCGAATGGTATTTTTGTAATTTTCATTTGCAAGGCACGATGTTTTTCTAAACGAGCCTGATGGTTCACCTTAAGAAACAGAGCTATATGACGTCACAGTTTTTGATACGTGCAGCAACAGCAGCCGAGGTGCTGCTGCACGTTATTCACTGGGGCTAACTTGTTTGTTCATGCTATTTCGTGTTGGAAATCGAAATAGAACATTGGACATCTACAAATTTATAAACCTATAGAATTCGGTACCTATACAAGTTACATTACCTGGGTGCTGATTTTACATCAAATAGAACAAACGGTAAATCGGAAAACAAAAGAACACACAGGCAACTAAAGGAATAGTCTTTAAAAAGAATCATTTTTATGGAAAAATGGAATAAAACAAATATAATATGAAACAAAAGAAAAAAAAACATCAAGTCACGCAAAGGCGGTAAAAACAATGTTAAATATGTCAAACAATTTTGGCGTGTCGTATATTCTGCGGATAGCCACATGTGATATTGTATATGTTTTCAATTGAAACAACATCAAACTGTTGCTAACGTACAGAATAGAGGTCCAGAGTATGTACATCCGAATGTATACTAGTGATTAATGGACGCCAACCAACAATTTCGTACATTTTGAAATGAAAGAAATATTTTACAAACTAGTTTATAATGAAAATTCAATTTTAAATAGTTTTAGACGGCAAGAAAAGCAAATTGATATTATATGGAATATGGTGGTGAAAGATATAGAATATTAGTGAAATCTTATAACAGATTCAATTTTCGAAATCTAATGTTATTTAATCATTGATAATAAGTACAAATTAATAATAAAACATATTTTTTAAGTCACGGGTTCTCATTTTCAAATACACAAAAAGGGAAGGGAAGGGATTGGGTTTAGAAAATATATTTTGTTACGTTCTTTTTGTTTATAAAATCAGTTCTCTAAACATTGACTAGTATTTGCTTGTAAAATAACCAATCATAAGCTATTATTTGATTACATGACATATTTAGAATGTTCACTAAATATTGGCTAATATTGGTTGAGCAATAGCCAATCATAAGCTTTAATTTGATCATATAACACATTTAAAAAATGTGTTCTTTTTGCCAAAAGCAAATCACTAAATGTTGATTCGGATTGTATGTGCAGTAGACAATCACATACTATTAGTTGAACATATGACTTTGGGTTCTTTTTATTAAAGAATATATATTGTTTAGTTCATTACATACGAATTGAGATTGGTTTGCGTAGGGACCAATCATAAAGCAGATTAAGTAAACTGAGCACTAGATTTTGTGTAAAGAATGCATTGTTTAAATAAATAAGGTGATCAAATACAAACTTGTAATTCAATCCCAAAAGTTTTTACACACATAACTCATACGTGACTTGAGTTGCTTAACTAAGGCGGATTTTTGATAATTTTGTCTTTTTTACCAAATTATGGAGTATGAAGTACTTAGGTGTATCAAATTTAACAAATAATTAAATTTATATATATATATATATATATATATTTATTTATTATGTATTTGATATTGGGTCAAGTTCGACTTAAAGCGAAATATTGCGTTATTTTAAGCAATGAAATCATGTACGCTATGGTTAAAAACGCTTTCAAATTAAACTATTGCCAAAAAAGGCTTTGATGCTACCACCAATCATAAAAAATATTTGTTGTTAAGTTCCTCTTATGAAAGTTGTAGATAATTTTAAAATTGAAATTCTTTTGTGCATCTAGTAATACATATATCTATGGGTTTGTTAGGCTTTAGGATGCTAGGGGCGGAGTCAATTCTTCTAAATTGACCAACGAATGCGTTCGTCTAATTCGACTCCTCCCAATCTTACACTATTACGAATAATTTCATCCATCTTAGATAAACTACATGGAATAATAATACTTAAAATTGTCAGAAAGCATTTTATTAGTTTTAAGCTCCATTATCATAGAAACCATTATAACACATTTTACAACCTCCAAACGGGGTAAATTAATACATAAGTCCCAAACAAGAAACACAAGGTTTGATTTAGTTTGTGACCACAAATAACAGCATAATACGTTTTATATAAAGTCACATTTAAAATTAATCGAAGAATTATAATTTATATTAGTTACTTAATGGTTTTTTTTTTAAGTAAGTATCTAATTATTATTTAATTTATTTAATTTGAGATCTCAAATAATTATATATTAGATTTTATATAAAGTCATGTTTAAAATTAATCGCAGAATTATAATTTATATTAGTCATTTAATGTTTTTTTTAAAAGTATTAGTGTCTAATTATTATTAATTATTTAGGTTAAGTCGAGTTAATAAAAAAAACATCATTCTTTTTGAGTTGGAATAATGATTATTAACTGAATATAGAAAATTAAAAGTAATTGTCTACTAGAATACATAAGAAATGATTTAATCTGATTTGATACCGAATAATGATAAGCTTTAATTTAAAAAAAATGAATGTTTATTACGCAACCATTATTAGAAGTAAACTAAATGAATTAAGCGTATGTTTCCTCGTCTGTCAACGGGACAAATTTTAACATGATCTTTTTAATGATTTCATTGCGTTGTTCCTCCGAGTATTTTTTAACAAAATTAATAGAGCAGTTCAAGGAAAATGTTTGACCAATCCACGAATAGATCAAATACATATACTTAGCGAATTTAATCGGGGACAAGTCCATTAGATAACCATTGAAACCGTGCTCGATGACCTCTTGGCTGAACGGGCTAAAGACGCTGACAATCGGTCGTCCGAAGTATTGCGCTTCGATAATAGACCAGCTAAACTCTTCTTCCGTAGTCAGATTTAAAACAGCAATGCAATGCAGGTAATAACGAACGATTTCTGCGGTTTCTGGATTCGTCCGGATGACCAAATGTTCGCGTAAATCATACGGCATCATTCGCGCCATATTATAAATACTAGCGCGATACAACTCTGCTTTTCGGTCGCTTTTCATCATGTATCCAATCATTGTAAACTCAAATCTGGCTTTATGCGCTTTGTTATCCACAAAATTCGTCATAAAGTATTCTAAGATAGTTAAAACCAAATGGAAGTTCGATTTCACTTCCCATGGCCCGATGATCAAAATGTTGATTTTATCCGAATTACCCTCACCTAAAACATCCGGAAGTGGTGTTAAAACACCATCGAAAAATCGAATGTTGTCTCCAGATAGCGGCGGATAAAATACGAGTGGTAAATCGGCGTTGCTGTCAATACGTTGCAAGTACTTTTTGCCGATTGCCATCGACGGTACGATTAACTCGTCGGCCCGTTGCAGACAGTGATTGGCGATTGCCTGTCGGTATTTTTGAGTCGCTGGTAGTATGGCGCACTTGCCCCGAATCAGCATGTCTTGAAAAAAGGCGAACGATGCGACCGGGCATTTAAACAGATATTTCAGGATTGGAATTGCGATTGGGTGCGCGTCCACGAAGATGAGTGTTGGCACGAATTGACGGCTGTTGTAGTAACTGGACAATGACGTCAGAAGTGTACGTAACCAATAAAATGGATTTCTAAAAACGGAACATTTCTATTGTTAAACTGTATGGCATAAAGTAAATTTTTATTGTGTCTGTTCAGGTGTGTGTCTGTTCAGGCGTGTGTGTCTGTTCACATGTATGTGTGGTGTGTGTCGGTGGTGTGTGTGTCGGTGGTGTGTGTGTGAGAGAGAGAGAGAAAGTGAATGTATGCCCGTGTGTGTGTGTGTGTATAATTTAATGTGTGTGAACGTTCTACAACCAAAACTATAGTCTTAAAACTTTATACTTGATATTTCTATTTCGTTCGCAAGAAAACCTATTTTTGAAAAGAATATTCAAATCGGAAGTGCATGTTTAATCTAGTAATTTTTTTGGAAATTCTGCAATATCTCGAAAACGGCTGCACTTACAGAAAATATAGCAATATTCAAAATGACAGATATTTATATTATTCACAACTTTTGTTTGAAATTTTTCTTCAAAAAGTGTACCGATTACAAAAAAATTGCAATAGAAATTCTTAAATTTCTTATTTATGTTACCATGGTTTCGTAGGCATGGGCAATTATATTTCATACATATATAGGTAGTTGAAGTGTAAAAGTGTTTAAAAGGTTAGTTAAATATTATAAATAAATATTTTTTTAGGTTTTTAGTGCATTTGAAAACTAAAAAACGTCTGACTATAATAATTTCTAATATAACGTAATGAATAATAAAATTTTCTTGAATTTTAATGTTAATATCCTTCCAATCTAAACAAAATAAACCTACTTCGTACAAGAAAGTCCAGTGCGAGACACTGCAGATGTTTTTTATTTATTTTTATCTGTAATGTCTACTTGAAAATATATACATATAATAGGAAAAATATTAAACATTCCCAGTATTCTAATTGTATAATCCAAATATAGAGTGAAGCAAAATTAGAATATGAATATGCGTTAGGAAATGGGCGGTTTGAGTAAAAGTACCTGCACAGTCCAAGCATACTATTCGGAATCCAATTGCAGACCAATTTGGTCTTAAGCCTGTCTAACATGGACGTGCGTTGATCAGCATTGTTATAAAAAACACGATAATTCGCCGTTTTCGATCGGATCAGTTTCACACAGTCCAAGAAATACTCATCGGGTACATTGCCGTCATAGTTGACCCGCACCAGCAACACTTTATGCCGCCTCAATAAATCAGCCTCCGTCGGATTCTGTTCATCTTGCTCCACATCGCCCTCATCATAATACGACACATCATCATCGGTTGAACACATGAGATCACTTAATTCCTCGCCCGACACTGATTCACCATCGCTCCAATTCGCCCCAGACTCGTTCTGTTTGTAATGATACAGCTCCTCCACCTCCGGCGACTCATCCAGAAGGCGAATAGCTTTTATAACTTCTAATAAGTCTTGCTCTATCATTTTATAAGAATCATCGTCGTCAGACATCGCGATATGTTGTAAATCACCCAAAAGATATTACTTTCTCTTGTATTAGCACTGAAACGTTTCCGTTACACGACGAGACAGGTTCGTACCAAGATGGTAGACATCACACATCATTCACGTATTACACTAATACCAACATTTAGAAACAAAATTAAACTGAACTGAAAACGATTTAATGGCAGTGGTGTAGACAAAGGGAAGCATTATAGGGATCAATTTTAGCCATGAACGAACACATTCCGGTATTCTGGGCGTCATTTATTCATAATGCTTAAAAACGATACTCGTGTTGACTATTAGAGACGTTATACTGCTTGAATGGGTGTGGTTTTGTTAATAACGGTCGCTAAGCTAAACAAGTTAAAGGAACGGGACGCGTATTGGTTGCAAGCAAATATTTTAGTTAGGCTAGTTGGAAGACGTAGCTGCGCGTGAGGGATGCGCGAAATGTACAAATACTGACGCCTATATTAAAAGGCGGAGTGTACAATATAGGGTTGATACACTTAGGATAGGTACACTAGGCATGGTAAATATCAGTGTATCCACGCACACTGACATCACACAACACGCTGAAGAGGGAACATCACGTATAACGGCGCACGCAATAATAATTTTAGGGTTGATACGAAGCCGTAGTCAACGATTTTAATGGTGGCGATAGTGGTCATAAAAATGCATTGAGGCTTATGAGAAAATACAACTTTTTAGTAATATTCTTCATATATCTCGAATACCAAATATGCTAGAACCCTGAAATTTTAACCAAATATACATTATTTACTGCTTCATATTATCATGCAGTTTAAAATATGTAATTGTATTTTTTTTATGTGTATATCATGAAAAAAAACCTAATTTTTAACGGAAATATATCTTTTGGCCTTCCCTGAGTCGAATCTGATTATTTACAGAATTCCGTCTGTGTGTGTGTGTGAATTGTCTACAGCCAAAACGGCCAATGCTATAATCATGAAACATTAAACTTAAAACTTGCATATGGCTCGAAAGAAAACCTCCTATTTTTGAAAAGAATATTTAAACCGGAAGTGCATGTTTACTCTAGTCATTTTTTGTAAATTGTGCAATATCTCCAAAACGATTGCACTTATAGAAAATATACTAGTATTCAAAATGAAAGATATTATTATTATGCACAACTTTTGTCAAAAAAGTTTCTTCAAAAAATGTATCGGTTACAAGAAAATGACTATTTAAATTTTTAAATGTCTTATTTATGTTGCCTTGGTTACGTGGGTATGGGAAGTTATACTTATGACATATATTTCTAGTTTAAAAGAGTTTCAATGGTTAGTAAAATATTATATATAAATATTTTGTTAGGTTCTTAGTTTATTTGAAGACTAAAACATCTGTAGTGTATTGCACTGGGCTTTCTTCTACGTATTAGACATATTTTGTTTAGATAGAGAAGTTATTAAAATACACAATCTAAACAACATATGTCTAATAAGTATAAGTCCAGGGCAATACACTGCAGATGTTTATAATTAGAGATGTAATTATTGCTAATAAAATGTCAAGAAAAGTTCAAAATTTAGTAACGTTTATGCCCTTCAAGTAATTTAGTTTTTGCTGTAATTACATTCTCTCTTACTATAGTATCTATCTCTGAAATAAATCTTTTCGCATTTCCTACGTTAGGATATAGTGTCGAGCGAAATGCCAATTGGGATTTAAGCCTAAACACAATCGCAAATTGAATATTGAAGTAAATAACAAATATATTTAAGTGAAATTAACAAAGAAACTAAGAGATAACAAATGAAGTAACAAAATACAATTTGATGATTAATAAATGAATGTTTAAGCACAGTTTAATCGTTGCGTGGTGCATATTTCAAGAGAGCCCTTTTAATAATTTTGCTCCGTTCAATTCGTGAGTAATATTTCGCGTAGGTTTTAGAACTGTTCTTCCCAAATTTGTCTGCATCCTGCAAGTAGATCCGGTGCAGGTACTTGGATATCTTAATGGGGGACACGTCCATAACAAACCCGTTGTATCCGTGCTGGATCACCTCTTTACCGAATGGACTTTTCAGACTGAGGATTGGACGACCGTAATACTGTGATTCAATCACGCACCAAGTAAAATCGTCGTTGTTGGATAGGTTGAGAATAGCTAGGCAGTTACTATAAAAAAAATTCATTTTTACTGCCGATAGATTGGTGCGGACACGAAGATGCTCCCGAAAACCATACGGCAACGTGTTGATCATGTTGAAGATTTCGTTACGGAACGATATAGCTTTTTGATCGCCGTCCTCCATGAAGCCAATGATGACGAAGATGAGCCGGTTTTTGTGACTTTCGTCCTCAATTAAGTTGTAGAAATGTTCCAAGCAAACTAAGCCCAGGTGAAAGTTTGATTTATTTTCCCACGGTGCAATGACTAGTATGTAAATATCATCCTCATTTTCTACATCTAATAAATTAGTTAGCGGTGTATACCGTTCGCCCATAACAGTACTTTTCGACACTGGTGGGTAGTACACAATCGGATAGTATTGCCAATTATGGATTTGGAGTAAATACTTCTTCCCGGCGGCAAATGACGGTACTAAGATCTCATTAGATTTTCCCAGACAATAGTTAGGTATGGCTTGACGCATTTGGTTTCTGGGTAGCATGATAGAGCATTTGTTGCGAGACAACAGCTCTTGGAAATAGGCAAAAGAAACTACAGGGCATTTATATAGAATCTTTAGCAGTGGTATTGCAACAGGATGCGCATCGACAAATATGATTGTTGTCTTGAAGTTTCTGGTGTAGCAGTAACTGGACAATGCCGTTAAGATTGTCCGCGTCCAGTATAGGGGTGCCCTATAACATTTAAAGCATATTCTGTTGTTGAATTTCTTAAGACATGTTTTTAATCATATTCTTTCTCTCTCTCTCTCTGTGTTTGTGTGTGTGTGCGCACCGGTGTGGGTGTATGTATGTCAATGTGTGTATGTATGTCAGTGTGTGTGTCAGTAGCGCGCGCGCGTGTCGGTGTGTGTCAGTCGTGTATATGTGTGTCAGTCACGTGTGTGTGTGTGTGTTTGTATCGGTGTATGTGTGTTAGTTGTGTGTTCAGAATATGTTACAGTAAATGTTTTAAAATAAATCAACTAAAATGTTTAAATTAAATTAAACAATAAAATAGGGTAGAAAATAGACTTTTTTTCTTTCAACATGAAAATAGTCTGTTTTCTGTAATGTATAATGAAAAAGAGTAATTTTTGAAAATAAAACAATTATTGTTGTTAGTTATCAGATGCAATAGTACTTTATGTAGTAATCTTATTCAATAAAATTTAAAATGTGAATAGCATAAAAATTCGTTAATACCTGAAATACCCTAAAATGCTTTTTGGAAACCAGTTCCACACGAAGTGCAACTTCTTGTTAAGCCTATTGAAAGCGTCTCTGTATCGATTGACATTATGTAGTATAATTTTCACATTACGGGTTCTGCTGTCGACCAACTTGATACATTCCAAGAAGTAGTTGTCGTCCGTTTCGGCGTTATACCCCACGCGCACCATTAACACCTTATGGCGGTTTAGCAATTTTTTCTCTCGCAGAGATGTCTCAATGAAGTTTACATCTACCTCAATGTTTTCCTCATCGTCCTCTCTTTCGAAGTCACATTCTGTAGTCTCGGTTTCTTGGTATATGTAATCTTCAAGTCGCTGCATAATATCTGCGTCACCTTCTTCTTCAGCACTTGTAGCTGCTTGCGCTTCTGCTGCCGGTGCCACTTCTGATGTAGATTCTGCTTCAAGAACTGCATCGAATAATAAGTCTGGTTCCGATTCCATTCTTAGGTCCGCTACTTGTTCAAGATCAGGTAGTGAATCTGCAGACGCAACCGGTATTGAATGGTACTCGTCGACCAAAGCATCAATTTTCCGATCGAGTTCATCATTTTCCTCTGTGGTCCAAGCCAATGGTTTTTCTGGCGTTTTTGGTGGTTCTTCCTCAACTGTCGATGCGCTCATGGCACGAAGAATGCAATATAACTCTGCCATGCATTCGTCTGACTCAAGTAGACGGTCCAATTCAGCTTCTTCGGCCTCCATAGTCTTACTACGGCGATCCATAATTAAATAATAAATTATTTAGTCGCTTGCAAAGAAAACTGTGCACAGAAAACAAAAACTATAACGAAGACTACTGATAAGTTCGTGATTCACCAGGCATACCAACTATTAGAAAATATTATTTACGATTTACAAATGTTTTAAAAACAGATTTTTTTTAAAAACTATAAAAAACGACTCATAGCAACTTTAAATTAGTGATCAAACAGAAATTAAGCGTATTATATGTAGATGCATTTTCGTGAACAGGTTGGTACTTGTCACATGTTTGTTTTAGTGAGATTGACCTTGAACAAAACAGCTATTATCTTCTAATGCTCCACCCATGGAAGAGCTGTTCCTTGGCTCCACCTTCAGTTTTAATTCTACTACTCATTTTGTTTTGTCGTTTTCAATTTAAATAAAAACATCTGCAGTGTATCGTACTAAATTGTCTTACACGTATTAGGCATAAATACTAAAATACAACATTTTGTATATTAATAACATATCTATCAGAACAAAATATGCCTAATACGTATAAGAAAATCCAATGCAATAAATACACTGCATATGTTTCAGTCTTTAAATGAACTAAGTACCTAATATTTTGCTAACTTTCGAAACACTTTTATTGTAAAAGTATAATTTCTCATACCTACATAGTCATGGCAACATAAATAAGTTATTAGAAAAAATTAAAAAGCCATTTTCTTGTAATCAGTACACTTTTTGAAGAAATTTTTCTAACAAAAGTTGTGCATAATATTAATATCTTTCATTTTGTATACTATTATATTTTCTGTAAGTCCAGCCCTTTTGGAGATATTGCAAAATTATCAAAAAATGACTAGAGTAAACATGCACTTCCGGTTGGAATATTCTTTTCATAAATAAATGGTTTTATTGCGAGCCACATACAAATTTTAAGTTTCATGATTATTGCATTGGCAGTTTTGGCTGTAGAGCGCTAAAACCACTGAAATATATAATAATTGGCACTGCCAGGCCAACCCATGAGTCCTACTCTCTGCCAAGGAACAGCTTCCATACTCTCTGCCATGAGCAGAGAGTACTCTCTCGCCATGAGTGTAAAACGGGCCGAGATAGCATGATATAGGAGGGTATATAATAAGTGACGAAGCCACGTTATGTAGTCTCGTTAGAAAGTGCAGAGAGTATGAAATATATGTGCTTAGCTTAGGTTTAGATGGTTATTGAGAAAAATGAAATGGTAAGCATTTCTGCGTGAAATTCCTACGTTAACAAATCACCTATTTAATGAGCTCAAACAGACAATGATACATACTATTTATAACTACTGTTTTACTTGCCAAGCGGACTGTACCGACAGAGATAGCTATACCCACCCCCCTGTGAGTCTCTCTCGGCTCGCAGCGAGCACGTCAGTAGCCGTGCCAGTTATTATATATTTCAGTGGCTGAAACACACATACACACACTTCCCTAAATAAGTATTAAAAAGGTTAAAATAAATAATATATTCCAGTATACATTTTATTGTTTGTAATATCTAGAAATACATTCATATAAAAACATATAAATGAATGAAAAATGAAGTATAGTATTAGGTTACATTCGTAATGAAAACAAACAAATTCAAACGCTCCGAAATACCCAAAAGTTTAAGCATTTCTAAGGAACGTTGGATAATTCAATGATATTAATTTCGCTTATCGGCAGAAACTTCATCATGACATTTTCGATGATTTTGTTGCGCCTGTCTTGCGACAATTTGACGCTGTAATTCGAGGTACACTGTTTCGCAAACGTATCTCCAATCCACGAAAAAATATAGCAGAGATACTCAGAGGCCTCATACGGATCCGCGTCCATCAGGAATCCATTAACGCCGTGTTTAATTATTTCTCTGGAGAAACGATTCTTCAGACTGATTACCGGTCGCCCGAAATACTGACACACAAGCAGCGGCCACGAAAAGTTATCGTCATCGGAAAAATACAACACGCCAATACAATCCCGGTAGAGTTTCCAAAGATATTCAGCTTTAGGATTCGTGCAGTACCAAAGATGTTTACGAAAACCACCCTCCAAATCTTTCATTTTATTTATGATTATCTGCCGACATTCTATCCCCTTGTTATCGTTAGGTTCAAGGAATCCTATTAAGACAAACTTCATGCGTTCCCGTTGCGTTTCATCTAAATCGAAAAAGAAGTTTTGCAAACTTATCATTGCCAAATCGAAGTTAATTATAGAACGCCATTGGCCAATGAACAAAATTGTAATCGGTTCAGTGTAGTTGGGCCCCATCATAATACTAGGTCGTGGTGTAAATCTTTCTCCGTCTACAGTATCTCCTTTCACCGGCGGGTAGAACACTATCGGAAACTTTGTAACGAGTTTCATGTCTTTGTAGCAATTCTGGCCGATCGCCATTGACGGCACAAATACTTGATCCGCGTACTTTAGGTAGCTATTATTAAAAGACTTGGGTGTTTGTTGTACGGGTAATATTTGAGCAAGTTTATTACGACGGAGAACGTTTTGATAGTAGGCGAAAGACACCACCGGGCAAGAGAAACATCTTTTCAGTAGCGGAACGGCGACGGGGTGAGCATCAACGAAGATAAGTGTAGGTTTGAAGCAGCGATGGTGACGGTAACATGATATTGCTGTTACGAACGAACGAAACCAGTATAACGGGAATCTGAAATCATATTAAATAGTATCATCATCTCGGAGATTATCTCATCTAAATAACAACAGGTTACACTAATCCGCTTATTACACTTAAAGGTGCGGATAAGGATTACAGTAATCAGAATACATCTATAGGTATTAGAAATAACGACAGTAGAGACAAACCGCTATTGCGACAATTGATAAAGCAACTCAATTTACCCTTTTTCTGTTTTACTCCACATGGATAATAAAATAAAATAAAGTAAATCATTTATTAATATCTTGGTTTGAAAACGTATTTCGTGTGCAAATGAAATTTATAACTTAACTTACCTAAAATTACCAATTATAGTGTTTGGAATCCAATTCCATAAAATAGATGTAATTGCCTGCATTCTTTGAAGCGATTCTGTGGTTTCCTCTATGTTATTCATTACCAAACGAATACTGGACGTTTTAGATTGAACGAGCTGCACACACTCTTGAAAATAGGTGTCATCCGCTTTTTCATCGTAGCCAACTCGAATCATCAGAACTCTGTGCTGGCTGAGAAGTTCGGTTTGGTTCATGTTTACTAATGCAGAATATTCAGCGGCTTTCTTTCGAGTCGCTTCTTCACTTTGCTCGAACATTTTCTGCTCCAACCATTTGAAACGATCAATTACCTTTTGCTGAGGGGACTTCGGACGCAGGAGTTCATTAGGTGATGTTAGGGTTTCCAATTCCTGGCGACTTCGAATCGTATTAAAATGTCTTTCTAAGTCTCGTTCGCTTTTTGTAGCTACTTGTGCAATTAGATGTGCATGCGTTGACATGATTTCGATATCTTCTAGTTGTAATCCACTCATTTTATCGTTATTTTTTTTAGAGATAATCAAACGCGTCTCTACCGAATGATACGAGTAGACAAAATGGCAGAAACAAGGAACAGCATGGGTAAAATGTTCTACAAGGAAAATGCTTAATTCCCGTGTACCAACTGATGATAAAATCAAAAAAAAATATGTTTAGTTACAGTTGTCCATATAAACATAAATGAAATTTGTTAAATTGGATAGTTTTTATAACGATACTAAATAAATTATTATTTAATACAATTTGAAAATTAATTATTTTTTATAGTTGGTATTACTAGTTCCCCTAGTTTATGATTTTTGTCAATGCGTTTTCTTCATCTTCTTCTAAATAAATATTTATATGTTGTAAATTAAAATAAATAATTAAGTAATAAGTGTCGTTATAAAAACCATCCAATTTTATAAATTTCATGTTTATATGGAAAACTGTAACTTAACTATATACACAGGTATTAAAAAAAAAAAAAAAATAGCTGTTGGTGCACGTGAATAAAGCATTTTTCTTGTATAAAATTTGCCATTTTGTGGTCTCGTGCATGGAAGAATTGGAAGGTTCATACGCGGCCAGTTTGTTTGAAGGGTAGGGTGGCTGGGATTCGAGTCTTTACTCCGCCATAAATTAATGCCCTGTTATATCGACTGAACAACTTATGAAATTGGCATTTTCATTATTAAAGAAAAATATTTTTTTAATTTAAATAGTTATATAAATACAGAAACACATAATATAATATTTATATGATGAATTAAAAATTAATTTTAATGATAATTAAGTGATTTGTTTTGTATTAATATTTATTTAATTTTGACAACAATTTAAAAAGCGTGGCAATCTTTTTTTCGCTGATGTATGAAATATTTTAATGTCGTATTATGAGTAATCGCATTTCGTAAGTTGTATTACGTTTTAATTATATTTTTTATATATTTACGTGATTTATTTTTTTAGAGGATGTCTAATAACAATAGTTGCGGTGTGCTAAGTTGCAAATCAAAAGGGTACAGTTTTACGTGTTTTTTTTTTAATTGGATTGAGCTGGTAAACCAAATTATTTGATGCCAGAAAAATATGTTTATAAATGTTACCGAGATTACGTCAAACATTTTGCATTCAAAAAGATAGGTACGGGCTTCAAATATGTACAAGAGAGGAAAGGTATTGAATAATAATTCGCATATCCAACTTTATATTTTGATGAGGGACACGCTGTATAAGAAGGTGAGGAAACCATTTTAATTTGGTAAATAGAACGTTTTTATTAATTCACTCATTTATTTAGATATACCCATGCAACGACTGCATCTGCTTTTATATCTTTGTCGTGGAATCACGAGTACTGTATTTTTTCAGTGCAATCGAATTTTGATTTATTTGGCACTGTTTAAATCACCGTCCCCAGTTAGTTCTTGATGATTCCATAAATGATGCAAACGAAGAAAAAAATTCTAGACCAACATTTATATTTGTGGATAGCGAGCCTATTGTTGTTAAATTAGGAGCACATCTCTGGCTTGGACATTATATTGAAATTAAAAATTTAATATATTGATTTTATTCATAAATACTGTTTTTGTTATTATATTTATGTTTGCAGAGAGTGTATAGGGAAAAAATGAGTTAAAGACGACTTGTCTCCACAACGTGCCAATATATTTCAGGGTAGAAATAATTTTGCGACCGGTAATAAATTACCCTGAAGATGACTTATTTATTGGTCGAAACAGGTCGATAAAATTATTTTCACCCTGAAATATATTGGAACGTTGTGGAGAAAGGTCGTATTTTTTTCATTTTTTACTTATACCTATCTCTTTCTAATTAATATACCTATCTCTCTCTCTAAATCAACTCGAACCCGTACTCTATAATTTGTGTGGCCAATGTGGCGGCCCTATATTTACAGTTATATTACTAACACCCCTAAGTGACCCTTCCTCAGAGAGTACTCTCTGCCCTTCCTGCTGTTCCTTGGTCTCGTGTTACGTGATACAGACGTATTTGATAGCTTCTAAAAACTAAACGATAAAAATGACTGGTTTAAAGTTAGAAGATTTTTGCATGATGTCCTCACATGCATATGTGATTGAAGATGTCGTAACAAAAAGCGAACAAGAACTAGAAAAACATTTCAATACAATCCGCAATCGCCATGAATCGGAATCGAAAGCGTTGCCATCACCCAATGAACTCCCGCGTCCGAAATCGCCGCTTCAAAAGGGAATTGATCGTTTCACCTGGTTGGAGCAGACATTCTTTGAGGAGAGTGAAGAAGCAACTCGAAAGAAAACCGCTGAATATTCTGCTCTAGTAAATAAGAACCAAACCGAACTACTCAGCCAGCACAAAGTTCTGATGATTCGTGTCGGCTACGATGTAAAAGCGGATGACACCTATTTTCTAGAGTGTGTCCAGCTCGTTCAATCCAAAACGTCCAGTATACGTCTCGTTATGAGTAACATAGATGAAACCACAGAATCGCATCAAAGAGTACAGTCAATTACATCATGTTTGTGGAACTGGATCCCAAACACCATCATTGGTTGTTTTAGGTAAGTAAAGTTACAAGTTTCATATGCACACGAAATACGTTTTCAAATCAAGATAATAATCAGTTTAAATATGTGATTTACTTTATTTGTATTTGATTATCCGTGTGGAGTAAAACACAAAAAGGATAAAGTGAGTTGCTTTATTAATTGTCGCAATAGCGGTTTGTCTCTACTGTCGTTATTTCTAGTACCTATAGATGTATTCAGATTACTGTAATCTTTATCCGCACCTTTAAGTGCAATAAGCGGACTAGTGTATTTTGATATTTAGGTGAGATAATCTCCGTAATGATATCATTTAATCTGATTTCAGATCCCCATTATACTGGCTTCGTTCATTCGTTATCTCAATGTCTTGTTACCACCACCATCGCTATTTCAAACCTACACTTATCTTCGTCGATGCTCACCCCATCGCCATTCCGCTACTGAAAAGTTGTTTCTCCTGCCCGGTGGTGTCTTTCGCCTACTATCAAAACGTTCTACCGCGCAATAATCTTGCGCAAATGTTGCCCGTACAACAAACACGCCAGTCATTCAATAACTGCTACCTAAAATACGCGGATCAAGTATTTGTGCCGTCAATAGCAGCCGGAAAGAATTACTATAAAGAAATGAAACAAGTTGTAAACTTTCCGATAGTGTTCTACCCGCCGGTGAAAGGAGATACTGTACATGGAGAAAGATTTACACCACGACCTAGTATTATAATGGTGCCAAAATGCACTGACCCGATTACCATTTTGTTCATTAGTAAATGGCATTCGATGATCAACATTGATTTGGCGATGATGACTCTGCAAGACTTCTTCTTAGATTTAGATGAAATGCAGCGGAAACGCATGAAGTTTGTCTTCATCGGATTTCTTGAACCTAACGATAAAAATGCGATAGAATGTCGTCGGAAGACTGTAAAAAAGATGAAAGAATCTGAGGGTAGTTTTCGTAAGCATCTTTGGTACTGCACGAATCCTAAACCGGAATTCCTGTGGAAACTCTACCGGGATTGCATTGGCGTGTTGCATTTGTTCGATGACGATGACTTTTCGTGGTCGCTGCTTGAATGTCAGTATTTCGGGCGACCGGTAATCAGTCTGAAAAATTCGTTCTCCAGAGAAATAATAAAACATGGCGTGACTGGTTTCCTCATGGACGTGGATCCGTATGAGGCCTCTGAGTATCTCTGCTATATTTTTTCGTGGATTGGAGATACGTTTGCGAAACAGTGTACCTCGAATTACAGCGTTAAATTCTCGGAAGATAGGCGTAGCAAAATCATCGAGAATGTCATGATGAAGTTTCTGCCGCTGAGCGAAGCCAATATAATCTAGTTATTCAACGTTCATTAGAAATGTTTAAACCTTTGGGGATAACGCAGCTTTTGATTATTTTTTATTTTCATTAAGAATATAACATACTAAACTATTATTTTGTTTACGTCATTATACATAATTTACTTTTAATTTCACGTGACTACAATTCTAAATTGAGTTCATTTACATGTTTTTATATGAATGTATTTCTCGATATTATAAACAATAAAATTTATATATTTATATTTAATGTTGTGTGAGAGAGAGGGAGAACTAACACACACACAAAGCGTCAGTTGAAAATGAAGCATATGATGCTCAAAAGAAAACAATCACTTAATTCTAAACAAACAAACAAAATTAGATTAGCAAATTTTTATTTATCAGTGAGTTGAGAATATGCTTACATCATTTTTTGAATCATTTTGCTATACGAGATGAAGATAAATATTTGTGGAAAAAATGAAATTATTGGGTTACAAAACGATACAAATTCATGACTTAAATAATAAATGACAAACAGATTTATTCAAATGTTTCGTCATCCGTTAGCGGGAAATACTTGAGCATTATCTTTTGAATCGCTCGGCTACGTTGGGCGCGTGAAAAATTATCCGCGAAGAATTGGGTGCTATTCTTCAAGAAATGTTGTCCAATCCAGGAGTAAATATAGAACAAGTGTTTAGCGAATTTAATCGAAATCGGGTCCATTAGATAACCATTAAATCCGTTCTCTATAATTTCGGTGGAAAATGGACTCTTCAGAGTAATCAACGGGCGACCAAAGTAGTGGCACTCCATCAGCGTCCAGTTAAAATCTTCGTATTCAGTCAAATTGATGACCGCGATACAATCGCGGTAATATTCCCACATTTGGATCGGAGAAGGATTATTTATGATACGAATACGCCTGCGGAAGTCAACTGGAAGTAACCTTATTAATTCCCCGATTTCATTGCGGTAAATAATTGCTTGTTCGTCATCATTATCAATGAATCCGACAAATAAGAACACAAATCGGTTTTTATGGCTCTCATTATCAACAAGAGTTGTATAAAAGTAGTCTAAGACACTTAAGGCGAAATGAAAATTCGCTTGCGGGTGCCATGGACCGATGATCAAAAAATATATTGGTAGTTCACAATCTGCAGCCAATACACTTGGGAGCGGGGTTACTCGTTCGTTCATAACCATGTTTCCGACTACGGGTGGGAAAAAGATTTGCGGACAGTAGTTATAGTCATTTACCAGTTGCAAGTACTTCTTTCCGACTGAGAATGACGGAACGAATATTTCATCGGCCAGCTTCAGGCAGTAATGCGAGAGAACTTGGTTCATCATTTGCTTGGAAGCCATTATACCGCATTTCTTCCTTAACAATATCTCCTGGTAAAAGGCGAAAGACACCACCGGGCACGAAAAGGCTAGCTTCAAAATCGGTATCACTATAGGATGGGCATCCACGAAGATCAGCGTCGGCTTGAAGCTACGATTCTGGCGATAACTGGTGATCGCCGCTGCCACAGAGCGCATCCAAAATATTGGATTTCTGGAATGATAGAATATACTCGTGTGCAATAGGAAAGGATGTGAATCTTGAACTGAATGTAGCGTAGGTAAATCTAAAGTTATGGTGTTTGAAAAGAATATATATATATATATATATATATATATATATATATATATATATATATATATATATATATATATATACTATAATATTGTGGTAAATTGAAATTGACTACAGCAAGTGAAACAATTTGTTTATTTATGTTGCTTATTCTCTAGCAATGTAGTATGATTGAGAGACGAGTGTGTGCCGGTTGTAAGATTTAAGGTGCTTTAAGACTATTTGTAAGAAATTTTTACATTTCTAAGGATGCAAGGTTCGGCAATGGTGTACGTGTTCCATCATTCATGTATGGGAGTGAATTAGTTGGGTTTGGCAAACCAAGCATAAAAAGCGCGTTCCTGCTGTGGAAATCACATTTTTAAGAGGCATTTGTGGTGTATCAAAAAGAGACAGAAAGAGAACTAAGTGGGTGTATAAGCAGTGCGGTATTGTAAAAAATTGTCGTACACTCGTGAGACTCAAATGAGGTGGTGTGGTCATGAAAGGAGATTTACGTAGGCGGGATGAATGGTGTGGGAATGCGGGGTCCTCTTCAGAATAACTGGAATAAATTTGATTGAAAATAAATTCGCGAAAGTAAAGTTAGGAGCAAGCAAAATAGAAGAGCATGTATGAAGAATTTAATGAATTCGAATGAAGCGAAAGAAGTTTGTAAGGATAGAGTTGAATGGCGAAAGATTGTCAAGATGTGAATGGATGTAATTAGGGTTTTCTAGCCACCTCATATGCTGGGAATAGGCATGATATTATGTATGTATGTACTATCAAAAAAGGATAAGAAGATAGAAAGAAAAATTCTGTTTCGTTCAAACGCTTGAATCGTTTTGACGTTTGATGAATTATTAAAGAAATATTTACCTGAAAAATCCTGTAATGCTGCTCGGCATCCAGTTAAAGAATGATTTTGGAACAGCTTCGTTGGGATTGTACCATTCTTGATTTCTTGCGCAATCATTGGTGACGATGCGGTAATGGCGCGTTTTTGATTGCACCAACAAAGTGCATTCCTTAAAGTACGTATCTTCCGCTTGTCCATCATAGACCACATGCACTAACAGAACACGATGTCGGTGTAGTAAATCGACTTCAGTTAAGTCAGTTTCTAATAAGTTTTCTTCTATATCCATACGTCTAGCTTCTTCTTCTCGATCTCGATCGGATTCCGTATCTGGTTCTGTCACTTCATATATGACAGATAATTCCTTAGCTGGCATTGGCTCTTCTTCTTCTACTTCTGTGCCAGTAGCAACTGCTGAGTTATCTTCAAACACGGTCATTTCTTTCATCGCTTTGGAATCGTCCTTGATAGCACCTACCGCGTCTATGTTACCTTCGCCCGCGCCTATCGAATCTATACGACCTTTATCAAAGTTTATTTCGTCTTTCTGATCTTCTGCAGAATCTATAGTTTCTATACGACCTTCACCAGAGCCTATCAGGTTTATATCTTGAAGAAGTTCCACTAGATTTTGCTCGTCTTTCTCAGCTGTTATCGGCTTTTCAGGGCCTTTACTTGAAACTACAGTATCTTTATGGCTTTTCTCAAAAACCATTACAGAATCTTTAGCAAAAATTTGTTTAGCTTTGCTGTCTTTATCGGTTTTTATCGGTGTCAGTTCTGTACAAGACTCTTTCTGGTTTTTACAAACTTTCTCTGTTGATAATTGTTTGTCATGGTCTTTCCCGGTTGCTAGAACACCTTTATTGTCTTTGATAGATACCGTGAATTCTTTACGGAGTTTTGCTATCGGTGATGGTTCCTTACTTACTTTTTCTCTCGGCGACGATAGCTTACGGAATTTGTAGATCGGCGATGGCTCTCTAGGTCCTTTAACTGCCGGTGCTGTTGCCCTACGATCCTTAAATGATGTTAATGACGTACTAGGTAATCTGTTCGTCAGCAACAATTCTTTCCGGAATTTGTCGGTTGACGATGATTGGCCAGGGACTTTTTGGTCTGTCCGCGGCGATACTTTCTGGATTTGGTCGGTCGGTTGAGATAGTTTACGGAACTTATCGGACGAAGATAACGGTTTTCGGTCTTTTATTACCGGCGATGCTTCTCTACGTCCTTTATCCGATTGCGATGCTCCTCTATGGGTTTGTGATGGTAGTTTTTGGTATTTATCGAACGAGGATTGCTGTTTCGAGCCTGTAACTGCAGGAGATGGTTCTCTTCGGCTTACGTCTCTTGGAGTTAGTTCCCTACGGGATTTATCAGGCGAGGATAGTAGTCTTGGGCTTTTAACTAACGGCGACTGTTCTCTTTGGCCTGCACCTCTTGGTGTTGGTTCCCTACGGGGTTTATCATGCGAGAGTAGTGATCTCGGGCTTTTAATTAACGGTGATGGTTCTCGTTGGGTTGCTCCTCTTGGTGTTGGCTCTCGTTGGGTTGCTTTTCTTGGTGTTGGTTCTCGTTCGGTTGCTCCTCTTGGTGTTGGTTCTCGTTGGGTTGCTCCTCTTGGTGTTGGTTCTCTACGGAATTTAACAGGCGAAGATAGTGGTCTCGGGCTTTTACTTGACGGAGATGGTTCTCTAAAGCTCATTTTGGACGGTGATGGTTCTCTGAGCGATTTATCAGGCGAGAGTAGTAATCTCGGGCTTTTCAGTAACGGCGATGGTTCTCTTTGGCCTGCGCCTCTTGGTGTCAGTTCTCTACGGAATGTAACAGGTGAGGATTGTGGTCTTGGGGTTTGCCTTAACGGCGATGGTTCTCTAAGGCTCATTTTGGACGGTGATGGTTCTCGACGCATTTGATGTGTCGACGGTGATACTTTGCAGAATTTATGTGACGATGATAGTTTACTAGGGACTTGTATAGACGGTGTCAGATCTTTACGAGGTTGTCCTGGTGCTGTGGATTCTTTACGTGTTTCTTGGGTTCGGGGAGATACTTTTCGGAATTGATTGGAAACCATTCTAGGATTTTTTACTGACGAAGATTGTTCTCTACAGACTTGGACCGCCATTGATGATTCTCTACGGACCAGGTTTGTTGGTAGCGATAGTTCTCGAACGTGTTGGCTCGACGGTGAGGATTCCCTACTACTTTTGCCTGTCGGTAATGATTCACTACGATCTTTGGCCAACGATGACGAGTTGTTACGTCCAGTTGGTGGCGTTTCCTTACAGATGTCCGTGGTTGAAAGTGAATCTTTAGAGATTTTATCTGGCGATGATTCTTTATGGACTCTTGGGCTCGGTGGTGAATCTTTACGGCCTTTAGCGCTCGGTGATAAATCTTTACGTACTGGGATTGTAGACTTCGTATCTCTACAGACTGTATCGGTTGGTTTAGAATGTTTACGGGTTCCATCACTCCGTTTCGGAGAGTTCCGATCTCTTTCCGCACCTTTTTGATCTCCATGCTCTTTATTAGTTCCTGTTGATTCACTGTTGGTTTCTACACTTGCTGTAGAGGTGTCATCGCTTCTCACCGAAACCTTATCTGACTTTTTGTCTATCTCTTGTACGTCCATTCCTGGATCTAGAATAGTAGAACTTCCTGCAGCATAAATACTAGTGTTAAGAACACTAGTTGCTGTTCTTGTAGGCGAAATTTTTAATGTTTTCTTCGATCTCATTATGCTATTAAAATAAACGGACTTTATATCATCGTGTCAGTAAGAACAAATAAGATGGTGGATATTTCTAGAATATTCTTTACACATGCGCACTAACTACTGATTGTAACGTCCGCGTGGTCAAGCAAACAATTATTGAAAATATATAAATATTACTAAAACGCTTCATATTCCTAGATAATTTATTATATCACACTAATACTACGTTAATTATGAATCGATTAGTTAGTTTTTTTAAAATTAATTACTTACATTTTATTGAAAACCTAACGAAAAACGATTCACAGAACACAGCAGCGTACAATAAATTTTACAACTCATACACAATTGACAATATAAAAAACAATAATATTCCTGCTCGCGTGAACAGTAGTTCGCAATAATAGTTCTAAATTCGTTATTTTTAACAATATTATTAGATAATGTGCTTTAATTATTGTTTTCATTTAATGATAACATAACAATTGAAGTAAAACAATATAATATAAATATATTTCTAAGTTAGTTATTTATTGTCTATATTGGTACTTCTGTGGAAAGAAACTTTGAGCATATGCTCGATGTTTATTCGTGTTTTTGATTGCATTTTAATGTTTTATAAACACTTCTATAATGTTCAACGTCCAAAAATGATTGCATATTTGGTAATTATTTTCTCTTCAATTTATTTTATGAATCAATTGATTAGATACTTAAGAATAAAATGTTATTTCATTACAACATGACCGGACTGACAAATTGTACCGGGTTAGGAAAATGATACTGGTCCGGCTTCAGGTAGAAAATCGTTTCTCAGATACACCAATTATGATTGGTGCCATTTGTAATTACAATTAGATTGTAGTTTAATTAGTATGTTTCGCATTAGTTCCTTTTTAGATCAGTCATCGTTTATTACATATTACCGATTAAAGTTTCGTAATTTTCAACATCTTGGTGACGTCAGTAAGAGTATTTTATTTATAAAGTCACACAAACTCAAGATTTTTTTTGCGTTTTTGCTATTTTAATTTGCAAATTTTCAAATCAAAATAATAAATATCTGCACTGAACTTTCTTATACGTATTATGCATATTTGTTTAGATAGAAAGGATTTTAAAATATAAATTTTAAAAATTAATGAAAATATAATTATTCATTATGTTATATTAGAAATTATTATGGCCGGACGTTTATTAGTCTTCAAATGAACTACAAACCTAACAAGATATTTATATATATTTTACTAACCTTTGAAACACTTTTAAATTAAAACTATGTGGCAAGTATAATTTCTCATACCTACGTAAACATGGCATCATATTAGAAAAAATCGAAAAGCCATTTTCTTGTAATCGGTACACCTTTTGAAGAAATGTTCCGAACAAAAGTTGTGCATAATATTAATATCTTTCATTTTGTATACTATTATATTTTCTGTAAGTCCAGCCGTTTTAGAGATATTGCAGAATTTCCAAAAAATGACTAGAGTTAACATGCACTTCCGGTTGGAATATACAAGTAATACGAATCTGTCACCCTAATTGTTGTGAATAGACATGTATGCATGTAAATAAATAAATAATACTGTATTTAAATTAACAACATATTTTATTCAATATTACAAAAAAATTCGAAGATCTAAATAACAATTTCATTGAAAATTTAAGCAGGCATGTATAAAAGATAGGATTTCAGGTTGCTTGGTAAAAATTGATAGAAAATTTACGACGATGCCAAGACAACCTGAAATATGACAAACGATGAACTTTAACAACAACCAAAATCAAAATCTCGCTAACGACCCGCTGGTATTAATTGGTTTTAACCGTTTCATTGTACGGCAAAAACTTCATCATCACCTTCTCAATAATTTTACTGCGTCTGGGTTGGGCGAGCTTCCCCCCGTAATTCGAAGCGCTATTTTTAGCAAACGCCTCTCCAATCCACGAGTAAATATAGGAGAGATGAGTAGCGCAATCAGTAATATCTGGATCCATAAGGAAGCCGTTGACGCCGTGTTTGATGATCTCGGTGGCGAACGGGCTCTTTAGACACAACACCGGTCGACCGAAGTACTGTGATTCAAGTAGCGGCCACGAGAAGTCGTCTTTCCCAGACATATACAGTACCGCAATGCAGTCACGGTAGCAATTCCACATGCGGATCGGCGACGGGTTCGAGCAATACCAAACATGCTTACGAAACCCTTTCGAGCGTTTCCGTAACGTTGCGATCACTCTACGACGGTATAACTTCGCTTTCTTATCTTTCGGATCCAAGTAGCCGATCATAATAAACTTCATGCGTTTCTTAAATTTTTCTTGGGTTACAAATTCGTTGAAAAACTTCTCCAATATGTTCGCCGCCAAAATAAACTTGGTACTTGCTGCCCAGTGTCCAACAAGCAATATGGATATTGGTTCGGTGTTGTTTTTGTCCATCATTATGTTATAGGGCGGTGTGTATCGTTGACCGTCCACCGTGTCTCCATTCACCGGCGGGTAGAACACTTCTGGGAAGTATGCGTCACTGTTTATACGTTTCGTGTAGTTTTTACCGACTGCTATGGACGGTACGAATAATTCATCCGCGTATTTCAGACAGAAGTTCGTGAAAGCCTGACGCATTGGTCGTATCAGTGGCATCTTCGCTACTTTCTCGCGTGGAAGGAGTTGTTGGAAGAACGCGAAAGACACTACTGGACAGCCGAAGTAGTGTTTCAGTAGTGGGATGGAGATGGGATGAGCGTCGACTATGATTAGTGTCGGTTTGAAGCTGCGATGATGGCGGTAACTGGACAGCGATGTTAGGAATGTGCGAAGCCAGTAGAACGGTGACCTGAAATCATATTACATCATATCGTAATCCAAGACAATAAATCACATACATAGAGGAGCCCTCCCATCTAATCCACTAATTGCATTTAAGAATGCGAATATCTACTTAGATAAGTCCATCACACATAAATTGATTTACACCATTTTGCAAGTGAACGTACGTAGAATAAGTGAGGGGTCAAATAAGATGAAAGAATGTCGAGTGAAAGATTGACGAAGAAGATTTACGTGAGCAAAGCAAAATAGAATGGGTTTGAGTGAAGCAAAAGAAGATTGTACGGATGCAGTTGAATGGGGAAAGTTTGTCAATATGTGAATGGGTGTAAAGGGTTTTCTACCACCCCATTTGATGGGAACAGGTATGAAGTTATGTATGTATGTAATACTCAACGGTAATACTTAATATTTGAAGATATATGAAATTTTAAAGCAATTATACCAAAATTAAATCTTGAAATGCATTCGATGACAGTAGGTCATTTTATAATAAATAAATAAGATTTTCATAGAGAGTTGTAAGGGTTCACCTATAAAAATGCCCAAAAATAACGAGGTATTTCTTCATGTGATAGACAAAGGCCTGCAAAACTCACTGGCCTTAACTGAGCCTTAGCTATCACACAGATATTATAACAATCAATAGACATCGCGAATTATAAACAGTGGTTCACCTATACAAATGCATATAAACAACAGTTTTACTTCGTGTGATAGGTAAAGCCCTGCGCGACTTACTGACCACACCTAGGCCTTGCCTATCACACACAAAATATAACAAAAACAAGCAGTAGACATTGCGAATACATAAAGTTTTCATAACGAATTATAAACAGTGGTTCACCTATAAAAATGCACAAAAAACAACTAAATTTTTCTACATGTGATAGGTAAACCCTGCGCGACTTACTGGCCACACCTAGGCCTTGTCTATCACTCACAAAATATAACAAAAACAATCAGTAGACATCGCGAATACATAAAGTTTCCATAGCGAATTATAACCAGTGGTCCATCTAAAAAGATGCACAAAAACAACAATGTTTTTCTTCATGTGATAGGTAAAGCCCTGCAGGACATCTGGGCCTTACCTATCCCGCACAAAATAAAACTAACAAAATTTCTGCATAATTTCAAAACAAATATTTTCAGTGGCCAACTCATAAATCCAGCCGGAATATTTTTTGCCAAAGTCACAAAGACCCCTTAAGATACATTTTTATAGAAAATTGTAAATATGTGCTCACCTGAAGTAACCGTAAACGGAGTTTGGGATCCACTTCCATAAGAATGAAGTTCCTGGCACCTGTTCCACGACAGCTTCTTCGGGTCTGTTGACGTTGTTCATGACCACGTGGTGATGCGGTGTTTTGGCTTGGATGAGCTTGGCACACTCCAAAAAGTAGCTATCGTCTGCTTGGCCATCGTAGCCGACACGAATCAGGAGAACTTTGTGGCGGGCGAGTAGTTCGACCATGTTCATTTCGCTCATAGCAGAATACTCGGCAGCTTTCTTCCTGGTTAGCTCTTCTCTTTTTTCTAAGTAGTGGAGACGATCTATTTCTTCTTGTTCAGGTGATTTCGAACGTTGGTGATCGAATATTGAAGTTTGAGATCCAGCGCGACTCCTGCGATCCGGTGTTATGTTAAAGTAAAGTAATAGTTCACGTTCGGTTCTTGCGGCGGCTTCTTCTCTCATAAAAGTATGTACAGACATACTGTCTAACTCTTCGAGCTCTTCGTCACTCATTGTTATTGTTTTTAGCGGAAAAAATTCAATAAATTATTAGTTCTTCTAAAAGAACATGTGCTCAGTATGGCGAACTGACGACGATTAACGAAATGGTGCTTGTTTCTAGAAAGTTCGAGCAACGCACATGTGTACCAACTCCGCAAAAACAATACAAATATATAGTAGCTCTATATACGTTTTGAAATTGTTCAATTTTCTATTTAAATAATAAAACATTAAATATTTTATTAAATTACAATAAATATAATTGCTAAATTAAATATCAGTGTAAAATGTAATCGTTTTTAAATGTGGTGTTTTTCCGAAAAAGTTGGCATAAACATTTTGATAATCAGTCGTACCAAATGTTTATAAAAAGTACTAACTTAATAACTATTTTCGACATTTTACACCATAAAACATGCGTTACCAGCAACACATCCATCAATACTAATTGTTATTTAATAATTGCTATTTAATATTTTTAAAGGCATAAATGTGTTAGAAATTTTGGTACAAATGTTGAAATTATAATCAATTTTTAGTCGTGTATTTAGTAATATTCAGTGATTTGGATTCAAATCTAGGGACATTTATTTGAAGCTGCTCAAAAAAAAAGACTGTTCACATAGTACTTTTATAATTTCGTGTCCATTTTGTTTTGACTCCATTACAACTAGCTGTGTTGTTTGTCTATCAGTTTTTTAAATAGTTTGTTAATTAAGATAAATAGTGCAGTTATGAGATCGCAATCGTGTGAAAATTTGTCATTTATTGGCTCGGATGAGAAAAAACCGAAGGAAAATTCGGTATTCAAAGGCAATTACCCGTATCATGCGGTACCAAATGAGTATCGCAGCAACTTGTATGATTTGAACTCGGCTGTCGAAGAAATGTTCCAGCTCAGAGAGCATAAGGTACTGCTTATGTACGTCGGCTGCCAGGAAGACACTAATGAAATGTATTTCATTAACACTGTAGAATTATGTGACCAAATAGCGTCGGATATTAGCGTTATTGTAAATAAATTTAAACATCGCAAGTTGGGAGAAAAACCAGCTGAGTTCCAAGCCTTGTTTGATCACGTAGGGTGGTTTATACCTAAGATTTGTACATTCGAAATTTGTCGGTAAGAATAACAATTTTTATAGCAAACAATATCTAGTAATCGTGGTCATGTTTCGGATTGCAACTGTCATACCCTAACATTACACCCTTCGCTCCTCCCTCTTCTGTGCTTTAGTCCAATAGTGTAACCCGACCATTTCACCCTTGTCTCTTCCCTTTTTCTATTGGACAGACGAATATATTTCAGCCAGTCATGTATTATCCAACCCAAGTACCAGAATGGTAATTGTACCAAGTACCAAGCCATTCGAAACCACTCCTTTCACATCTCCCTCACCATCCATTTATACCTTCTCTCTTTCTTACTCTTCTATTATACCAATGCATACGTGTTAATCAATAATAGTAAATATGTAATATATATATATATATATATATATATATATATATATATATATATATATATATATATATATATGTATATATATATATATATATATATATATATATATACGAGTATATATATATATATATATATATATATATATATATATATATATATATATATATATATATATATATATATATACGAGTATATATATATATATATATATATATATATATATATATATATATATATAGGTGGGCCATCTGTTGGTTTGTTTTTTAAGTGCGTGTTATTTCGACAGTTTGCAACACTGACGCGCTTGGCATTGATAAATATGTAGTGTCAAACCACCGCAAGGTTTGATACTACATATCTATCAATGATAAGCGCGGCAGTGTTGCAAACTGTCGAAATAACAAGCACTTCAAAAACACACCAACAGATGGCCTACCCTATAGTTTTTTCACTACGCCTAAACCTTTCCCCCCCCCCCCTCTACCCTTCCATCTAAAACTTTGTCCTGGTTTAAGGGGCAACTCTTTTTGTTATTTCGCCAATATTTCAGTTGAACAAAGTCTGTTTTACGCTGAATAAACCACTACCAATCGACAAAATGAGCACGATTTTATTTGCGTGTAACTCCTTTGTTTATCAATAGATTTAGCAATATAAAGGTATAATTGAATATGATACGCTAATTGGGAACTTGTTTTATATTTTAAAATAGTAAATATTGCCATTTCATTTAGTCATACTTTCATGCATACGATTTTGTTATTGTGTTAACTCAACTTCGTCGGCAACTGTCAGTGAGACCCATCAATAGACCACTACCAATCGACAAAATGAGCACGATTTTATTTGCGTGTAACTCCTTTGTTTATCAATAGATTTAGCAATATAAAGGTATAATTGAATATGATACGCTAATTGGGAACTTGTTTTATATTTTAAAATAGTAAATATTGCCATTTCATTTAGTCATACTTTCATGCATACGATTTTGTTATTGTGTTAACTCAACTTCGTCGGCAACTGTCAGTGAGACCCCTCAATACTCAGTTTCCAAGAAATTTGTATTAATTCATTCAAAACCACTCCCTCCATATCCCCACCCTAATATATAGCAAAAAAATACATAACTATGGATATATGAAAGCGTTTTTATTTTTTTAATTGAATCCAGAAAACCAAGCTTTGTGGTACGATCCCTCTACACATTTTGCTACTCGATGTGGAAACACTGGCGTGAACCACCAACAGTGATCTTCGTCGACGCGAACTGCATCATATTACCGCTGCTGAAATGGTTCTTCAAGTGTAAAATCGTCAGCTTCACATGGTACCAAGATCTGTTAAAAACACGTAACATTCCCAATGAGTTAGAAGTGTCCGTGGGCCGTTTGAACAAAATCCCTTTAATGTTACACAAGTACGCGGACGAAATACTAATGCCATCGATGAGCGCTAAATACGCGTACATGCAACTCGCCCGAGGTATATCGGAACACGAACCGTTCGTCTTATACCCTAGAGTTTGGGCCACGCCTTACCGGGGACAACGCTATTGGCCATTAATCGTTTCGGAGGAGAAAGCCCCGAACAAAATCGAGTTTGCAATCCTCAGTGCAGGAGTTTGGGATCCCAAATCACGCTTTGAGGTCGTCATTGATGCGTTCGTTTATTTCATTCGGACACTAGCATCTGAACATCAGGATTGGGAACATTGTGTTCTTGTAATCGATGGTCGATTGGATTTGGAGAGTTCGAAACAGCTGGAGTATTATAATAAAATACGACGTTATGCGAGTAGCTTTACAGATGCGAATATCACGGTTGGTTGCAATTTCACGTTCAAAGCGCACTGTGCGAATTACGTCAAGTGCCACTGTGTCATCGATCTCAGCACCCATGTCGATTTCAACTGGACGGTTTTGGAATGCCAGTATTATGGACGGCCGTTGATTACGGCGCAAAATCGGTTTGCGGTCGAATTCATTAACCAGCACGTGAACGGATATTTAACGCCGATTGACCACGAAGATATAGCAATAAACGTGTACTATTTATACTCAGCTCTAGCGGAGCGAATCGCTGCGAATGCAAATATTTCCTATGAAAAACATTTACATTCGCAGTGGAATTTTAAGTACATCAAAATGCTGTTGTATAAACACCTAACTGTCAAACCTGCAACTGTAACAGGGGTCAGCGTTAGGAAATACAAACGCGGTGTGGTTAAAAAGTTACAGAAACCTGTCGATTATGACATTGTTGATGTAGTGTCAGTACCCGAAAGTACTTTGAAGAAAGATGACAGGATTGCAGGTTTTTGCTTCTTCAAAAGCGCATACATTGAACCATAAATCATAATTATCTTTCAGATTTCCATTACTTTCACCTTGTAATTAATTAAGCCTTATTTCTAAGTATATATAATCAAACAAACCAATACACACACACACGCATACACACACACACGACAATCACACACACAAAAGACAAACATACACATTTGTGTGACATTTACAATTGTTCTTTTCTCAGAATTATAATTAAAGTTTTGGTTTGAATTTATTGAATGATATAATTTTGTGTACCCTTACTTCGTTTTCAAGAAAATCGATCTTGAGATATTAACAGAAACACACCTTTTGACCTTCCCTGAATTGATTCTGACTACTTTATATATATATATATATATATATATATATATATATATATATATATATATATTGTTGCGGTAATTTTACGTTGCTATTGATAATTTTTAAATAACGAAATTTCAAAATAACGTCACACGCCACATTCCTCCCCTAAAAAAAGTTGAGAGACGAAGAAGAACGATTTTTTTTAAATAAGAATAAAAATTTAGAGAGCAGAAACATTGATTTTTTTTATATATTTAAATCGTATTATCTCTCGAAATTAGGTTTTAACATAGAAACATGCCAAGTTCCAAGTTTACGGCCAAAAAGATTTTCAAGTTCATATCTAGTGTATGATAATTTCTACGTAATTTTACAGCGAATAAATTTAGGCGCGAGTTTGGCAGAATAAAAGCGGAAAGCATGAGAAAGCGTAAAATTTCTCTTCCAAACTATATCACTAACGGAATAAGATATCTGTCTATGAAGCAGGTTATAAATTTTACTATTTTTACGGTAAGCATCGATCAAACGCTGTTTTACAATTTTGTTTATATTTTCTAATTCTGCTAGATTAGTTGTATATCGGGAACGTGAATCAAAATTCTGTTAAAAATTCTGTTCGAAGCTGTTCCACGAGTAGAAAGTTCGCGGGAGTAAATCCAGTAACTTCATGAACTGCGGTAGAGAGGGCAAAACGAAATTTACATCCCAATATCGCTGATTTTCTTGGTTATAAGAAGATATCATAGTTTTAATTATATGATTAGTTTTTTCTGCTGGATTTGCTTGAGGATGATAATTTGGACTTAATTGTAGTTGTACAGAATATGAAAGAAGTAAATGTTTAAATTGACGATTATTGAACTCAGTTCCATTGTCACATATGATGTAATCTGGAACTCCAAAAACAAGGAATAGTCCATTTTCGATATACCTACAGATAGTTTTACTATTAGCAGTCGGAATAGCGAAGAAAAAAGAATATTTTGTAAAAAGGTCACAAAATACTAAGAGATAACGATTTCGTAGTCGACGTAGCGCCAAGGATGTTCTGCTACGCGCATTCCCATCATACCAGCTGGTTTACGTTGTTCGACTTTCTGCACTTGACAGACTTCACAACTTCGTACATAATGAAGTATATCGGGTAACATTTTCGGCCAGTAGTATTTTGCAGCTATACGGTTCTTGGTCTTGTAGATACCAAAATGTCCAGCGATAGGTTCATCGTGATTTTGTTGTGTACGGTATTTCTCAAGTTGCTCGGCACAACTATTTTCCAAGGATCATCTGTTATAACCGCGGGATTAACTGGTTTACAGAATTTGAAAAGGGTTGAATCTTCAGCTTTCCAATACGGGTAAGAGTCAGGATTTTCACGAACTCGTTGTAGCATGTTTCGATACCAGGGATCAAGATCATTTTCGAAAACAATAATTGACTCGACGATACGAGATAGAGCATCAGGAACAACATGTTGGATACCTTTTCGGTGTACGATATCGAAGCTATATTGCTGTAAGCGAAGAGTCCAACGTCCCAATCTTCCAACGGGATCTCTTAAATTGTTAAGCCAGATAAAGGAGTGATGATCTGTAACTATCTTGAAATGTGCACCCTCCAAGTAGCAGCGATATTTTTCAACAGCCCATAGTACAGCTAGAATTTCTCTTTCTATAACACTATAATTTTGTTTGCATTTATTGAGCGTGCGACTTCCATACGCTATAACATGTTCGCCATCTTCTAGCTCCTGCGTCAAAACAACACCTAGGGCCACTGAACTAGCGTCAGTCTGGAGACAAAAAGATTTTTTTAAATCTGGACAAGTTAGCACAGGAATACTGGTTAAGGTGAACCATCAGGCTCGTTTAGAAAAACATCGTGCCTTGCAAATGAAAATTTAAAAAATACCATTCGATGTGTATTTGCATAAAAAAATGCCTGATAAAAATTTCATTTAATTCGATTTTGTATTAATGGAGAAAAAAATAAAAACTATGAAAAAGTGCCTATTTTGGAAGTTTTAATTAAAAAAAAATGTCATTCGATGTGTATTTGCATTAAAAATGCATGATACAAGTTTCATTTATTTCTAACTAGTATTATTGGAGATAAAAAAATAAAAACCCCCAAAATAGGCACTTTTTCATAGTTTTAATTTTTTTTCTCCATTAATACAAGATTAAAATAAATGTAATTTTTACCAGGCATTTTTTATGCAAATAGACATCGAATAGTATTTTTTAGTTTTCATTTGCAAGGCACGATGTTTTAACGAACTTGATGGTTCACCTTAAACATAACTTTAATTGAGAGAAAGGTTTTTCAGAATTTTCTGACCAAGAGCATTTGATTTTTTTTTCGAGTATAAATCGGCGGTACTAGGACCCTAAGCCGACGAATCGACGAATATCCTTCGAACACTTAGGCGTAGGGAAACATAAAATGACTTGGACTTTATCTGGATCAACTCTCAAGCCTTTAGCGTCAACAAGATATCCTAAATATTTAAGTTCAGGGCGAGCGAATTTACATTTTTCACGAGTAAGGGAGAGATTTGCGGCTTTAAGGCGAGTAAAAACTTCTTGTAATAATTTTACGTGAGAAGAGAAATCGGAAGAAGCAACGATAATATCATCTAAATAAACAAAAACATTAGGAAAGAACCAAGGACCAAAAATATTATCTACTAGACATTGACATGTAGCTGGAGCACCGGAAAGACCAAACGGCATACGTTTAAAATGAAACAGTCCACGACCGGGAACTGTAAATGCAGTTTTTTCGCAACTAGCCGGAAATAAGGGTATTTGCCAGAAAGCTGATTTCAAATCGAGAGATAAAAGATAATTCGCACCTCCCAAGTGATCCAAAATACTAGAGATATAAGGTAAAGGATAAGCATCTTTTTTTGTTAGAATGTTAACTTTACGAAAGTCTATACAAAATCGATATTTACCATTTCTTTTCTTCATGACAGCAATAGGGGAGCTCCATGGACTTTTAGTACAACTATTCCTTGTTTCAACATGTCATCCAGTTCGGTGTTGATAAACTCTTGAATATTCGGAGAGACAGGATAATATCTTTGTTTCACAGGTTTTGCACCTCCAGTGTCGATAACATGATCAATAGCATTCGTAGCTCCAAGTGTTAATTGAACGGAAGAGATATATTCTTCAACAAGTTGAGATTGTTCAATTTCTGAAAGGGTTGACATATCTTGAAGAGCACACGTTATATGAGGAGTTGCAAATGAAAAAGTCATTGACGAAAAATTAGGAATAATTGAAAATTTAGACAAAAAGTTAATTCCTAAAATAAGATCTGAAGAAAGAGACGGAATAATTAGAGTTTCAATAGTACACACTTTACCATTAACATTAAAAGGAATATATACGTAAGCGATAGTAGTACATACATATATGACCACCGGCAGTAGTGATGCTTTGTTGAAAGTGTTTAACTTCAAAGTTAGAAGAAATATGCTTAATACGTTCCCACATACTCTGATTAATTAAGGTACAAGATGATCCCGTATCAAGTAAACCGGAAAATATGGAATCACAAATAGAAACTTTTAAATATGGACGGGGATCATCGCAAACATTATTTAGTTTAAGACTACTGGTATCGAAAGACATGCCGGCACGTTACATCTCTCGGGCGGCGTTTTTTTGAAAATTTGGAACAATCACTACATGTATTTACAGTCACATTCTCATTTCCACATCGGAAGCAGAAACGTTGTCTTTCTTGAGGGCAATCCGCGTAGCTATGCCCTTCTTTACGACAATTCCAGCATGAAACTTGGATGATGGTATTTACCTGATGACGACTGCGGAATTGTGGACATGACGTCGTTTGGTTTGACGGTATATTACGTGATGGTATCGTTCAGCTGGTCAATCGACGTAATATTATGAGCAGCTACATGTTGTGCATAAAAGGGAGCCAAGTTCAATCGAATAGTGCAGAATTGCTTTTCTTCGGTAACGTTTTCCGATAATCTGAAAATAAGGTTCTCATTGCGACTATGTAATCCGTTGGCCTTTCAAGTGGTTGCTGCTTCCTAGATAAGATCTCTAGCCACATCATATGGTCATAGTCGACCGGCTGGTATTGCTTTATCAGGCGTGCCGTAACACCATTCCACGAGGAAATCTTTGCCTTCACCATCCTGTACCAAAGTAATGCTGCATCTTTAAACAAATCGCAAGCAGCATTAAATAAATCTTCTTTGGTCGCCGATCGAGCTACTCGCAGCTCTTCAATTCGCTCCAAAAAATCTATTACAGATTCTCGATCATTAAAAGTTATACCCCATTTGTACACGACAATAGATTTCTTTTCGACAAAAGGAGTTGAAAAATTAGGAGTAGAATTGACGGTAGAAGAGGGAGAGATATTTTGTAACACATTTAATTTTTTGTCAAATTGTTGAATTTCATGAACGAACTTAGTTACTTCAGCGGCATATTTATCAGACTTGGTACGAGAAATTCTCCTTAATATGTGTAAATTACCAAATAACGACAAAAGAGGCCCCACGTTGGGCGCCAAAATATGTCACAGTAATTTTATTGCCGAGCTAGCTTACCGTGGGTTTCGCTTTAAGCCTCTTAGAAATATGTCATTACTGGCCGAGAATTAAATAAAAGAGCAACAAGAACAGTTAATATAAATTTAATACAAAATGAAAAAGGCTTAACTAGGCATTAACGCCAATACAATATAAAATAAATAAGACAAATAATAAATAAAACCAACGAAAAGGATACGGATACGTTCTCAATGTTCCTGCAGACGTTCAGACTTTAGGCTTGGTGTTCTGCCTGTGCCAGTCCCTTTGTAGGAACGCCCTCGCGTCTTCAGTATCAGTATGGTAGCGTAACCGATCAAAAACCAAAACCAATAACGGGAACAAGAAACGGAACGATAACGAGGAAAACGATAATACGGTGAAAGCGATAATACGAAAAATGAAACGGAGAAAGATACTATTCACAAACAGAATGCGGTACGATATCTTTTTGTTGCTGTCAAAAAAGCACCCAAAGTTCCTTTTTTTCCAAAATCAATAACAACCACCGACCTCTGATTTTTCGTTGCTATTGGTAATTTTTAAATAACGAAATTTCAAAATAACGTCACAATATATATATATATATATATATATATATATATATATATATATATATATATATATATATATATATATATATTTATATATATTAAAGTTTCATAATTTTACCTTCAACACTTTAAGCTGTAGAGCGCTTACACACGCATTATATATATATATATATATATATATATATATATATATATATATATAAATATATATATATATATATATATATATATTTATATATATATATATATATATATATATATATATATATATATATATATATATATATATATAATGTGTGTGTAAGCGCTCTACAGCTTAAAGTGTTGAAGGTAAAATTATGAAACTTTAAGGTGAACCATCAGGCTCGTTTAGAAAAACATCATGCCTTGCAAATGAAAATTAAAAAAATATCATTCGTTGTGTATTTGCATAAAAAATGGCTGGTAAACATTTCATTTAATTTGATCTTGTATTAATGGAGAAAAAAAAATAAATCTATGAAAAAGTGCCTATTTTGGAAGTTTTAATTTAAAAAAAAATGTCATTCGATGTGTATTTGCATTGAAAATCCATGATAAAAATTACATTTATTTCTAACTAGTATTATTGGAGATAAAAAAAAAAACACCCAAAATAGGCACTTTTTCATAGTTTTTTCTGCAATATCTTCAAAACTTATAGCAAAAATAGTAACAATTAAAATGAAAAATATGAATATTTCGCACATCTTTTATTTGAGGCATTTCTTCCAAAAGTGTACCAGTTAGTGTCAAACCTCCTTACAGTGCAGGTTTGACAGTACATATTTATCAATGTCACGCGCGTCAGTGTTCTAACTGTCGAAATAATACGCACTTTAAAAAGAAGCCAGCAGATGGCCCATCCAATAACCGCGATTCAAACACATGGATTATTTTGGTACTATCAACAAAAATAACTGACATGTGACCTTCGCTCAAATCAGAGGTTGTAGCTGTCAATGTTTGCATTTGTTTGATGTAATACAGTATATAATACACTGTAAAATTGTTACATTTGAACGTTTTATAGTTAAATCCCAACTTTTCTTCCGTACATTTATTCTCAATCATATTTATTCCAAGGACAACCCAGCAATCTCACACCATTCATCTCCTCGCTCATGTAAATTTTCTTCGTCAATCTTTCATTCAATATTTAGCTTTTACCTACTCATACACCCACGTATTTCGCTTCCTGTCTCTCTTGGATACACTGATTATTAGGTAAATATATTTAAATAAATAAATAAAAAAGTGTTTAGTAACAAAGAATTTATTTTCGAAGAAATTTTCATATAAATTTAAGGCCTAAACTACTTTAGGTATTATCACAGTGTAATTTCGTCATAACATTCAAGATGAATTCATGATTTATAAATAATAGCTTCATTCGGTAAGCAATCTTTCAAAAACTGTCGAAGAATTGTATCGCGCGATTTGACGCTGTTCATCTCCCTGTAGCGTTGAAATGCATTTTCGCCGATGGTGATGCCGGTTTTGTTCAACAAATAATACATCTCATAACCAATACAAATCGGTATCAAGTCAACGAAGTACCCTGTATTTCCATGTTGGACGATTTCCAAAGAAAAATCCGTCTCCAAGACAATCACTGGTCGTCCGAAGAACTGCGCTTCCAGCAACACCCAATTGAAATCATCTTCTTCGGTGAGATTCAGCACAAACATACACGATTGGTAAATCACGCTGCGATCACTTGCTGATAAGTTCACACGAATCATCAAAGCAGCCGTGAAAGCAGCGGGGTAGTCTTTAAGTTTATCCAGAACCAAATCATAGTAGCGTTCTTGCAAGAGGTTATTCTCTTCCATGTAACCAGCAATTATAAACGAACATCGCTCTTTATACTTCATCACGGAGCTATTATAAATATAATGGAAAGCCTCGATGACAGTGAGGAAATTGGATCGCGCTTCGAATGGGCCAAGTGCGACCATCAATACTTCCGTTCGCTCGTCCTCATTGTATTTCTCCACTTTCAGGTTGTGTCTACCAGTCACACGTTCCCCGTTGCACGGGGGATACAAAACTGTCGGTACAAACGGGCATCCGAATCGGTTTTCGGAATAGAACTGGCGGGCACGTTCGCACGGCACGAGCGCGTTGTCCGACCACGATCGGCAATATTCGGTTATGCGTGAGTCTAAGCACACATTCATGCAGAACTCACGGCATAGCAGGTCTTGGTAGTGTGCGAATTCGATGACGGGACATCGGTAAACTATTTTCAGGAACGGGTATACCAGTGGACTTGCGTCCACGAATATTACGTTCGGATTGTAGTTCCAGTGCAGGAAAATGGACCAAAAAGCGACATACCATGATCGTAAAATGAATAATGGCGTCCTAGAAACCAAAAATATATCAAAATTTATTCTCTAGCCATGATGAATTAAAGTTTTAACGCTTAGAGCCCGTCTAACTCTCGCTCTTTCCCCACGCCCAGCACCAAAACCAAACTCTGTAACGAACTTTCTATTTTTAATGTTTTATTAGTTTAAATTCCCCCTGCATCTCACACCGCTGTGGCTACCATGCGTGCGCAACTGACAAAAATATGATTTAGATTACTTATGCTATTTAACTGAAGCAGCCCGTATTACTACTTTCGAGGTTTTTAGTCAAAATAATGCTACTATTCAAAATGTCTTTAGTTAAAAACCTTGAATAGTATAAAGATGAATTTTTACTTTCTTATACGAATGTATATAACGAAGTATTTTAATCATGAAAAGTTCGAACTCGAGATTTTAACGGAAATACATCTGTTGAGCTTCCCTGACTTGTCAGACTATTTTCAAAATTCCGCGCGTGCGTGTTTACGTGCGTCTCTCTCTCTCTCTCTCTGTGTGTGTGTGTGTGTGTGAATCGTCTACAGCCAAAACGGCCAATGCTAAATTCATGAAACTTTAAGCTTAAAACTTATATATGGCTCGAAAGAAAACTTCCTATTTTTGAAAAGAATATTCAAACTGGAAGTGCATGTTTACTCTAGTCATTTTTTGGAAACTGTGCAATATCACCAAATCGGCGGCACTTACAGAAAATATACTAGTATTCAAAATTAAAGATATTAATATTATACACAACTTTTGTTTGAAAATTTTCTTCAATCAATGTACCGATTACAAGAAAATTGCTATTTTAATTTTGAATTGTCTTATTTATGTTACGTTGGTATGGGAAATTATACTTATGACATATAGTTCTAGTATAAAAGAGTTTCGTAGGTTTGTAAAGTATTATATATAAATATTTTGTTAGGTTGATTTTGAGACTAAAACTTAAAACAGTGGACTTTCTAATACGTATTAGGCATACTTTGTTTAGATAGAGAGGTTATTAAAATACAAAATCTAAACTAAATATACCTAATACGTATAAGAAAGGTCAGTGCAATACACTGCAGATGTTTTTATAAGTAGTAACACGTATATCGGAAAATAAAACATAAATTCATGTGTTTTTCGCAAAAGAATGGTTTTAAATGACATAAAATATGATTTTAAATAAAAATCCTCGGAGTCTCTACGAGCTCTAGCGTAAAATGCCATCATGGAAAATGCAAGTTGCCGATTTTTACATCAACACGTTGTATATATAAAACATATCAATTGTGTGAGATAATTTTATAATCAAATACATTTAAAACGCATATCTAAGCTACTTAGGTTAAACTTAAAATCCAAAGCACATTTAGAATCGAAGCATGTCATTTCAAAAAATTTCAATTTGAATCAAGATGGCGGATGTGTTACCTGAGAAATCCATAAATCGAGTCTGGAAACCAGTTTCCAATGATGTCGTTCTCGCCAACAATCGGTGGCAAAGAATATCTCGTTTGGCAGGGATTACTCTGTAGAATCTTTATGTACAGCTTCTTTTTAAGGAACTTCACCACATCTACGAAGTACAGATCGTCCGTGGTTGTTCGTTTGCCAGCCCGCAGCAGCATCACTTGTGTTACCAACGGATTTGTATTGGGTTGGGCCTTACGATTGAGTATCAATTTCACATCGCCAATTCGTGTTTGCACCTGCACCTGCATTCCATCAGGATTCATCGTGTGCGAATTAAAAATGAGCAAATTAAAAAAAAATGCACACGAAGATGCTTCAACAAAATGTCCTGCTCAACTGAACTGAAGTTCCAGTTCGCCACGTCGACAGGAACTGACGAGACCTTTGAAGCGGTGTTGCCACATATTTCCGTTCACACACAAAGGCAACATTGTTTATTTTATTCAGGCAGTGAACAAACATGTTAATGAGGTCCTAATGAATTTTAAAACTAAAATAGATATTTAATTATTTATTCGTTTCAAAAACCCCATTGTTAAGCGCGGCCATTAATTGTATTATATTTTACTGTGTTCATAGCTTGTACGTATAAATAATAATATATGTAATTAAAATTACACTTAATAACAAATTCCGATTATTTTTAATATTAAAAACAATTTAATTAATATTTTCATTGTATTTTAGTTATTTTACATCAATTTACTAAAAGTATTGCAAGGTATTATTTATTCAAAAAAATTCCATTCCAAAAATGGCCGATAATTTAGTAGGTAACGCCTTCCATAACGTTGCTTATTGGTTACGTTATATACGAAACACTATTGGTTGTGGCTAGAATACTAGTAAATTATGCGAATATCGCCTTATTGTACATTACCATAAGTATGTTTACAAACTTTTGTCGTATTTACAGGTAGCATAAGGTCGATATTCAAAATTGACGGTTCCACATCACGGATTGGTCGAATTGACTCAAGCAGTAGAGCGACTCATGTTGTCGATTCCCAGGACTGTAACTCGATATTTATGCGACTGAGGCCGAGTTTCAGTAAAAAAAATCGGATTTTCTGCACTCTATTTCCCATAGTGTTTGTAGAAATGCATAAAAACCATCGACTTTATTGAATCACGAAAAAAAAAACCTACAATTTTATGTTTTTCATTTTGGTTTATCAGCACTTATTTATAAATATATTTTATACTTCATATATTGTTTTGCGAAATATAATATATATAATTTAAAAACTATTTATTGCACATTTCAAAGCTTAATAAAAAAATGGTATTTTCTATACAGAAGAAATAACCACAAAATTTCAATTAATTTTTTTCAATTTTTGTTATAATTTGGTCAAATAAAAGGTGTGAAATTTTAATTGTAATTTGGAAGTTATATATAACCTAAAATCATATTTAAATATACATTATTTAGCCTTGGTGTTTTTTCGATTTTTATAAAAGCCGTTATTAATTTTTTCTGCGGGAACCAGCAGCGCCGCAGAGCTGTCTCGCGGTTTCGCACTAGATATTGACCCTCGGTACAATATGCGATGCTTAAATCGCGAATCGCAGAGATTTTTTTATAAACATTTTGAAGGGTAAAAATTCGATTTCGCTAATTATTTTAATCTTTAGATATCGTTTAAGGGAGATATTAATATTTTGCATTTATATCTCCCTCAATTGATATCTAAACGTATAAAAAACGTCCAATGCGGGACACTGCAAATATTTTTCTAAAGAATGAATAAGTCCATGTAACGTACCTCTTTCAGATGAATATTTCACATAACTAAACAACCTGAAAAAATCTAAAAGGGCTATAAATATTTGAAACAAAAATCATTTTACTTAATTTATTTAACTGTTTGGAACTTTCATCATCTGAAAGTTCAAAACCAGGTGGAATTGACTTCCTTATTCAATGAAAAGTTTGTTTGTTTTTGTTTTTAAATCAAATTGTTCGAATATTATTTAAAGATTTATCTAGATATTTTGGAAGCATTAAAATATTATGAAGTATTTACCAAATCCTGGAAAATAACTATTTAAATCCCCATAAAGAAGGAACTTCATGGTCGACGTTATTCAAAAGCTATAATAAATAACATTGTTAATTTTAAGCAACAATATTCAGTATGTTATTTAGAAATAACGAGATATGTTTGTGTGTGAAAATATTGTATGTTTGCATATTATTTGTATGAATAAATATCTATTCGAAGTATTAGACATGAAGTTAGATGCTGATTAGTACAGACAAAGACGTGAAGTTCCCTCGTGATAAAAATGTGGTTATTGGGGTAGGTAAAAATATACACAGAATGTTTACATAACGGTATTACTACAATCATATTCAATAAAAAAAATCACAGTAAATAAAACAATATATTACAACTAAAATTCATATACCTACTAATGTACAAACTGAATTTTTTTATGAATTGCATTAAAAAAAATTCATCATATTATTATTAATTTTTTTTTTGTTATTTTAATTTTTTCAGAGTTTTTTTTTATATACAATAATTTTATACACGTATGCTTGCTAATAATACTAATAAACTGACACAACTAAAACGCAACATTATTAAATAGTTAGTTTCTGCTGTCAATAAAGACTAGTATTATTATAATTTATTGGCAAACTGAATGAATACGCAACTCTAGTATTGCTTAAGTCTACGGCGGCCATCTTGTCTAATCAAATCAAAGTATCAACAACATTATACACTGCCAGTTGCACTGCAACCAAATGATTTCTACCTAACGTCACTGCCACGTCAACATAATCGAGAATATAATTCACAATAGGCGATTTATATTCAGCTAGCAAGCTTACATGTAGTTACACCTGATGCGCCTTTATGACGTCACTAGTTGAATAAAATGTGTATAGAAACCATACAACTCTTGAATCCGTTGTATAAATAGATAATACGAAATATTAGTTCATCTAACACTTTTACAGATTATAGTTACAAGTATGAAGTAACTACATGTAGCTTTTCAAGAAAATGTGGAATCATTACAATAGATTATTAATCATTATCTTGACGTAACATTGCCGTTATGTGAGTTGGTTATAAAATAAAATGTCCTTAATCGAGCAAGTCTATAAATCTGTAAATTTTGATTAATTTTTTTGTGTATAGTTGAGAATTTTGTCCGAAAATCTTCGTACGTCATGTATTTGCAATTGAATGGGAATAAGCGCCAAAATATTTACAGATTTATAGACTTGTTCAGAATAGTACCATAAGGGTAAATCTATTTATATGTATATATACATACAAGTATAACGATCGGCGAGTGTCATCTTTTATGAAAACTATAATTCTTACCGTGGCACACGTCGTCGAAAAGGAGGGCGGTTCTAAAAATGTTGTTGTGTGCCACCCGTGCCATTAATTGCCGATCATTGCACTAGTATATACATATTTACAACTATGAACGATTTTACAAACAAGTGATAAGTTAAAACCTAATAAATAGTGTACAGTAATGTCAGCTCTGCTATATAACTAAACTGTAAAGTTGAATGTGTATATATATATATATATATATATATATATA
>JADQWA010000566.1:0-11557 GCA_018344505.1 Nebria ingens riversi | reverse complement strand
TATATATATATATATATATACTTTTGTTGAGGGAAGTCAACTCTGGATGCATGGAATCCAGCTAAGCGCTTCGTGAATGCGTCCAGGTCAAAGTATGTGTTGGGAATGTTTGCGGATTTTAAGAGTGAATTTGACCGCCATAACTGGGGATGTACCCTGAGAAAGTTGTCAAGAGTATACTGCGCCGAAAAGGATCTCTGCGTCAGCTATTTTAGCGACAAGAGAGTATGCATCAGAGGCATGATGAATGTTGTTTGGAAGAATGTTGAGCGTGGATGTCCACAAGTAGCTATTTGTGACCCCATGGTTTGGAATATGATGATGGATGAACTGATGGATGTATTGACAGCGTATGGAATTGAGGCCATTGCCTACGACGGCGACCTGTTGCTGTTGTTAGAAGCCGATAGCAGGAGAAGATTGGTAAGGCTGGCTTCTCAGGAAATGGTGTACGCAACAGAATGGCATGCTAGACTCGGGAGAAGACAGTTTCCATGCTCCTGAAAGGGAGATTGTCTGAGAGACGAGTGCCAAGTGGGAGAATAAATGGTGTGGCTGTGAGGTACGCGACTAAGGTTACGTACGGAGTCCACTTAAATGAATCAATGACCTTCAAACCAGATCTACGAGCCTTAAGATAGGAAGTAGCAAATGCGATTGCAGGACTAAGATGAGTCCTCAGGAAAGGATAGGGCTTGGGCGGAGTGCCTTCCGTGTCGTCTACAAAGGTATGATTCCGGCAGGCGTGACGAATGCAGCTGGAGTATGGTGTAATATCATGAATGTATGCCAAGAATGCTATCGCTAGGTGTCAGCGAATAGCATTGTATGCATGTTTGATAGTGTGCAGGACCGTCTCAACGGAGGCAATGCATGTACTAATGGAGGGGATTACCATGGGATCCTGAGGTAAGAAAAAGAGGGGTAGCCTAAAGGATCCGACGGTCCATCCCCATTATGAACGCTGCGGTTAGAGACGAAGATGCTGTGATCATAATATATGCGAGTAAGATTGATTATTTGAAAGTAAATAAACAGTAGAGTGTCTTGACCAAAACGTAACCCGCAACATATACCCCTTAAAATTTCCACCCACATCACATGTCAGCAACCCTATGCCGGCAAACAGCAATAAACGTCGGCAACCTGCACTGCAGCCAACCCTGGCCCTACAACTAGGTTGTGATCCCCCATTCCTTCTCCAGCCAACCCTCGGCCCACCCCTAGCCCACCCCCAGCTTCAGCCAACACCCAGCCCAGCCTCAGGCTCAACCACAGCCCCAGCCCACCTCCACTCTCATCCCTAATAGATTGCGAGGTGATTAACCGCATTCAAGGTCTAATTTATCTGATCAGATTGTGCAAGTGCAGTTCAAAGCGTTGCAGACGAGTCTGAACTTGTCTGCATTGGAGATCATGATCTAAAAATAGCCACCTCCTACTGAGATCATAGTCTTAAAATAGCTGCAAACTAGTTTGAACGGGTTCCTAAACTGGTTCGGACTTGTCAGCAGCTGGGGTCATGGCCACCTTCCACTAAGGTCATCCTGGGAGAACTTGTTTGAGCTTGCTCCGCATCTAAAACTAGTTTAGAGCTGGTATATAAATGTATGCAAAATATTTGAGAGCTGCAGTTAATTATTGAACAGCAACAACAACAACAACTACATGACTTCATCTACAAACATCGCCAGTATAAATAAGTTAGTGTCGCTTGAAGAAGTGCGCAGCGTCGCAACATTAGACGTCGACAAGAAATAACAAGTTTTATCACTGAAGAAGTTGCGAACCCAGTACGGTGAGCGATTAATGCTAGAATTTGACGAGTTCAACTGTTTCCTAGGAGTGCGATTCAACAGCATTACACCGGAAGATCTTCAGTGTTTGACTGGTACCGCCGCCAAAGGAAAACTCTTCATTGTTTACCAAGGGAAACTGAATAAACCGGTAAATATAGAATTTGTGGTTGTTTCATGAGCACCAGCCGTCACGATGAATTTAACCAAATATTACTAGTGTATATAGATAGACTTAAACAACTGATAAAAGAATTGGAATTTTACTCTAAGAGAGTAGAATTAATCAATAAATTAAAATTATTAAATATAAACGAGGCGCCGCGTGACATTTAAAGACGAGGTGCAAGGTCACCTAATAATTGTTTGGATATTTGCTTATCGTGCTGCGAGAAAAGGAATCTGGGAGTGCATGCTCGCGACCGTGAACGATTTATGTTAAAATTAATAAAATATTCACAATGTTTTAGCGCTAAAACTTTAAGTATCTAATGTATAATAATACTTTTATAAAATGTATTAAACGTACTTTATATTGTATCTTATATTTTCTTTCAAATAATAATAAATGTATTAAACATATTTGTGGGTTTTATCTATATTACAGGTGGTAATAAAATAATAAGAATAAGTTTTCAAATAGTTTATTAAAACATAGCTATACATTTTTTTAAATTACATTGATTTACACGTAATGCAATCTTTTTTCATTGTCTTAAAACCTCCTGCCCAATCCTCAGAATCATCCCAAGATGTGCAATGGTCCCAGCAAGGTTGATATTGTTCCAACTGCTTATTACATTGTCAGGAATATGGTAATCTCAGCCATTGTTGATAAATTTGATTACCAGCGATAGCCATTACAAATTCTATAGGTAGACAAGCTATTTCCTCTTCTTTCATCCAGTGTAGAATGTTACCCTGCTCGTAAAATGTTTTAAAAGATTCGATTATATTAAATCGCGTCTTGAACCATTTATGCAAATCCATAACATTTCGTACAGCACGATTATTTATGTGCAAGTTGCAGATTCTATTAGCAATGGTAAACGCAGTTCGGATAATGTCGGGCAGTCCAAATTTTCTAAATTAATTATTCTCTTGTAGATAAAGTTTTCTAACCATTTAGTTTTCTCTCCTCCTTTAACATAAATTTTTGCGGTTTCATCGTTTTCCAATAGAGTCTGACAAGTTGGCCCCAAATTTATAAATGACACTTCACCACTACATCATTCTAAATTGTGAAAATTTTTCGTTAACCACTGAACACTTTGTTTGTATTGGTGGAGCAAATATTTCAGAATTGCAGGCTCCAGTATTATATTTAAAACTGCAATTTCCTTGCAAATAATATCATTAATTTTGTGTAATTTAAAACCTTGCAAATCAACAATATACGAAGAGCCCATTTTATAAAGTGAGCTCGTTTCCAGCGTTTCACCAATTATATAGCTACTAAACGTTGTTTTTATGAATCCAACTATTGTGAGTACTATGAAAGCCTAACCATTTTACAAAGTTGATATCTCCTTACGACTCAATACTTTTTCCACTAAACACGAAGGTGGTCTGAAAAGTTTCCGACCTCAACATGAAGATAAAAGCATTCGTAAATAAAAGCTAGGGAATTTCGTTGTTCATCTGTTGACAGTAACTCACCCAAGTTTCAGCCATTTTAGACGCGCAGTTGTTATGTAACAGTCGTTTGAGTGAGTTGATATGAGTGTTTTTATGAAAATGGACAAAATCGAGTATCGAGCTGTCATCAAATATTTGTTTTTGAAAGGCAATACGCCTACGCAAATCAAAGATGAGTTCTAGTCTGTGTATGGGGACTCTGCACCATCATTTACCACAGTGACATTTTGGGCAGCTGAATTTAAACGTGGCCGTAAGAGCTTGGGAGACGATGAACGTTCGGGACGTCCAAAAACTTAAACTACCGACGAAAACATCGCCAAAGTTCAGGAAATGGTGCTAGACGACCACCGACTTAAAGTGAGAGAGATAGCAGAGGTTATGAACATGTCAAAAGAACGTGTTTGTCACATATTAAATCAACATTTAGACATGAGAAAGCTGTCCGCGCGTTAGGTGCCGCGTTTGCTCACGTTAGACCAAAAACGTGTTTCACACCTCAGAGGTTGCGATGGCGAAAATCCACGAATTACGGATTGAACTGCTTGACCATCCGCTTTACTCACCAGATCTAGCCCCAAGCAACTTCTTTTGGTTCCCTCATCTAAAAATTGCGCTCGGAGGACAGAAATTTTCGTCAAATGAAGAGCCAATCACCTTCGTGAACAATTATTTTGCAGAGAAAAACGCCGAGTACTATTTGGACGGGTTACAGAGATGAGAGCATCGCTGGGAGAAGTGTGTAGAGTAACAAGGAGACTTTGTTAAAAAATAAAAAATAAAATTCTGAAAAAATGTCTTGTATCTTTTTTAGGTCGGAAACATTTCATACCACCCTGGTATATATATATATATATATATATATATATATATATATATATAAATAAATATATATATATATATATATATATATATATATATATATATAATATATATAAAATATTATAATTATGAAAGAAAAGAAAAGAAAATACATCAAATGCTACTCGTATATGTCAGGATACTTAACTTTTTGAAATTTATGTGTATAAAACCCTCCCTGAGTAGGCTGATCGTTTTGATCAACGAGCATATATGTAATTGGGTTGGTTAATTTGATTCTTCTAATTTTAAATATTTCATTTGACCAATTTGGCGGGTATCCTTTCTGAAATTCGGCCCGATACTTGCTAATGCGCACAGGGTCTCCAACTTTAAATTTTGAGCCGATATTTTCGACAATTTTTATATGATTGTAGACTGTATTCAGTACGGATTTCTCATTATTTTTATTTACACTAACTAGCGCAATGTGGATTGTACTATCCTTTTTATTATTATATTTAGAAACAACATCAGGTAGAATATTCACCCACATGGAGTTACCTTGAAATCTAAACTCCTTCTACATTATCGATTTGAGGGTACGATTTACACGTTCGACAATACTAGCTTTCTTACTACTAAAAGTCGAATAATGATTGATCTGAGTTTTCACCTCCTGAAAGGTTTTATTATAAAATTCTTTGCCCATATCAGTTTGCAAATTCTTGGGTATGCAATTGTCTGTATTGAAAATTTTTTTCATAGCTCTACTGATTTCTTCACCGGTTTTGCTTTTAACGGTTTCGGCCCGCACGTATTTAGAGAAAACATCTATTACTACCAGTATATAGCGGTACCCGTTATTTTCTCTAGCATGGGGAATAATCTCCACTAAATCTGCTTGAAATTATTCATCTAGACCCTTAACAATGACCCTTCTTCTTTTGAAATTCACACGACTTGGATTATGTAACTTCTCAACAACATGTCTTTTAATTTTATACATACTTGAAGTGTGCGTAGCTTGAGAAGCAACAGATTTATGATGTTTGACTTATGTTCAAATGTTTATATAGTGCTTCTATATCACTAGTAACCTCCTGTATGATTTTATTAGCTTTTTGAATATTACCTTCAGCTCTCTTAATATGCGCATTCAGTTTATCCATAATGCTCTCTAATTGACCTTCTAAATATTATTTAGTCATTACATCACCATCATCTAAGGGCGGTGCAATCTGAATTATTCGTTTATTTCGCATATTCAAGTATTCATGCTCATCCAAATTAAAGCCGGAATCATCATTATCCTGAGATTTCGCATTTTGATACTAAGCTCTTGTAAGGATATCAGCCTCATATGCCTCTTCAATTATCGATATAATTTCATTATCATGATTTGAATTTCCTACATCTGTTGACGCCAATATAAATCGTAATCTATTTATAAGCTAATTAGGATTATCCCAGTACACATAGTCCACGTTTTTATTACTCAAATTCATAAGAACCTCTTTTCCTCTTTACTTAATTCTTGATTCACCGGCCCAAGAATGGTGTCGTTGCTTCTCACGTGTAGGTGCGATAATATTTTGATATTTCCACGATCTGTTTCTTTGAATTTGTTCTGTCTCTGAATAATTTCTACGACGCGCGCTGGTTCTGTTTAACATATCTTTATAGTTTCTTTCATCAGTTTCTTTGTTACCTGTTGGATGTTGATTAAAGACAAGTTCGTAAAGTCCAGGAGTTCTTTCGTAACGGATATCACCAATTAATAAGTCTTAACCATCAATTGTCAATTCCTTATCACCCATTTTAAATTTCTCAATATCCATATCGTGTACACCATACTTGTGATCAAAGGCCTGATTATTGACGAACATATCCTCGACGTATTGTTTTGGTAACGGCTCATACTGTTCTAAATATTCACGGAAAGATAGATGTTTCACAATTTCTTGTAATGTTTCATTAGTCAAATGCTCATCAACCGAATTTTCAGGCTCATGCTCAGCTAAAACTAGTGTTTTCAAAAACTCCTGTTGTCGCAGTGGTGTATCAAGTAATTTTTTGCCTCTTCCTCATCCTCCTCTTTCTTTGGTTCAAGTTTAACCATGTTTTCTCTCTTTTTACATTTTGTAGACTAGTTGCTATTCGTTGTAGAGTTTGAGTTACAGGCTTGATTGATTTTTCCAGTAATACATTTTCTTCAGCACGTCTCTCCTTCAAAGCGTTTAATTTATGTGTGATATCACGCGCTCGTATGATATCCAGTTTTAAACGATTACTCATGGTAAAAAAAATCGCCTTAAACTGCTACTTTAAACCGCAATAAAACTGGTCTGAAACAGCTCAAAAGCTGCTTAAAACAGCTCAAAAAACAGCTTAAACAGCTCAAAAAAACAGCTTAAACAGCTCAAAAAAAAGCTTAAATGGTTCAAAACCGGTTTTAAAGGGCTATTAAACCGATTCAACAGATTTAAACAGCTGCAACTACTATCTTAACACTTGAAGGTTTGAACAATGAATGTGCTTAAAAAATAAGTTCACTTTATTTATCATCAGAAATGATTATATAATTATCGAAACCTTTGCGATATCGCCCAATGTTTAGATTATTCTCTTTACTTGAAACTAAAAAGTCATATTTATCGTGCCAGCAGAAGGAGCAAATGTTTTAAACTGATCATAATTCATGTCACCTCCTACATGATATGTGTACACATGTTTCATATTAATATCATCTTGTTTAGATAACAGAATAAAGTTAGCATTATCACGAATGAGATGTTTCGGTTTACGTTTGTATGTTTGATAGAGATAGAAACAATCAACGGCCTTATGACGACCCATACTAAAATATTCTTGGAGTATGTCCTGTTTGTCACTCGCCACATCATCGAATATAACAACAGAGTTATATTTAGCATCAGCTGGCTTCACTGTGTCTGTACTATAATTGTGGGCAAAGTACCCCACACCATGTACGTGTTTCACCAAATTTTCTAAATATACATATTTTGGTTGATATAAGGACTTTGAGTATACGTAAATATTTTCGAAACGTAATCCATTTGGGTGTTCCAGCAGTGCTATCAAAACATTCGTTTTTCGACACCCAGATGAACTCGTAACCAAACATCTTACTGTCGATGGCAAAAGAACGCTATGACGCACTTTTTCACTTTCATTGAAATCATAATTCTTGACATGCAGTGACTGTGCATGTTTAACGACGGGCATGATAGTGAAAACTGGCAAATAAACAACCAAGCGAATCAATTTATTGTTTAGTAGTAGATTTAACGCCATAAAATGAGGTCACAAGCAATTCCGCGTCAAACTTTATTAGCGAATGTTAAAAAACGTAGAGGTTTACTTAATTCGATAGTCAATCAGCTACAATTTGAGCTGCACGTTCCAAGTTATAATTACTGTGGGCCGGGCACGAAACTTCGCAAGTGATTAATGCGTGGGGATCGTGGTGTAAATGATCTTAATGAGGCTTGCAAACAGCACGACATAACGTACTCGAGTGATAATAATTTCCCTAGCATACATAAAGCTGATCGAGCGTTGGCTAAAAAAGCTGTCGAACGATTTAAATCTAAAGACGCATCTGTTGGCGAAAAACTGGCTGCTCTAGGTGTTGCAGGTGTGATGAAAGCCAAAGTCAGAAGGGGTTGGGTAGCAAACGTATATTGAAAAAAAGAGGAGCTGCGCTATCTTTTCGTGATGTGATTAAACGAGCGCGATACGCGATAAGCTCCTCAAATAATCTAACAATGATGCCAAAATAGCCCTCAAAACAGTAAATAAAATTAAAAGAAAAGTGCGTATACCACGTGTTATAGCCATTCCAAAAACGGGTGGATTCTTACCTTTAGTACCAATCTTTGCGGGGTTAAGTGCACAGGGTGCGTTAAACGGTGAGGCAGCGGGTATCACCAAAGCAGTAAATGATGCAAAAGCAGCAGCTGAACAGCTTAAGGAGCCACAACGTCACAACAAAAGCATGGAAGCGTTTTCAGTAGAGGAAGGATTGTACTTGAAATCGCCGAAAAAAAGATTAAGGCTCTACATTAGATCGCCGAAAAATAACTTGTGATAAAGTTACCGAAACGTGCATTGACCAACTTCGATTTGTTAAAGTATAAAAAAGAACTAAACATTCCCTATTTCCGAGGTGATTTCATGCGGAATAGATTATCTCACAAACCAAATCAATACGAGTGTGCCATTGTTAATTTAGATGATTGAGATGGGAATGGTACGCATTGGGTAGCTTATAAAAAATGTGGCGATAATGTTATATACTTTGATAGTTTCAGTAACTTGAAGCCTCCAACCAAGTTGGTTTCTTATTTTAATGACTGTAAAATAAAATATAACTATAATGTAGGTCAGTCGTACAGTGACATTAACTGCGTTCATTTGTGTCTGCATTTGCTATATAATAAATAAATATTCGTATTAAACGTGTAGTCTTTACTCAACTGCCATGGAGTTTGCATTTACATTTACAGGTGTAGAGTCCATGTTAATTCTGAATACGCCTTAGGCTTCATAAATATCGAGTCATATAATTCTATTTCGAATATTGATGATAAAAATAATAAGTTCTACTTTGGTGACAGTGTAATTACAATTCCAATTGGCGCCTATGATGTGAGTGATCTTAATAAGTATCTGCGAAAGCAAGTTGAACCAGTAAATAAGGATAATTTTGCCATAATTAAAGCCAACAGAAATACACTTAAGTGTGAATTGAAAGCAAATCAGAGAATAGATTTTAGTAAGAGTGATACTTTTGATGACCTTTTGGGATTTAGGTCGAGAGTTTTGGATCAAAATAAAGGCTATACGTTAGTTAGGCCTGTGAATATTTTCAAAGTGAACGCTATTTGTGTGGATTGTGACTTATTAAGCATGTCATTTAAAAACAACGAATACGTTCATATTATTCATGAATTTTTCCCAAATACTGAACCAGGCGAGAAAATAGTTGAAACACCTGCGAATATGATCTATTTACCGATAAACACACGTGTCATCAGCTCCATAACAGTTAAAATACTTGATCAGAGTGGAGAACTCATCAATTTCAGAGGGGAAGTCGTCACGTTAAGACTACATTTAAAGAAACGGAAAAATGATGATAAGATATAATCGCAGTATACCCTATATTATACCAGAGAGCAGGGTAAAGCAAGTTAGTTTATCGCGAACTATCGATCAGTTAACACCTGAAAACATTAAATATCTACAATCAATTAGCTCTAATTTAAAGTCCTTCGGATATCGGGTAAATACTTAAAATTGAGTTTCATAAAAAAACAGGGTGAAGTAGGAGAAGACCAAGAAACGCTTTACTACACTAAATATTTGGATAAGAAATAAATTTGATTCTGCTATAAAGTGCAGCAACTATTTGTTTTGTAGTCGTGAAACAAGATGAAAATTTTGAACGTTAGTGAACGTGCGTTCGTTGAGAATTCAATTATAAATGCAGAGAAACATTTACATCAACCATTAGCATCGACTACGCTGACCAACAATGATGAAATTAGAATTCCAAGACAGCAGCAAGATGTTTATACATTGCCTTGCAATTGTATGCTGTACATCGAGGGACAACTAGTGAAAAAAGACAATTCTGTTTCTGGAAAGGCTAAACTGATAAATAATGCAGTTTCCTTCCTGATTAACGAAATTAGGTATGAAATCGGCGGGGTTGTAATAGATCATGTTCGAAACCCCGGCATAACAACAACAATGAAAGGTTACGCCTCATACAACACAAACAAAAACCTACGTTTACGGAATGCCGCTTGGTCCTCCCTGGAAGATATCTCATCCAAACTAGTGCATGCTACGAATAGACATTTTAACGTTTGCATACCGCTTCGTATGTTGCTTGGATTTGCAGAGGATTTCCGGAAAATAATATTGAATTTGCGTCAAGAATTAGTTCTTATACGCAGCAATAATGATATGAACGCAATATACAATCAAACGGAGACCGAAGAAATAAAGATAAATTTGTCGAAAGTATTGTAGAAAATGCCCCATATTCCGGTGGCAGATGCAGAACGTCTTATGTTGATGTAGTATATTGAGAAAAGCGCTGAACTAGAAATCGCATTCCGAAGCTAGGAATTGCATGAGTATCCACTTTTGCAGCAAGCTCGTCAGCACACTTGGGCTGTAAAAACAGCCACACAACTCGAAAAACCCCGCTTTGTTTTTATCGGTTTTCAAACAAAAAAGAAGAATAAAAATAAAGCACATACGAGTTATTTTGATCACTGCAAGTTAACAAACATGAGGTTGTATTTAAATTCTGAAACATATCCATACGATAACTTGAATTTGAAGTTTGACAACAACCAATTTGCTATGCTATATGAAATGTATGCCCAGTTCCGACAATCATACTATGAAATGGTGAATGAACCTGTACTATCTCCCGATAGGTTTAAATCCATAGCACCTATTGTCTTCATCGATTGCTCACATCAAAATTAAACGCTAAAATCAGGAGCACTCAATATCCGTGTTGAGTTTGATACAAGTGACAATATTCCTGGAGATACTGCAGTCCATTGTCTAATTTTATATGATAGAATTGTTAAATATAATCCACTAACTAGCGCTGCACGATCTACGTAATAAAAATTTGATTTAATAAAAAATTTGTATTTTAATTTGAAATATTTATCGTGGCAGTCTTTAAAACAAGTGCAAATTATATTATACTTGGGGGAGACCACATGACGTACATGGCATCTTGATGTTGTTGTCGCTCAACTATACTCCCATGGAGAGCACCTGTTGTCAGCATATCCTTCCCCTCATTCCCTCCCGTAAATGTATATATACGTAATACCTATCCAGGTCCCTCAGTTTAACGTTATCATGAATCTACAACAGTTGATCAATCAGCAAAGTCATAAGCTGTGTAATATTGAGCAAGTTCAATATGGGCTTAGTGGTATACTTGATCGACAGCAAAGTGACTTAAAAACGTTGCACACTTCCCTCAATGTGATGACTGAATCTTTAACGACCGTTGTGCAACATATACACGAGTAACTGACTAGTCAAGAAACAACTTAGAGGACATTGCTAAATCTGCTACAGCAAGATACAACTGCGCTTCAATCGTATTTAGCTTCACAAGTTTCTCCACCACCGCCACCGGATTCATCAGAAACACCTCAGTCACAGTCGTTTGAAGATCCCCCATCATTTATGATGGATGATGGATCCGAGTGGTATGTAGATGATATTGTAGCCGGCTGCTGCTAGCCGCC
>JADQWA010000564.1:0-11783 GCA_018344505.1 Nebria ingens riversi | reverse complement strand
GCCGTTTTCAAAACTAAGCTTCACAAAGTAACCATTTACAAATCTTACTAAAAGTAAAATAAATAAAAAAATATTTTAATAAAGACTTTACTTTGGACGCTAAGTTATGACAAGGGTAGTAAAAACTCTTCATACCCAAATTATAACAGATGTTTTTAGAAAATGCGGGCCTCTATATATTTACTCTTTTGAATGTGTAATTATTCAGCTTTACATTTTATTTTAGGCATTTTCTTCGTGGGCAAGTTTGATTGTATTTGCCTCAATTAAATCTTATTTATTTGAACAGAGAAGAGCAGAGTATCCAAATATTTGCATATATTATGCAATGGAATATACATATTTCTTAATTACATTAATATTAACTTATTGTCTTCTTAAAGGACTTATTCAAGTAAGTAATTTTTGATATAATGAGAGATATAATAACTGTTTCCCCATTTCACAAAGCCTTACAGTAGAAATATCTCTTAATAATATGTTGTTTTCTTAGTAAATACAAATAATGTTTTTAATAGAATATTATTCGTCTTAAATTAGTTGAGCTATAACCATAATGTTGTCCTACTCAATATTTTTAGAAGCAGCATTCCCAAAACTTATAATATATTTAGATTACAATACAGATTTCATAATCTTCTACTTGGTTTGTTTTTCTTTAGTCAAAAAAGAAATATATTAAACCATGGCTTTGGTCAAAATACTTAGAATGGTTTGGAGTTCTTCTGAGAACCATATCAGTCTATAACGAATATGTGCTTGCCGAGTATGTCTGTGGTAAAGTTCCTATTGGAATTTTGACATTAAGTAATTTGATGCTACTCAAAACGTGCCTTAAATTATAATATATATTTATTTGTTTTAGTATTTGGTTCATTTCTTATAAAATATGTTAAATTTCTATGCCGTGAACTACCGAATGAAAAAGATGTTACAGAGAAAGTAAAAACCAAAACATAATTATAAGTCAGCATAGGGACAAAATAAAAGATGCCACCAATAAAATAGGAAACTATTTTCAATATTCAATAATTGTGATATCATTATAAGTTTTATAGAAAAATGTAATTGTTAAATAAAAGAGAATCAAAGAAAGTTAAGCGAAATAGGAAGATTTATATATGTATATACATACATATTTATATATTTATATATATATATATATATATATATATATATATATATATATATATAATATAATATATATATAATATATATATATATATATATAATATATATATAATATATATATATATATATATATATATATATATATAGATATATATATATATATATATATTATATATATAATATATATATATATATATATATATATATATATATACATATATATATATATATACATATATACTACTATATATATATATATATATATATATATATGTATATATATATATATATATATATATATATAAACAAATAGAAAGGCTCCTCCGCACAACCTAAGATCATGCCATGTAAATCGCGGACAAACCCCATTCACACCACATTTAAAGATTTGCTCAAACAATTTTCGATTCATCCCAACAGAAACTAAATAAACCTCTCATTCCTTCACCACTTACCTACGGTCCATATTTCTATTAACATTTGTATTGCTTTTATTTTATGAAATTTAGTTCTGAAATATAATAGTCCAGTGTAAAACGGACTCTAAATGACATTTGTACATGCATTTATACCAATCCCGTCAAAAAGGAAACTATTGACATTTGGCAAATATTTCTGTAATTTAAATTAATCGTAACGACTGTAAGTAATATGACACTCTAGTATTTAATTAAGTAAACTATGTAGATTTGAATAAAAATATAATAAACAAAACGCGAAATCTAACCTAATTGCGTCTTTCAGGTTACAATAAAAGTTTGCGTGCTGCATATACAGTAAAATATTATGATTTCAAATGAAAAATATTTATATTTTGCACAACTTCTGTTATATTCATGATAATGATATACATTAATTTAGGAGGGAAATTATATGATGTAATTTGTGCGGTTAATTGGATCCGGGTTTTTCCATAACTCTACTGAACCAATACATACATACTCTAAACATGACTATATGTTTGACCTTGACAACATATAGAATAAATATATAGCATAAACAAATAGTTATATTTGGCAACAGCGCTGCAATTATCTATAGTTTAGTATATGCGCTACTGCAATCCAAGAAGTATTTGGACTAGAATAATGAAGACAGCCAAAATTCCGTATATAAAAAGTGATTTAGAATTGGGTGTACCTCTTATCATTACATTAAGCTCCGTAAGTAAATACTTTTATTTTATAATAAAAGATGTATACGTGAATGGTGTGAGCATACGAAGTCTTTCAATTATCAAATAGGAATGAAGTGAGAAAAAAAAACAGAAGGTTAAACTGAGTCTTTCGTTGGCAATCTGACGTTTAGTAAAAACATCGGCCATGTATTGGCCCTAAACTTTCTTTTACGTAGTCAGTATATTTAGATTCGATAGTATATAAATAAAAAATTTAAATGTTAAAATTTCAAGAAAATATTTTCATTCATTGTCCAATAAAGGTGTAAAGTTAGTTTATTGTCAGATTTCCAAAGAAAACATATGTATTTCAGATTTTAAATGTTGGATTTTATAGTAGTATAAAGAAAATATTATTATCATTACATATTATTAAAATTATTATGGCCGGGCATTTTTTAGTTTTCAAATTAACTTTAAACCATAGAAAATATTTATATATAATATTTTAAATTATTTACTAACCTTTGTAACGGTTTTTCACTAAACTTATTTGTGACACTGACAATAAATGTTAAATGTCAAAATATTGGAATATTTAAAACAATTGACATGCATAGTAGATGCGATTTATTATATATAATTTTCCATACCTATGTAAACTATGGCAATATAAATAGGATAATAGCAATTTTCTCGTAAACTGGTACACTTTTTGAAGAAATGTTTCAAACAAAAAGTTGTGCAGAATACGAATATCTTTCAATGTTATTCTAACTATTTTTACTGCAAGTATAGCCGTTGCAGAGATATTGCAGAAATTGCAAAAACAGTCTTAAGTAAACATGCACTTCCGGTTTGAATATGCTTTTCAAAAATAGGAGGTTTTCGCCCCAGGCATATACAAATCTTAAGTTTAAAGTTTTCATAATTTTATCTTGAACGGTATAGGCTGTAGAGCGCATACACACAGACACACACACACAGACGTCATTCCAAAAATAGTCAGGCTCGATTCAGGGAAGGTCAAAAGTTGTATTTCCGTAAAAATTTCGAGAAAATTTTTTTTCGTGATTACAATACTTACTTATTACTTCGTAAAAGAAAGTAACAACAGAATTACACGCAAATAAAAGTGCGAACATATTGGCGAATGATAGTATTTTAGACTGCGTAAAACCCACTTTTAACGGTTAGTTAAATACCCGTCGAAGGGAGTTGCATAGCGCGAAACAAGATCGTCGTAGGATATTGTTAGATTAAGTTTTAAAAAAATCATTTGAAATTCTTAAAAAGGACGCGCTAATAAATAATTTGTTTCATTTGAAAGTTTCGAAAAACGCGCGTCTTTTGAGAAAATCAAGCAAACACTTTCGGTGAACTAGCCTTCAACGGCCATCTGTTTTACTTTCTTTTACGAAGTAATAAGTAAGTATTGTATTCACGAAAAAAAATTTCTCGAAATTTTTACGGAAATACACCTTTTGACCTTCCCTGAATCGAGCCTGACTATTTTTGGAATGACGTCTGTGTGTGTGTGTGTGTGTCTGTGTGTATGCGCTCTACAGCCTACACCGTTGAAGATAAAATTATGAAACTTTAAACTTAAGATTTGTATATGCCTGGGGCGAAAACCTCCTATTTTTGAAAAGCATATTCAAACCGGAAGTGCATGTTTACTTAAGACTTTTTTTGCAATTTCTGCAATATCTCTGAAACGGCTATACTTGCAGTAAAAATAGTTAGAATAACATTGAAAGATATTAGTATTCGGCACAACTTTTGTTTGAAACATTTCTTCAAAAAGTGTACCAGTTACGAGAAAATTGCTATTACCCTATTTATATTGCCATAGTTACATAGGTATGGAAAATTATATATAATAAATCGCATCTACTATGCATGTCAATTGTTTTAAATATTCCAATATTTTGACATTTAACATTTATTGTCAGTGTCACAAATAAGTTTAGTGAAAAAACCGTTACAAAGGTTAGTAAATAATTTAAAATATTATATATAAATATTTTCTCTGGTTAAAAGTTAATTTGAAAACTAAAAAATGCCCGGCCATAAAATTTTTAATAATATGTAATGAATAATAATATTTTCTTTATACTACTATAAGATCCAACATTTAAAATCTGAAATACATATGTTTTCTTTGGAAATCTAACAATAAACTAACTTTACACTTTTATTGGACAATGAATGAAAATATTTTCTTGAAATTTTAACATTTTATATTTTTATTTATATACTATCAAATCAAAATATACTGACTACGTAAAAGAAAGTTTAGGGTCAATACATGGCCGATGTTTTTACTTTCTTTTACGAAGTAATAAGTAAGTATTGTAATCACGAAAAAAAAATTTCTCGAATTTTTACGGAAATACACCTTTTGACCTTCCCTGAATCGAGTCTGACTATTTTGGAATGACGTCTGTGTGTGTGTGTGTGTGTCTGTGTGCGCTCTACAGCCTACACCGTTAAAGATAAAATTATGAAACTTTAAACTTAAGATTTGTATATGCCTGGGAGGAAAACCTCCTATTTTTGAAAAGCATATTTAAACCGGAAATGCATGTTTACTTGAGTCATTTTTTGTAATTTCTGCAATATCTCCGAAACGGCTGTACTTACAATAAATTAACATTCAAAGATATTAGTATTCTGCACAACTTTTGTTTGAAACATTTCTTCAAAAAGTACCAGTTACAAGATCTTATCTTATTGATATTGCCATAGTTACGTAGGTATGGGAAATTATATATAATAAATCGCATCTACTATGCATGTCAATTGTTTTAAATATTCAAATATTTTGACATTTAACATTTATTGTCAGTGTTACAAATAAGTTTCGTGAAAAAGCGTTACAAAGGTTAGTAAATAATTTAAAATATTATATATAAAAAATAAATGTCCGGCCATAATAATTTTTAATAATGTGTAATGAATAATTATATTTTCTGTATATTACTTTAAATCTAAAATACATATGTTTTTTTAGAAATCTGACAATAATCTAACTTTACCACAATTTTACTAGACATAATGAATTAAAATATTTTCTTTTAAATTTAAACATTATATATTTTAATTTATATACTATCAAATCAAAATACACTGACTTCGTAAAAGAAAGTTTAGGGCCAATACATGGCCGATGTTTTTACTAAACGTCAGATTGCCAACGAAAGACTTAGTTTTACCAAACAGAATATCTTGCCTGCCACTTTTATAAATAGAAGGTATTATGTATTATTGAAAAAAGTAACAATAAATAATTTGTTTGCAGATTTCTTCAGTATGGATAAACAATGTCTTTTTTCAATACCTTTTAAAGTCTTTTGATTTTTATCGAGATAACAATAACAATTGGTGGTTTTACAATTCTGTTTGCCAGTCACATTTTATTTTATCAATAGCAACTAGCTATTTTCTATATATTGGTATAAAAAAAGTAAGTACATATATCACATTAGAATGACTACTATGCCAATACTTGCAATTTGTTGATATTTCATTGGCATATAAACAATTTCGGCGTAAACAAACCATTGTTAGTTTTAGGAGCAAAATAAGTTCAGAACCGCTGGCTGGTATTTGAAATATTTAACTTTTCTTTTATGTAACTAATTATTTTACATTAACTCAATACTTGGAAAAAGCACGTTACTTTATTTTTATTTTATTGCTTATAACCTTTCAATTATGACAAAATTGCTGCTAAAGAAAGTCACTATTTTGCATCGTCTTTTTCAAAAATTTAAATTACTATTTTAAGTATACTCAGTTCGTTCCATTCCCTTTTATTTGCAGCAAATTTTTTCATTTCTTTCCAGCTTAAATTTCTGTTCTTCAGATCTCTGTCCAATTTTTCCCCCCAAGTGTCTGTTAGTTTTTTCCTATTTGTGGGAGTCTAGCGCTTGGTTGACTACGTTATCTTGTGGTTGCTTTAAAGTATTCATCTCCATTTCAATCTTTACAGTTACAGCAAAATTTTCTTCATTTGTTAGTTTCCCAAATTCTTCGTTTCTAATTTTTTTCCGGCTAGAATATGTTACAAATCTTTCAGAGACACTTATTGATGCTGGTTTGTTTTGTTTTTTTTGTAATCTTATTGTTAATGTTCCACGTTTCAACCCCGCACAATAGCACAATTTTTATATTTGATCTAAACAACCTTAATTTGGTTTTTGTTGATATTATGTTCGAGAACTTAGTTGTCCCTAAAGTGCTGAAAGCGACTCTTGCTTGGTTATTTCTTCTTTCAGTTTCCTTCACGCTTCCACTATTAATCTCTATTATGCTTCTCAAATAACAAATATTTAGAACCTTTTCGAGCTCTTCATTGTTTCCCGATTTTTGCTACTCTATTGGGTGTATTCGCTACTATTTTTATTTCTTGTTAATTTTTAACCCTACTTCTTTCGCGGCATTGGTCAGTATATCTGTTTGTGTGTGTATGTGTTGTTTTCTTTCTGCTAATAGACACAAATCGTCAGCAAATTCTAAATCTTCTAGTTTCGCAAATAGGTTCCATGCAATTCCAGTTGCTTTATCTTCTACTCTTTACATTACCCAATCAATAATAATTAGAAATAACATGCAGTTTCACGAACTCCATGGCGTATATCCATTTTCTTTGTTATATTTTCGTCGTATTCTATTTGTTCGGTATAATTATCATACAAGAGCTTAAGCATTTTAATGTATGTGTATATTCAAAGATTTCTCACGTTTTATTTCTATTCTCTCTATTAAAAGCTTTCTCGAAGTCTATATAGCTGATGTAGGTGTCGCCTTGCATTTCTGTTGTTTGATCTAAGATAATTCTTAGGGTATATAATTCGTCTATACATTATCTCCTGGTTCGGAATCCTGATTGATTACGTCTTAGTATTCTGTCTATTTCATCTTTAATTCTTTCCAGTATCTTTCTAATATTATTTTGTGCACAGTAACGTGATAGGTCTCCAATTTTCACACTTGCTAAGATCTTCCTTTTTCGATAATTTTATTATGATTTCTTTATTCTAGTCTAGGTATATATTCATCTCTCCAGATTTTATTTAGTAGTACATGCATAATCCGTGCCCGCAGAATTTCTGTTTTTTGAGTTTTATTATTATATTATTTCTTCCATTGTAAATTCTTCTTCTTTTTTGTTCAGTTGATTGATTTTCCTAACTCTTCCGCTGTTATAAATCTCAATTTCTCTGTACATTTCTGTGAAGTATTCAGTCCACCTATTTTTGATTTCATTTTCTATATCAAAGAGCTTCCCTGTTTTCCTTCTTAAATGCCTCGCCTGCTTGATTTTTAACCCATTTATTAATTTTGTTATATCATGTAGTTTCTTAATATCGTAGATTCGATCTGCGTCTGGTTCGTTTTCCGCAAGTTCTTCCATGTACTGTATTTTGTCTTTTCTAGCCTTTCTTTTACCTTCTTGATTTTTCTTCCAATATTCCTCTGGTAGTTGGATCTTTAGTTGTTCATTTTGTGTGGCCAGAATGCTCGCCCTGATTTTTAGCTTGCCGTACGAAGTATCGAAGAGGTTAAGTGTTTGTCTGCATAATTTATCTGTAACATTCTCGGATTGAAATATGTCAAATACTTGGTAACATGTTGGTCGCTTGCTCGCTCGCTAGTCACGCCTCTACTCATCTGAAGGTACCAAGCCGATTTCAACCAAATTTGGCACACATATTGTGTAGGTGTCCGAATCAATCCGATAGGAAATTAAATCCAATCATAGCCGTACTTTAGGAGATATTGAGCCCGCAAAAAAGATACACCTTAAAAAGCACTTAGAAAAATATTAATTATACCAAAAAAATCTACGAAAATTCCATATTATTTGATGTATTTAAACATTTTTCGGATTATAAGTGAAAGCCGTAAAAAAATAATGAACATAGATTTAAAAAAAAAACTCACTAATAAAAAATATTAATTATACCAAAAAAATCTACGTAAAATTACAATTTTTTTTTTTTGTAAGTGAACTATGAAGTTTGCCTAGTTCGCATCCCGCCTAGGTGAAATGGAATTTTTCACCTATCATTTACTTCAGTAAAACGGCACGTCGACGGTTTATCCAGGTACTCCGATTCTTATGTCTAGGAAACACACACACACACATTCATGCAATTCAATAAGTTCAGAACTCCTCAACCTACAGACAAATACAGGCAGTCAGGGCTCGGTCTGATTAGCTTAGATATACTAGTTCGCACATTTTTGAGAGAAATTCTCCATTTTCTTTCCATAAGTTATTAATGAACCATAAACTCTACATACTATTTTCATCCTTTCTTCTACATTCGGTCTTCTTAGTTTCACACACAATCACTACATCCAACCCATATCTATGTATTACATACAGAAGTTTATCCTCTACCGATTAGTTTTCTAGCATTCCAAGTTGCAAACTTCTTTTCGTTCAATTTGATATTTACTCTCGCTTTTACCCTATTTCGCATAGCAAAGCTGTTATTTTATTTAAATCTTGAGATCAATTTTTTACATGATTTTAATACTTACTTATTACTTCGTATAAGAAACTAAGAATCAGAATAAACTAAATCTAACGCTTATCTGGGTACTTTCCGAAAATCTGGCATGGAAATTTTAAAACGAAAATTCGTATGTGCCTATTGCTTTATTTTAAAATTAGCTCACATGGGTTTTCTTACCTATTTAAAGTTAAAATGCGGAGTTTACTAACCCGACCTAAATATTAATATTGGCTTCCTTAATAATTTTGTTTTTGCAGTCTGACCGAGTTTTCTTACGTTTTTGGCTGGGTTTAAGAATTGTAGAATTGGGGCTGACTATCGCCAGTACAATCTTTTTTATTGTGTTAGCACATGACAAAAATCTTGCTCCTGTAGGATTCATATTAATAGGTAAGCAAAAATATTAAACATCTATCTTCCGCAGTTTCATGAATATCTGTTTTCAGGATTTACTGTATATCTTACATTATGCGTTAAGAAACCCTATAATGAGATGCCAACATATGAAACAAAAGAGCAAAAGGTTCAAATGACAATGCCATAAAATAAACTTTAAAAATAAATTCTAAAATTAGGTACGTAAATCGCAGGAATCTAAAAATATAATTATTTGATACAATATATATGTTTTAAGAAATGATTTTATTTTTCGATATTAAAACTATTTTTAGCCGCTGTACGTTATACCGAAGAGCTAATGCACTCTGCCGTCTGTCTAAGTATCTTGGATTGAAATTTATTCGTACCATATTTATAAATATATACTATGTCACTACTGCAAATGGAGTTCATTATTATAATGGTATGATCTATGTTTACATGAAAGCCAAGGTATTGTATAATATTGTAATGTATTTAAAAGATATTAAAATTTCTCTAAGCAAACTGAAGATGAGATCATTGAAATATCTGCAGTGTCTTACACTGAACTTTTTTATGCCTAGTAGGTATAACAGTTTTAGATAGAAAGATAATAAAATACAAAATTATAAATATTCAATGAAATTCATTATATATTTGTAATTATTAAGACCAGAAATTTGTCATTTTTCAATATATTAAATATCATACGAAATATATTCTGCAATGTTACAGTATTCTTAATATATTTTGTACAACCTATCAAATCCCAAATTATTTTAGTTTAAACGGTTTTCCAGTTAACAGATTGACAGGCATAGTTGATATGATTCAATAAGTTTAAATTTCCATACCAACATAAATTAGAAATTCAGAAGTAATTTCTTTATAACTAGTACACTTTATGTAGAAACGTTTCAAAAACAAACATTGGCTTTGCCAATGCTCAGGGCTCGCCCTCGGCGAGCTATTTAACATTGGCTGCGCCAATGCCTAAAGTTTGGCATGGCGAGTTTCTGAATAAATAAACAATATATTTATAGCGATCAAAGCAACAATTAAACCAACAATGGCATAGTGATTAATCAAAGATATCATACCTTGGTTTTTATAAAAAATATACTTGGCGTCGGCGAGCTGTTGCCTAAACTTTGGCATGTCGAATTTATGTATAAATTACTATTATTGCACTATAATTAAAATAATCGAAGTAGCAATCAAATCAACAACGATATAGTAAGCAATCAAAAATATCAACTGTCATATGCATTAGTTAAAGTATCGCGCAAGCCGGAAAAAAACAAAAACAGTTCAATTGTTTTTTATTGATTTTATTTGTTTTCAAAATTATTTTCTTTATTGTTTTACGGCTTTCAGTTATAACTTGAATAAACTTTAAATACATCAAAAAAATTGTAATTTTACGTAGATTTCTTTAGTATAATTAATATTTTTATAATTGTTTAATTTTAAAAAATTATCATGTTCATTATTTTTTACATGATAATTTTTTAAAATAAATCAATTAAAAAAATATGAATTACGTATACCAAAAAAATCTACGTAAAATTACAATTTTTTTTATGTATATTTTTTATAATCACCAAGGTATGAATACAGATATCTTAGATTAATTACTATGGCATTGTTGGTTTAATTGTTGCTTTGATCGCTATAAATTTATTGTTTATTTATTCAGAAACTCGCCATGCCAAAACTTTAGGCATTGGCTTAGCCAATGCTAAATAGCTCGCGCAGGCGAGCTCTGAGCATTGGCTAAGCCAATGCTTGTTTTTTTAATTGATTGCAATACTTACTTATTGCCTCATATAAGAGAGTAAAAACACAAAACGCTTCTGAAAAAAACAAATAAAGCACACGTTTATTTTGAAGTAGTAATATAAGTTTTCAAAAAACTATACGAAAATTAAATCTTTATTTTTGTAACTTCTCTACTGAGCAAATTTGTTATAGTGTAGGTTGCTATCTAGTGAAACTACTCTGAACTATAACGAATCCAAGTTGAAGGTAGACCTAATAGATGTCAGCCTGTTTTATTCAATCTATCATTTATATTTAGATACGAATTTAAAGTATAAAATGAAATTTAATTGAATTGAATATGTATAGCCTTATATTTCATAATAGCTATTATAATAAAAATTGAATAGGGAACCAGTATGCTGTTGCTAGGAGGAAATGCACCTTTACATCAATATTTTGTGTTAATAGTATATAACGCAACAGTTGAGAAATTCGGTATAAGATTTTGAATATTTCTCATTAGAACTATAATCGAAAATAATTTTATATTGTATTTACTCGCTGCTAATAGAAATAAATAGGGAGAAAAAGCTGCTAAACGTATCTATCAGCTTTCCAAATCAAAGCCACTCTTACCAAACTTAATAGAGTTGCCAAAAGGACCGAGACGTCACAAATCCCGGAAACGCAAAACTTAGAACTTGTTAGTTTTTAAATGGACTTACAACCTAACAAAATATTTATACATAATCTTTTAATATTTTACTAAACTTTGAAACGCTGTTTAACTAGATCTATTTGTGACAATTGATTGTTAAATGTCAAATTATTTGAGTCTATTTTATTTTCTTGTTAAATAATTGACAGGCATAGTTGAT
>JADQWA010000560.1:0-66054 GCA_018344505.1 Nebria ingens riversi | reverse complement strand
ATACATCATGCATGCACAGCACAACATTATGTGTGCTCCGTGCTCAGAAGCACACATTTGAATAAGTATCTCAAATATTAGGTAGGGGGTGGGAATATCTACAAATAGGTAACCGGTGGAATTTTTTCCAGTTAGGTAGGGCCCCCGCCGGAGTACGTTAAAAGATGAACTGATTTTTTAGCGTAGCCTCATGGAGTTTACCTTGACTTGGTGGCGGGGCTTAAGCTTCCTTCACTAATTTTTGTATTAATCTTATAATTTAATTGAAAACCACAATGTTAAATGAATTTATAATTTATGCATAGTGCGGGATGCAACTAACAAACTCCAATCGCGGTAATTTTATTTACACATAGTATAGTAAGATATACACAATTTATTGATAGTATAGATCAAATATGTTTAGATGATTTTATATGCCTAATACGTATAAGAAAGCCCACTGCTGATGTTTTAAATCTCCACTTCAAAACACTTAAATAAGGGATCAACCAAATAGTAATGAAATAATGTTAATATTTAAGTTGAAATACGTCTTCACGAGAAGTGGATTGTTTATCCTGTTTTTGGAAACACCATGGAAGCGATGTGTAAACTTTGACATTTATTTATTGATTGATACAATACGCACAAGAAATGAGCTTTCGTTCAGATTCGAGGAGTACTAGTTGAAATATACTCTATTATTTAGACCAAAATGATTATTGCTTTTTAGTATTTTAGTTTGTATAAAATAGATTTTATTTACAGATACAATACGGTTTTAAATCGCAAACAATCATAAATAAATACTTGACTCATAAACCTATAAATAGGGTAACAAAAGTTACGAAAACAAAAGTTAAATTTATAAATGACATGTGGTGGTGGCGTTACGATGGCCTCATGACAATCGCATAACATCGCACGTGAGGTATTTTGGCACATAAATACATGTCCTAATTCTTACAGCGACCCAGTGCTCCGTCGGCCTTCACCCAACAAGACAAAATAGCTTTTTAACGGCCCTCGCACATTCAGTCAGTTACCACTAGTTTGATGTTAGGTATATTACGTTGTTTAACAAGGATGCTTCTGCACTATAAGCCTACATTCTCACTCTGTTATTGATTGTTACATAACTGGGGAGTTCCCCCTTTAAAGCTTCGATTGGCCTAAAGTTCAATGTACTTTTGAAGCCAACATTTATTTGACTGACGTCATTTACCGACTACCTACATCATCTATTAATTTAGTTTTATATAGTATACATGATACGTTATATATTCTCGTAAAATTCAACACACATATTTAGACACATTTTTCGCGGAAAATATCTTAGACGCAGATAACTTATACACAAATTATTACCTGTACGTTTATTGAATACAGAAAGAAAATACTTGGTATATTAACTAATGTAATCATTGAATAAATTCTCCTCTTATCATTATAATAAAATTGTATTTATAATATTTTATATTGCGTTTTGTTTGATTTCATATTTTACTAACATATGGATATTTATATTATGTTTTGAAAATAGGTACACATTTTATAAATTAATCGTATATTGACTATATAATATACTATTCATATATTCTGTTAAAAAACATCTATACAGTATAACACAACTTAGGAAATGTTCTTGTCTTGTTTAAAGTTGAAACTATAATATTTTTAACAAATAATAAAATATATAATAAATTGTAAAATCCATTTTATTTTACATTTAAACTTAAAACAATTCTAGTTGTGGAACTTTAAACATAAAAATATTCTGTAATAATTCCTTATTTTTATAATAAAACACAACAAAAAAGAAATTAAAATAAATAAAAAAATAATATTAATTTTTAAATCGTGCAATACTTATAAACTAAACAAATAATATTTTAGAATTAGAACACATTTTATTATTAAATTTGTACTAGCTATACAAGAATAATCTCTATATATTTATAAGTAAAAAAAAAAAACTTTACGAATATATATATACCTACTAGCGTTTGCAGAAAATTTCTCAGTAACATTCACAGGTGGACAATTTATATAGCATTATATATAAATTGCTGAGCAATAATGGTCACGTGATAATTAGTTATGGTTAATTTTATATATTTTGGCATCACTTACCAGTAAAAATTTCCATTTATTATGCAGTAAAACACTTAAAATTACGTAAGTTTATCCACTGTTTATAACTGTTTTATAACTCTGCTATTTACGGTCACACTACATTGGACGCCATTTTGAAAATCTATACGTGCGCGCAGGTACCCGCCAAGCGTCTGTAGACGTCGCGACGGCATTGCCAGCACCGCACAGTGCTCAGCTTTCAAACTATTTTACTATTATACTTATTTAAAACTGTTCTATCACGATTGTATTTCTTCTATTTACTTGATTCGTTTATGAATTACGTGAATCCTTTGATGATTTCTGATATGCTTGTATACGTTCCAACTATTAGTCCGAATATAGCGAAAACGATGAGTAGAATGTTCTTAGTCATGAGGAAGCGGAATTTTATTCCAGTGTAATTGTAATAGTTTGTACCGATGTCAATCAGAGCGGGAAATGCAAGGCCTAATGCTGATAAGCATAGTGCTCCAAATAAGGATATAAACGCGCCTAGATTTGGAATGGCTACGGCCAAAAGGACTGAAACAAAACAAAACAAAAATAAATAAAAATGATATAACGTCCATGACAGAATGTTAATAATTGTACAATTTTTTGGTGGAGTTACTCAATATTTTTTCAAATATATTCTAGTCATATGTATATATTTATTTTGAATTTAAAAAATAAAAGATATATTAATTTGTTTAAGATTATATACATATTTAATCTAGATAATAATCACTTATGAAACGTAATATTAAAAATTGACTTGATGCACCATTTGCTATGCAACCAATCTGTCAATAACGTACGGGATTTCCCAGTCTATTTTAGTTGGTTTGAAAATTACAATACTTCTAAGTATAGTGAATTGCGTTTCGTGTTTCGTAGTATATTCAGTAGTTACTGAATTATTTCGCTGTTGCATATTGATCGATCCGATTATAACTTTTAATAGTTTCTTCCGCAAATAAAACATTTTTAGGAAGAAGGCAACTAATAGAATTAATTAATACCTTAAGAATATATGATTTCTTAATTTTCATATATCTAATATATATGTTGTTGTTTTTTGTGCATTCTTGAAAACCAAAACCATTTTTTATGAAGTTCCAGTGGTAACAACAAATACATTTTTAGATCTTATACACACTGGAATATTCTCAAATAATAAAACCAATTTTTTGTATTTAAAATACTTATAGCTAGTGACTGGTAGCCTTGTATGTATACTTACATGTAACTAACACAAGCATAGTCCGAATGAGGAATTCATATATAATTGGTCGACTTTTTTCATCGAATTTCTTGCTAAGATAATCATTCCACGTTATGTCAACGGCTACGTAACATTGCAAGGCATGTGTGATGTAAATGGCGAGAGCTAGTGCCATTTTGACAACTTGAGCCAAACTGAAATAAAATATTTATTCGTTTTTGTATTATATTAATGGTTATATGAAAGAGAATTTTCTTGTAAATTGTAAAGAAGCTTAAAGCATATTTTGTTTAAATTTTAGCAGAAATGTCTAAGTATATGCTGTTAATATAATGTATACTTACATTTCACTTTCTTCTAAATTCAAAGTAATACTGTCTTCGATGTGTACCCCATAGGCCAAATATCCTAAAAGGCCCATAAATATGTAAAGAAACACAATTGTTACCATACCGATGTTTAGGACGCCACAAGTGCTACCGAATGCTTGTGGTGTTTTCATTTCATTTTCCAACGGCATAATCTAAAATTTAAATATATAAATATATATATATTTAGTAATTCATAATTGAAATGGTTTATTTTCCGGAATTGATATACAAATTGTTTAAATTATTTAAAACAATCAACTTACAACTCCTATTGCTTCCAAGGCGAACAGAACTGTTCCAAAAAATAGGGGTAAGTTTTGAATTTCTCCTACCGCATCTCGGTCATCAAACGTGATACCTTTATGGAATAGATAATAGACAATAATACCAAAACTGACAACGGTTATAGCATTCGCCAATGTCGAGAATGGTGCCAGGTATTTTAAGTTTCGTATCCAATTGATAAAAATCAGAGGTAATAAAAACATTAACATGTACAGTCGTACATCTATATCTGTTCCATGCTGATCCATAACGGCTTTTACATTTTTCGCAATAAATACTACGTACACACAACATGTTCCCAATTGGTAAATTAGCAGAAATGTGTTGACAATGTGTCTGAAACAAAACAATATTTTATTAATATTTTATTTTAGTCTATCGAAAATTTAAATTATTTATGTGATTATGTGATTTTTAAAAATATTTATTTAATTTTGCTAGTTTATTTTCATTTCTAATAGGTAATTAATAAATAGGAAAACATTTTTTGCTTAGTAGCTCAAGGAATTCATAATATAGTAGTGTGAGTTGCGTTACATCAGATTTCGCTGAATTGTAGATTTTTAGATAATAATAGAACTACTATTTAGCTTTCAAAACATAAATAAATAAGTATTGAATGTGTCGCTTCATTCACAAAAAAGGGGGAAAGTTATATAATATATTTAACGAATAATAAGTTTAAATATGATTGTTCTATTTAAATAATGAACTTTAAGGCAAAATATAGTATCGAATTTCAACACGTTATATTAAAATAAAGTAATTTTTATTAAGTTAATTACATTTTTAGAATACAATTCTAAATAATTCTATAAGAAGGATCTGCAACTTTTTAAATAATACATGAATGCATTTTTAAGTAGTTCATTATTTAAATCTTTAATATAATTGTATATTTAATACTTGTAAGTCATAGATGATAAATTGTATAAACAATTTCAAAGTTTTATAGATTCTCCTTATAGAATTACAGGTTTATTTAGAACAGTGAACTTACGGTGCTGCATTAGCGAATTTTTTCATAATCGGTGGTCCTTCTGACATAGCTGCCTCAGCCGTTGATGGATAATTCAAACTAGGAACTTTTTTCCGTCTGCACAGTTCATGTTCAGCATTAATCAGCAAGTGTATACAATATAAACACAACAAACCAATGATCAATGTTCCAACTACCCCTACTATGTAACCAGAGTTGAGAAATGCCAGAGGCATAGCTAGAATACCTGTGCCTAAACTACCTTTCAACAAATGTAATAATGTTTCTGTATTTCTGTAAAACAAAAATTCAAAATTAGTTTTCAATATAAGTTATATACATATAACAGCGATTGTTGAATATAATAGTAATAAAAGAAAGGTATCTGATATGGAAAGAGGAACATTTGTGGTGTTTCTAGGATTATTATTTGAAAAAAGCTCGTGAATGTGAAAAAGTTTTAACTTACGTGGTAGGATGCTCAACATCACGATGTTCAAAAGGATCGTAGTCTGATTTTTCATTTTTGTCTTTGTGCACATCATTTAATTCTACGGTAAACATCCCTGGTTTCTTTTCACTATAAATTTAAAATTAATATACTAAAGAGGTGTGTAGACTTCACTGTTAATACCGTCATTTAATACTAATTTACTATATATATACATATTTATATATTTTTTAAAAAACATTAATTTTAATTTTGTTTTTAGAAATACATATTTATATTTTTTTAAAAAACATCAATTTTAATTTGGTTTTTAGAAAAAATGTATTTATTATATTAATGTTTTTAATGTGACTGTGTTAGTAATTTATTAGAGTTAATATTTGTATAACAAACACAAGTTCTCTTTAGAGGCCAAAATATATTTATATCTTACTTTTTCGCAACATTGTCATCCCCTACAAACCCCGGATTCGATTGATAGTTACTCATCTTGTTTAATTGATATAAAAACACTTAAATTCGGACCTGCAACAATTTTAAAAACACAATCACCATATTGTTTATTTACAATTTCCAAAAATTAACTATTCGCCATTAGATTGGCTATCAAACATAGACCAGCGGTCAGCGCTAGTTTTCAAACTACACTGTTCAGTTTTGATATCGTTACGAAAAAACCTTGTTTTCGTTACAGTTTATAGATAGAAGGCGCACACGATTTTCAACGTTGTTATATTTATAAACATTTTTATTTTTTCTCATGTGTTAATGTATTGTTAGGCACACACTAACATATACTGATACACGATTGGGCGAATACAAACAAGATCACGGATGCTTCGGTGCCAATTTATGAAAACCTATTTATTGTAGTGCTGCAGTTCTCAAATAATGGTTACCATCTACAATGAAACACACGATGTCATTGACTGGTTTAATTTTTCATTTAGTTTATTTTGATTCAAATTTTTTTAAAAACTTAATTGATATTATGCAACCAGGATCACGCGATAAATGAATATTTATTTCAATTTTCGTAATAGAGCAAAGAATTGATTAAAATATAAATGTTACATATATTATTAGCCATTGTATTAGTTTCTGAAAAACAAATTAGTTTTCAAGTTTGAAGTAAGGCCTTTAAAACAGAATGGCTACGTTTTACGTATATTATAATATATAAAACAGAAGTTTGAAAGTTATGGCTGTTTTATATTAGATTAGTAGTGTCAAATGAACGGAAAACTTAATAAGACCGGTAGATCAATCCAGCAATACTAAGTTGTCAGCGGTAATCAACAAAGTGCATTGAAGGTCATGACCATAGCATCGCCTGAGAAATGAAGACGGAAAGCGTCATTAAAATAGCGCCAAATTGACACACTCTCGTGGTTATTTCATTACACGTGTCTATAAGCTCTCGTGAACCAAAATGCATGTTTCTGTTTGCATATATACACAACATGCTTGCGCAGCGCCAAAGTAGACAGACATTCGAACGAATATGTAATTTGTGAATTCTATAATCTTGGCGCGGTAAAATAAAACGGGTAAAGAGTGGCGTGCAGTGAAGAGAGAGATATAAGCTGAGAGGCCAACTTGCCGAATTCTTTTGCATCGCGATCCCAATCACGTGATTTGGCGGGATTTTTTTTCGGTTTTCAATCGACCCAAACTTATAGCATCACTTATGCAATACACGGTGTTTATGTTTGTGTTTGTAATCAGTGGCGGGGCGATTTAGAAATGGGGACAAGGATTTATAAACGATGAACAAAAATTAAGTATATATATATATATATATATATATATATATATATATATATATATATATATATATATATAATAGTTAAATTTAGTTTTGACTAAGTAGTTACCCTGAGTAAACTATTAAAATATTTAGTAACAAATAATATAATGTCCGTTTTATTGAATGATTGAATGATTGCCTGAGTAATATAAATTGCGGTTTGCGTATGCCTATAGGTGTTTTTTTTTCTATTAATATGAATTTATTTTTTATCTAATTAACACTATTCTTATTTGTTTAATTTAAACACGAAAGGATAAAATGTGTATTAGGACATTTATATTTGTAAATAGTAATTACCTATTAGAAAAATACGTGGTGGTATGTAAATATGGTGAAGATAACGATGCAAGTGAACCTACACCAAAGATAATTGTAATGATGTGTAAAGTGTAAAAGTCTATAAATAATGATCAAGACATTACAATTTAAAATTCAAATATCCCCCTATCGGATACCCCATAACTACGACACTGTTTCCTCTGGCCGATCCGCGTAAGTACGCGCATACATTCATCCTCATTGTTATCGTCATCATGCTCAACGTCAAGCCAAATTCACCCACGTTCCTCGCGTGGGATTCTGCAATCTATCTCTTCTAATAGATTCAAGCAGACCCCCAGAGTACGCAAGAAGACCAATTGTATCTTATGTCCATCTAAATCATTTCCTTTTGATTGTAACCGATTTCCTTAAAACCTAACGTTGGCGTAGCCGCATCATCTCCTAATCTACTAATGCTTTAATTCCTGGCTTTAATGTGATGAACTTTTTGAATTTATTACAAACTAAGTGGATAATTATTCATTTAATTTGATTTAAACATTGGGGAAGTAATGATGAATAAATCATCAAATTTGACACTTGTTTTAACTTCATAAATAGTGATATACATATATTATCAGAAACCAGTTTTTAAAATTAAATCATTTTGAACTTTACTGTTTTTACATTTCAACTCAATTTGTAATAACATTTTAAAACTCATTGAATTTATAATTTATTTTAATATAATAAGTTTTATTTTAACGCAAATATTTCGTGCATGCAAATTAAGTTGTCGTAATGATTTATGGTTTTAATCATTTAAGTTTGTTAACAAGCTTAATTAAATAAGATCGTGTTATATAAATATAAAGATGGGCATTAGTAAGCAGATTATGCAAAGTTTTTCTGTGAATAGTTGAATAATTATTAATTTTTTTACTGTACCTAAAGTTTTTCAGAAATATGTAAGTGATTTTTTAATATACTTTTTTACCCCTTAAAAAAATTTGCAGTACAACCCCTAAATTAAATTAAATATATACGTATATTAGAATACCCTATATAGTATATTTATATACATTGTAGACATTATATATTCTCCAATAAATTTCTGTTTTGAAATTATCATTTCACTTTTTATTAACAGTGGTTTAACAACCAAAACAAATCCACGCAAATGTTTATTTACGCAACCTTTCCGCATCGAATTCGGCACCTAACTTTTAACCGGTTTCAATGGAAAAGGTTAAACCAATACAACTGAAACATCTCCGTAAAAATGTTGTCACAACGACCATGTAATCAATTACGAATCACAAGCTTCTTTAATAAAAAAAAACCCGCTGTTTTGTTAGTTCACAACTTGAGACTATAAACCTACACTTTCCGCAAATTGGTCAAACTTTTGACAAGTTAATCTGACATATTTGTAAACTTGACGTTGCAAAATAAAATAGATTGTGAGTTATAGATAGTGAAAGGATTGTAACCTCGGACTACACCACATTTTTTAAAACTATATTATTCTTGAAGTATAGTACTGACGAGTTATTTCATATATATATATATATTTTGCATATTATTTTTATTTCTTCAATACTAATTACTATATTATAAATTATTTTCCATAAAACTTCTAGCGTTTATTTTATATTATTTAATTCATTTGTACGTGTTAATATATAAAAATATTGTTGAACTGTAGCTAATGTTAGTTTTTTTTCAATTATTTTTCTTTTGACGAAATTGATTTGTTTACAATTATATATAAATTGTTTAAAAAAAAACAGTTGTTGTAGATGAAATTGGTGAATAGAAATAATTTGTTACCTTTATGTTTGAATATGTATTGCACTTACAAGTACCTTCTTTGATTAGGAATATGCTTGTACTAACGTATTTTACTTTGACTAAAAGATAATCTATTATTAGAACCTATTATGAAAAAAAGAAAACACATTTTTGTTATTTGCAATAATTTTTTTCCCTAAGTACTTTACATAAATGAATAATATGTTTAATAGCTTTGTAAACTGTCTACTGTCTTAGGAACTACGACTTATTTATTGAAAATAACTATGCTATCCTATTCGGTGTATCATTCGCGTAAAATTTGCAATATCATCCAAAGTGTGTATTCTAGCTATTCTACACGATTGTCAGCGTCAACATTTTCCATATTGACATCTTTTTTACAATATTCTATTGCATATAATCTCATATACAAATATCTCGGAATTGTTTACAATAAATTGTTTTGTCTGTCCTGCGCCCTTGAAATCTTAATGCGATCTCGATTTGTAAAATAGCAATTGAACAAATTACTGACATGTATATAATAATTAAAATATGCAATTAGTAGTGCAGTGGTAAATACAAACAACTACATGAAAGTGTTATACGAAATAGTCGATTTCGAAATTTGAGCATTTTATGACAGTGTACATTTTTAGGTCGCTTATAATAATAATTCAGATTAATAATGTATATGGCCTATTTGCATAATCAAACCATACATTTATTTATTAGATACCTGTCACTCATATAGGTACAGGTACTGAATCATGAATTATTATTAAGTATTTAAAAAGAGTAATACAAATTTACTTGTAACAAACAAAGATATTTTTATGAGTTAGAAAGTCAATCAGTATAAAAATTGTACTAGTTTCAGCTTTAGCAATACATACATAGTTATTAAAATTGATAATTTGGTATTACTTTAATTATTACCTTCGCAATATTATGTAAATATTAATGTTGATAAATGTTTAAAATTATATACGGGTGTGAACTAAAAACTAGAATAGTTTACTCGTAACAAACATAGCTTTTGGTTAATTCTAAACACAACTACTAAAATCACACTATTTTCAAAGAATTTTAATAGCGTAGTTATCAATTGTTTCATCTTAAGGTTAGCGTTATTTTTAACTGTTCACCTATTTAGAGAACCTGACCCAATTCAATGTTATAAGGACGTGAATTATTAGCCCCATTTTTATTCGTAATCTAATCAAACTTAACTCAATAATTGTCCCGATCATAACATAATAGAGATTTTTATACCGTGAGTTCCGGCGTGTGATACTAACGGAGGTGTCAACTGTCTTTAATATCTAAATTAATTCTATATACTTAAAAGTCCTATAGCCAATTCTACTACATAGTTGAAATATTATTAATATATGTCTAGACGATAATATTTTAGTTCGTTACAAATTTTGCTTCTATAAAACCAGAGTACCGGATATACTTAAATGTACATTTGTACTAACTATTTTGTTATTGTAACAATCAAATTTAATGCATTTAGTTTTTTTTTTGTGCTGATCTACCTCGCGTTTTTTATTAATCTGTGATGCAATTTAACCTTCAAATTAACCACACATCATTGATCTTACTACAATACCTACATGAGTATTCATTGCTGAGATCTAAGCTGACCACATTCATTACTTTTATTGTTAAATGTTCTTACTTATCTGATAAAATAGGATTTTTTTTTAGATATGTTTGTAGTGTAGATAATATTAATTGTTACGTTTATAATAATTGTGTGGGAAAATAAAAAAATAAACAATGAAGATTCATAAATAATTATCCAAAGTCTTTTAATTCGCTGAGGAATTTCATCGCAAAGTTAAACATTTAGGAAAATTAAAAAGGAACTTTAAGGTGAACCATCAAGTTCGCTAAAACATCGTGCCTTGCAAATGAAAACTAAAAAAATACTATTCGATGTGTATTTGCATAAAAAATGCTTGGTAAAAATTTCATTTAATTTGAGCTTGTATTAAAGGAGAGAAAAAATATTAAAACTATGAAAAAGTGCCTATTTTGGGGGTTTTTATTTTTTATCTCCAATAATACGAGTTAGAAATAAATAAAAATTTGATCATGCGTTTTTAATGCAAATACACATCGAATGACATTTTTTTTTTTTAATTAAAACTTCCAAAATAGTCACTTTTTTATAGTTTTTTTTCTCCATTAATACAAGCTCAAATTAAATGACATTTTTACCAGGAATTTTTTATGCAAATACACATCGAATGGTATTTTTTAATTTTCATTTGCAAGGCACGATGTTTTTCTAAACGCGCCTGATGGTTCACCTTAAGAATATAAGGTTTTTTTCTTAATTTCTTAAACTACGAATTAAGTGATATCTGATAATTCTTTATAAGTCTTCATTGTTTGTAATATAATCAATTATAAAACTATACAAAAAAACTATCATTAGAATAGAAAGCAATGTTTAACGAAAATAACCGATAATAGCCGATTGTGGCTATTCCGTTTACGTTTCGTGCGCATGCTCATTTGTATCTATAATATAGTTTTATTTGGAAGCGAAAAGGTTGATTTTATTATGAACAGATAGTGAATTATCTGGTTCTCATATACTATGATAATTTAGATATTCATTGCTTTTTTATGAACGAATCTGAAGTACTGGTTAGATAACTATGAATCTACTATTTAATATATAAAATAACACGTAGTTACATAATATTGATTTCCGAAAATACATATTACCCAGATAACTAAACGTGCTTTAAACATTTATAATATTGTTGCTAACTGATTAGTTTCATTACACATGTAGATTGCTATGTTTGTATACAATGATTGATAACAATGGTTTATAATGAAATAGAGACATTAACAATTTTCTTTCAACCGGTTAGGTACTATAGCACAAGGTTAGATATATCTTAGTACAATCACTTAACTGTAGTCTTATTTGATATCCTGTTGCTCTACCCTAGTATATTTTTTTTACCAGGAACAAATCAATCTCTTGAACACAATGGTTCTTCAGAATACTAAATTAATTTTTAATGTTTAGTATTCTTATAAAGAAGTATTTTTTAGAATTATTGAGCAATAGATAATGTTTAATATATTGTCACTGAATATTACTAGATTATTTTTTTGCACATTCTAAATATATTACTAAAGATAAATATATGTTTCTTAGTACTTGCGATATATTTTAACGTGCATATATTATTTTTGTTTTATATATTTCAACAAACAAAAAATTCAAATCAAAACAGGTTCTATAGATTTTTTACAATAAACAAATTTGAATATTTTTAGTACTATTTACTATAACGTAAGTTTTTTTTTATATGAATTAAATAACATTTTTTAGTTTTATTTTCTAATACGTTCCAAATTAACTTCGAGATTTTAATTGAAAATTGTCAATTTGTTAATAAATAAACAGTTATAAAGATAAATTGAGAAAGATGTTTATAAAATTACGCATGAAGCATGAAAAGATGCCATATTGTTATAGCTAACGGCGTAATGTTTATTTGTATATTAACAATAAGAACCGACTATTAAAAGTGATTATTTAGTGTTAAAAAGGTAATCTAGAAAAATAGCAATGATTTATGATTTTTATGATAAAACCTGAACAGTAACCTAGTAACGCGTTAGTTTTCTAAATAAATTAAAAATATTTATATCACAATTCGAGATTTACTTTATCTTATTTATTCTGGATTTATCTATACAGTTAATTATTTAATATTTAAACAAACACACTATGATTATTATATTGCTACTTAATTTTGTATCACTTGCTATATCGCTAAATCTTTACTTGTCATTATCTGATTTGTTTTAGTATCATCTGACTAGTTGATTATTCAGATACATATCACCTATTATCGGAATAATCAGTGTTAACAAGATTTTATTAATATTGTAGTAGAATTTTATCTTAAATAATCATTAGATGCCAGATTGTTTATAATTTTATAGCACCTTGAGTATCTGGAGTAAATAAGTATTATTTCTTATATGATAATTACAGGGTCAAATACCTATGTGAAAATATTAATAAAATTAACTATAGTTTATGAAATAATGTTTATAAAAAAACTATTGTTGTACAAATTGAGTAAACCAAATTAAATTCTGCTACTGCTTATCTGAGAACTCAACATTTATTGGTGTAGTTTTTTATTTATTTTTTACTGTTTAAAAATTCAGTACACGTCAATCGTTTTTGACTGAATATTTATGTTCGGAAAAAACCAGTTTACGAAATTAACCCTTAAATGGTTAACGGACCCAGCATCAGAAATATTTTAGGTCATTGTAATTCTTTAGCTTTACATACGTCAACAGTACAGACAAAAGCGTATATGTGTATACATTGCACGGACAAAGATTCACTTAAAATATGTGAGTACGTACAACTTATTTTTATACGAAAACACGTTTTATATTAATTATTTACCTATATGATAGTATTCTAAGATAAATTGATTTTATTGAGTGTAATTGTTTTCTATTATTATCAATTATTATTTAGTATCTAAGTACTTTATCAACTTTTTTATTTAAATTTTACACGTGACATTTCATTGTTGGCAATGAATTCATCTATTGTTCTTCATATCTAATATTTTAAATAACATGAACATTTTTATAAAGTATCTATTCTCGTTTCAATCGTAAATTCCAAAATAATAGATTTTTTAAATAGCTATTTTATTAAACAATATTAAAACGAATTAACCTACTGCAAAAACTTTATTTTCTTATCACACGCAATTTTCTGACCTCGGAATACGTAACACTATCAATAAATGAGAATATAAATATACCATATTTTGTAGAAATTAAAATTTAGTTTAAATAATTTCTACTCAGGTCTAGTTTTAGTTCGATGTTTGCTTCACGCAATTATCAATTCAGTATAATTAATTAATTGAAATAAATCAGTTTAAAACATATTTGTGACTTTTTATTAATATTAAATCTATATCTAATATATAAACAAGGTAATTTATAAGTGCGTTAGTTCTATTCGAAACTATTTAATTTCACCAAAATAATAATAAATATTTAAAAAATTTCTTATAATAAAAAAAAATTGAATATATAACTTATAAACAATATTAATCATTTAAAAAAATAATGTTCGCTAAAAAAATCAATTTGCGAAATTATCAGCTTAAAAAGTAATACGACTTTATTCACCTCAACAAAAATTCACTTGTAAATATTATTAATTTGAACTTACCGCCTAAAAGTCACTCGGCTATTCGTGTTACGTTGGGTACAGGGTTGTAATAGGTGTTGTTTTAAGCAATTGTTTGACGCACCGTACACCAGCAACACACTCTTGTTAAAAACACAACAACCAGACCGCACTGATGGAGGTCTGACTGTTATTGTTGTACCTTGCGAGAAAATCGCAATGTTTATGCTTAGGGGGTTACGGTTACGCGAGATCTCTGTTGGACTTCTGTGTCTGACAAACGGTGGAGTGGGGCAATTCGAGGCTACTCTTTTTATTTTTTTCAAGTACCTATACGTACAACGCAGGAGTTTTTTTATCTAATTAATCTAAATATGACGAAGATACTTCATTAGTGTTATTTATTACTCATTTGTTGGTATCAATAGATATTTTTGCTAATGACAACTACGACACCGAATATACTAGAATATATAATTGCATGGTTTTAAGGGCAAACATTTTTAAATTAAATTTATCATTGATGTTTTTGGTAACAGAAATTTTCCGAAATGGCTGAGGAAAACTAGTAATATTTAAAATGAAAGATATTCATGTTTCGCACAACTTTAGTTTGAAACGTTTCTTCAAAAAGTGTATCAGTTACAAGAGAATTGCTCCTGAAATTCGTAAATTTCTTATTTACGTTGCCATAATTACGTAGATATTTAATACATCATACATATTTTTGTCAATATTTTAACAACAAAAAACAAATAGACTATCATTTCTGCTCGTAATAATGACTAATATATAATTAATAATTATATTTTCTTTTTAAAAAATTATATATTATCTTTTAAATTGAAATGCCTACTACGTATAAGAAAGCTCAGTGCGGGACACTACAGCAGTTTCTATACCGAATTGACTAACATATTTTCAGTAATAACTTATTTCTTTTCGTGTTTTAAAATCACTTTTCTCTCATTAGTCGAATAAAATACAAAATATTTCGTATATAATATATTGACACTTGTATAGACTTTTTTCGGACTCAAATGCAAAAAAAGACCTTCGTTTTTGAAACACAACAACGAATGTCAAGGAACTACTCATCCACGCATTTTCCGGTTCAGTGTAGCGTATTTTTCAAGGGTTTCCACATGGAAATCAAAAGAGATTTGAACTTGAAACTACTGTGAGTACAGAGCATCAAATACGTTTTTAAAATATATGCATGTAGATACTTCCGTAACATGTTGTGTTCAATGCCATAATACATAAATAATGGTTCAGACAGAATGTCTATTTACTTATCCGAATTCATCATGATGATATAATAATATGTTACAGGGACTTTTTTCTTGTAAACTATTTAATATAAATATATTTCCATAATTTTGTTATTATATGTTTAACAAAAGCATTTATGTTTTTATCTTAATGTTGTGTTCAACCTTACTCAAAAAAAATTGTCATTGTCAATTGGAGTTAAACCTTTTATTTTATATTCAATATAAAAATGGGGCGACAAAAAGAAAACTAGTGCTTTAACACAAGTAATGCAACCACAAAATTGCATAGTAAAATCATGATTATCGAGATAAATAGTAATAAATTTACCGTTTCTAAAAAATTTGATTGGTTGGTATTACACATTACTCAGTTATTCCCTCATTTATTACTTGGAGATCGATTGTGGTATTGGTTTTGCCACTCCAAGTCACGTTAAGTATTATGCGCGTAGAAGTAAACGATCCATTACTGCTACCTCCAATCCAAATACAGTCAGTGTCATTTGAAAGTCTAATAATATTCCTATAGTACTACAACTACATATTACTCACTATTTTAAAATACTCTTAATATTGTCTTTATTTGTTATAGAAATAAAATAAAATGTTGTGGGTGCTGATGTGGTAGAAAAAACGTTTCTAAATTTTTTTGCGACTAGTTTACTTATTAGTGGATACCGGTCAGGATTTTTGAATACAAAAATATGGAACGTTATGGAATTAAAACGTATTTCTACCAATTTTTTTACGATAAAATAAAATATACTAAATGAATAATATTAATTGAATTAAATGAATATTGTTTGTTTGACTTTTAAAAAGAAACTATTAAAATATCACTATAAATCACAAAAAAAAATATTGTGGTTAAACTATAATTTATATGGTTGATTCATACATTATTCAGATTGTTTATTTAAATTTTAAACTGCATTTAGTTTAATGATAGACTTATTTATACACATCATGCTGTTTTTTATTACTATTGTAGGAAATGTAAAATTTCCTAATTTTTTTCTGATACTTTTACTAATCGGAATTTAAAAAAACTTTGAGGTTTTATAATTATTATAGTTCATCATTTACTTTTAATTTCTAAACCACCTTTTGAGCTTAAAACTATACGTAAATATAGTTCAAAGTTATAGATTAAGGTTCACAAAAACATAACCATATCATATTCATATATATATATTAATTAACATTTTTACCACATACTATCTGATAAGCTCTTTGATAACATAAAATCAAAAATCAAAATAACAATATATCGAATTATTATATTTTGATAGCAGTTATCTGATTTTAATAATCTGTTTAGTGCTAATATTAAATCAGATAATTTTAAAACAATCCAAATTTGATGTTCAGTCTATATCTAGATAGATATCTAGATAGATACCCATATGATTTTTGTCTTTTTAAATCTAAACTTTGGTTATTTCTAATCTAAAAATGTATGGTATTGACGACTGGATGCTAAATTAAATTAAATATTTTTTAACTGCATTCTTTTTTGTTTTAATACAAAAATTATAAGGACCTTTTTTCATTAGCTAGTAATCCTCTGCAATGTTGTTACTTCACATCCAATAACGTCCAGAACTCTGTTAGTTGAGTTGTCGAGTTATTATTGTGTTTATGTGCCTATCTTATAGTATTGGATAAATTACTAACCAACGAACAAAAGTTGAAAACGATTCAATACACGAAATCCAAAATTAAAACATCTGCAGTGCATTGAAACGCTTCTATTACTAAAGTTTAAAGTTTCATTATTTTACCTTCAACAGTTTAAGCTGCACACTCAAAAGTACAAAGACACACAGACATATCATTGTTTTAATTATCAAAAACTCAATAAAAAAACTACTAATTATATAAATTAGACCATTTAAATGTTGGAATATTTAAAAAGTAAAACACATATACAAATAAATATCTAGTCCCCTATATTACTCTAGAGAATCCAAAAAACATTTCCGAGTTTGCGCACGACGCTTGTGGCTAGTGTCAGTTAAGAAAAATGGCTTATCATGTCAGGTGTTGTACGTATTTGTGCTGTGAAAACTGTGGGATAACTAGGAAAAACAAGTCGAAAATATGTGAAAACTAACAATTGAAACGTTTTTAAGTGTTTGTAATATCAATTGATGGACAGGATGGCTTGCATTATAAAATGTAAGTGCATTTATTACCTTTTCATTGATGCCGTCATGTTTTTGGCTATGATGCAATGCATGTGTGTATAGGCAACAAATACTTGTAGTTGAGTATATTTGTTTCGTGGTTACAATGCTTACTTATTAGTTCGTATAAGAAAGTAAAAAACGAATCAAATTTCTCGGAAATTTCGTACATCAAATTACTTGGTAAGGAAAAACCTCAGATGGTATGGTAGAACTTATCTAAGTTATACCTTCACTGCGCTGGTATGCATCAGAATCGACGGTCCTTGAATAAATAATGAGATGACCAAATTTCCAAATTCTCTCCGCAAAAAGTCTGTGGGATTTTAAATTCAGTTACTATACACTTTAACCATTGTTTATATTCTTTTTTCTTTTATTCTTACCAAAGCAGTAGCTAACCTATAGAGGCCAGGTATATATAGACTGTCGGCATATTTTCGTATACAGAATTATATTTATGGTTGAATATTATAGCATGATTTCTTGTATTTTTAAGTATTAGTTTTTATATTTACAAGCTTTAATCAGGCGTACCATACTTTAAATATAAACCAATTATTTTCATCTATGAACTTAAAAATTATAATTGTATAAACTTCTTCTTTTGACTATACATATCGTGGAGGCGTTTTCGTTCGGTTAAAACTGCGCGATATTTGGAACCAGTTTTAAACATGACGTCAACAGATTCACTGCAGATTTGATTTGTTATCTTTCAAAGGAATAAAAAATTCACTGTCATACATGAATAACATATTGAGTTGAACGATCTAAATAATTTGAAACGTTATCGCCTTAAGCAACTACCTTTAATCGTAAGAAATATGTTTTCGACCAATTTAAAGAACAAACTACTCTTTTAAGAAACGCTGTTTGGGAAACATCTTTTATTATTGATTTCTATTAAAATTGGGAATAGATAAATTCTGAAAAATGGTAGCAGAGCCCGTTTCCAATTGTTTGGGTTTCCTCTGTTTAGGTTAATATACACTTCCCAAAAGATAGCAATAAAAAGCTCAAAACAATCCGGTCTTTCCTTATTTATCTGCAGGTGTAGTAAAGTAGTAACTGTAGAAATTTCTTTTTTATTAACTTTGCGTAACAGTTTTTTGCATCTTACATCAGGTTAAACCCAACGTTTGCGAAAAACTCGCATGTGTATTTTTAATTCAATCTTTAACCATACGAAAAAAAGGTCATTTCATTTGAATTGATTAATATTTATTGTAACCTGTTTTTTACACTTTCATCGGTTTAATACTCTTTTAATAATATTTATTCGGGTCAATATTCTAATGCACATTTACAGAAATATATATATATATATATATATATATATATATATATATATATATATATATATATATATATATATATATATATATATATATATATATATATATATATACATTTTAAAGGATGTTTGTTTTAATTTGATTGTAAAGCGAAGTTTAAACAATGGATTCATTTAAACAATATACAAAAGTTAAAAGTGTAATTGGCCCTAAGATAATATATAATTAAGAATAAGTAATCACCGCAACAAATATATATTTTTTTGGTTGAATAGTAGTAAAATATTATATTTCAATTAATTTCATTTAAAGCAGCATGAATAATAAAATTAATTAATTTTTCTAAAAAATAAGAAATGATTTGGAAACTGCAACCAGTATCACTTCTAAGTTCAATCTTGTTAACGAAAATACAGCTGCTATAAGAATATACATAAAATATTCGTCAAGATTGACTTTTAGCGATTTAAACGCGAGTCTGGTAAACAAAAAAAAATTTAAACTAAGATTATATGTTATACTTCGTATAAAAAACAAATCATAAGTTGTCTACCACTTCAAATCAATAACACTTCGTTTTTATCAAAAATATTTAAGGACAGTCGTCTTATTGTTTAAAAATCTGAGATTTTTTAAATCACTTAAATTATTAAATTGATAATTAACCTTCTTAATATGTAATACCTATCTAAAATAATAATCTATATCAAAAAGTTAAAAAAAAAGAACTTTGATTTCTTTTGGGTTGAACAATTCGATTATCAGATGGCAACATCACAATTCCTTAGTAGTATTTTTTATATTATACTTATTAGAAAACATTTAATGTGTTTCGTAATAGTAATCTAGTTTTATCATTATCTGTAGTGAAGGTCGCTTAGAACATAACTAAAATATTTCAAATATGTTGTACCTTTACGCAGTGTTTCCTAATAGGAGTGCTGTATCCATGGGTGATGCTATAAAAATTTTGAAATTTTATTAGAATTATATTTTGTTGTATTCTTTTATTGAATTAAATAACGTTGTGGAATTAAGACGTTTTTTACACCCTTTCATCGGTTCCTAGATGTATATTTATATATAAAACATATTTTTGCAGCGTTGGGTTAGAAGTGGTTCTATGGACAAATCTACGCGTAACATTTAGAACAGTATACAACCAAATAAAATAGATTGGGAAACACTGTAACTCAATATATTTTTCTCTCATCCATTCAATAGTTCACAGAAACCATTGACACAATACAAGGAGATAAATATTAATGTATAATAACTACTTACTGATAAAAACAATCAAATTCTTTTCTAATGTTTTCTCATCGTTCGCGGAATGTAAGATATTTCACCATAATAATAGATTAGATAATGATGATCTATTGAATTTTGCAATGTTACTTTCTCGCTTAAAACATTGCTTTTTGCATTTTTAACATTTTTAACTAATATTGTATTAATGAAATATAAACTTTGAATCATTATAAATTTCATTACCCATCTAGTTGTAATAAATGACAACTTGGAAGTGACGAAAACTAATTCTCTGTCGACGTTCGTATATAAATATTTGATAAATTGAATAAATGCGACCAGAAGACATTTATAATAACAGATTTGAACAAAAACATCTTAGAATTCTTTTCTGAAAAGTCACAAACTGTAATATTTGCGAAACGTATGCTGTCTCAATATGCATAGATATTTCTTAGAGATATTGAATTATCATTTATGATTATAATACAAATTATTTCCTTTACCTATGTATGTAATTATACAACATTTATTTAAACATTTTACTACCTTCGTTATAAATAATCACACACTTCGCAAATTTATATTACAGTAATTTAATTGTATTTAATATAAATAGTATCTATGGCAGCGGTGAGAATTACTCTTTCATATATATTTTTGAAATTATAATTATACAATTCTTGCGTAATAAAACATTAGTTATTAATTGTTAAAAATATAAAACAAACAATTTTAAGTTCGGTTAGGTATATTATGGAATAATATTATTAATTATAATTATATAATAAGTCAATGACCAAATTATTCAAATCATCTTCATTAGAAAAGACATGATAAGGAATTTTCCCATATTATGGTAACAATAACATACATTTTCAATAATCAAATATTTCTACTACACTACATGTATACCGACTGACGATATATATATATATATATATATATATATATATATATATATATATATATATATATATATATATATATATATATATATATATATATATATATATATATATATATATATATATATATATATATATATATATATATATATATATATATATATATATATATATATATATATATATATATATATATATATATATATATATATATATATATATATATATATATATATATATATATATATATATGGCTGTAATATATTTGGTACGATACGTGCTATAATGTACGTATACCAACTTTAGTTATAAGTGAGATAGTGATAACTTTGCCAAAAAGTGAAAAAAAAAGTATAGATTTAAAGCGCGTATTCACAAAACTAATTTTATTATTTTTGACTGTTTTTTCATCAAATTTGACGTAACTTGACGGGATAAAACTATTATCGTAAACAATCCGTTATTTGAAATAATTAAACTAGTTTTTTTAATATTCAAGTTAATATATAGTTATGATTTATTTAGTATATTTATGTTACATTATTGTTTGTTTCAAATAACATTAATATATGATAAGGATCGAGGATATTGTTAAACCTAATTATGTAAGTGCTTAAGAATAGTGTAGATAAATTATTTCGCTAATATTACGCATAAGTTTCTCATATTCGACTCAGAGTACAATAAGTACCGCACAGTATTTTACGCGTGAATTATCCTTTGTAATAAAAAATTTTTTGCGTTACTTAACTCAGAATAAATACCAGAATGATATTCAAAAATCAACGAGCAGGTTATTATTGTTTCTATTAATAAAGTTGATTGAACTGTATTTGTGCAGATTTAAATTGTTTATATTTTCGAACTTGTACTCAAAACATTCAGAATTCACTTGCACTAATAAAGAATCTATACCAGAGTGTATACTGGCCATGACATATTGAATAATAATGTACAAACAACACCGGTTTTCGTATTACTGTACAACACTATCTATCTTAATAGTAATAATATATAATTCAATGCACCTGTGCATTGCGTTTTATTTTTATGGTGGTTATATTGTGTTAGTGACGCAGGCGTTCCTTCAGCAAATTTGTATAAAATATTTTGCAACGAATATATTTCAACAGTTACACTTCAGATGTCGAGTGATCAACTTAAAATATTCTTTATAAAATTGTGAGAAAAGTGAATTTAAAAGTGATTAATATACAAAGGTGAACTATTATTAATATAAACTTATTAATTTAAATTATATAACAAAATTACTGAAATTATTACAATTATAACTAATAAAATATAAACTAATAATTGTAATTTTGTTATTTTTTTGTAATAAGGTTTTCCCCGCGTTTTAATCTAAACTAAATTAGATGGCAGTATCATCTTGTGATACAATGTGGTACTGTATCGTTTGTTGATAATCTGATAGATGGCAGCACGGTGTTCTTTAGATACTTTGACCCATTAGCTAAACGCCAAGGAGAGCTGCCTTTGATAGTAGCTTTGCTTGTGGAAATTTATCCGAGATGGCCAGAATCTGTTATTAATATTTTGATTTTCTGCTTTCCGTCTTAGTTAATGTCAACAAAACCATGTGCGAGTCACATGGTTTGCAATAAATATGCAAATTTGAAATTTTGACTTCGATTCTGATATTTTTGTTAATTTGCGTAGTTAAACATTCCGTATTCAATCTATTTTATTGCTCGCTTCAAATATTATTTAAATTTTAACGATATTGCGAAAGATTTATAGACAGGTACTTAAATCAAATTTTACTGCTTTATATAATGAAGCATGTGATTGTTTCTTACTTCAGTAACAGCTTGAGCTGGCTATATATATATATATATATATATAAAATGTTTATAAAAGTCGCTCATTTATATAAAACTATAAAGTTTACGAATTGAAACGTGATACTTACATTTTTAAATTGCAAATAGTTTGTTTTGTCTATAATTATATGGGTAAACATCGTTTATTAAACATACAAAAGTACATGTAGAAATCGGATAAATTGTTTTATTTCTCTGTTTATTAAACACAAGTAAAAATACAAGGAGAAATTATATTGTTTCAACAAATTATGATTTGTAGATTGAAATATATATATTCCTAATTTGTGTATTATTAATATTATCTCAGCGAGGAAATATTCATAGTTTAGTTTCTTTTAGTACTGCGTAGTATAGACTAAAATGAGCGGTTAGACCACATCCCTATGAATGTTAGTTCATGGTCACTTGTATTTTTGCTAGATTCAGCTATTAGATAGGAAGTTTGCACCTTTTGCGCATTAGAATAAAATTTAAATTAATTTCAAAAAAATCTTTGACAACTTATTGCATTTTTATTTTTAATGTGCCAATACAAAATTCTTCTAAGTCTACGCAACACAGATCAATTGATTCGGTTCTTATTTGCCTTGGAAATGCTTTTGCTAACTTATTTTAAAAATAACGTACTTAGAATAGAAGCGGCCAATACCCAATCAAATAGTTCAAATTGCGCAAACAAACATATGTATGTGTGTATGTATCATTTGAAAATATCAACTAGAATGACTGGAATCTGATTAGAACTATGTTTAATAAATTGAACAGTGGCAAGCACAATTCCCGACATAAAAATCTACATATTTTCTAATACTGCGCGACAAGGTCAAATAGGCATAATGAACTCCATCGTAGGAAGTCCGTGCATCGGTGATCGGTGTTGGAGAGTTTGTTTATTGCAAATGCATAGACATAGACACATTATTTGTGTTGAGTTGCCGGTGTTAGCCTAGTCTGCTGGTCTTATGAAAGAGGCGGAAGGTGCGTCCATACATTCGCCTTTGCTAATCTCTCCACCGCACCACACTTGCACCTTTCCCTTCACCACTTCTTGTTTCCCCTGACCTACGCGGGTTTTATATACACACGGTTCACATGCTGCTGTGTTGTGTGTATGCCGATGGCATTGTCTTTCTCCACGGGTCTTTTGGTATGTTTATGGCGCTCAACTTTTTTTCTACGAGCTTGCCACACACGCCACCAGAGCCGGACTGAATGCCAATGGATTTATGTGAAAGTTTTATTTATTTTGTTATAATATGTCAAGTGATCAATGAGTATTATGAATGGAACAGAACTTAACTAACAACAGAGTTGTATTTATATTCATTTTAAATCATTCCTACTATTATATTTAATATTATTAAATAAATATAACACGTTTAGAGATATCGCGCTATGATAACAAGTATACGCGAATAAGAATTGATATAAATTTAGATGTTATCTTTATACATGATGTATTAAATAAATAATGAATACTAAAATAAGTTAACCATTTAGTGATGACGAGTAGTTTTCTAAAACGAGCGAGCATAAATTAAAAAAAAAACAAGATTATTTTGCGAAATCAAACACACCTAAACCCGCCTCTGCGAATGGAAATTTCCATTGAGAATTCCAGAATACTCATACAGAGGCGTAACATTTTAAATTTTTAAGGGGTATTCGTAACACGTATTTTATTATGGTTAACTGCACATGAAAATGTGCCAATTTCGCTCAAATATATTACCTACACCTTTTATGATTATATTATCACAAATATACATATTTCCTAACAATAAATCTTATGTATGAATACTTTTTTATGGGGAAACAACGTATATAATTCTTATCTGGAAGTATGTTTAGTTTCCATGACGTTGAGTTAAAAAATTCCGTATTTATTCTTGATAATGCAATTTATTTAACGGAATTTACTATTATATATGTAAGAAACACACCAAAATGGTTCTCTTTTATACAGACTATTTAAATTTAGATACATCTTGCAAGAAATAGAATTTAGGAAAACAATTTGATGTAATGATACTCATAAAATCAAAGTATATCTAAATTTGAATAACTAAAATACGCAAACGATTATTTATTTATAAAACCATTACATAATTTTAGTAAGACCATATTAGCTCTCATATCATTACATCACACATTCTATATAGTTGAGACCACAGTGTATCATTGCGGTTCTTTATTTCTCAATGTTTGTGTTTAAATTTCCGGAAATACATATATATTATGCATACCTACTTTTTAAAACAACTTTTTTACCAGCAAATATCTGACGAAACATTTTATAGTTTAGTGTAATAGGTCGACGTTCTTTTCGTAACAAAATTGTACATAAAATGTAAAACGGCTTGGTTAAGGCCTTGAAACACTGTGAAATAAAAAGTCAACCTTGAATTTGAATGAATTCAATGAATATATTTTTAAGTATTAAACTGACTTGGGTTTGACGTTTAAAAACTTATTACAGCGTACATATAAAATTTTCGCAGAATTGTACTAAAGTAGTTTACAGTATTAGTAATTTGGATGGAGTACGTCACAAATTTAAAATCTTCAGAATTTTATAGATTTTGTGGTCGGAAAATACATTTTTCTAAACTTACCAAATGTTTAAAATACCTGAAAATAATTCATATCAAATAATTATTATTCATGACTCATTTTGAACGTTGCACCTACGTATATTTTTTGTTATTCCTACTAAAAGATGTGGTTTCTGTTGTTTATGTAGATTTACTTTTGCATATAATGGTGATTCATGCCATATTTATGCAATGTTTATATTTAGTATCATTTACTTCTGCAACCAGATCTACTAAGGGTCGGTTTCATTTTCAAGTGGTGTCAGGTAGAGAACAGGTATAATATTTTGTCTAAGGAGGCGCCAAGTATCGGTGTCGGATTTTTAAATCGAGATGCATCTTCATTGGATAGTTGAAATGCGGCATGCAATTTAGTGGTTGTTTTCAGCAATCAACTCGTATATCAATGTTTTGTAATTTAAGATATGTAACACTGATATAATTCTGAAAACATAATACACTATTAGTATTGGAAATATGAGCTTATAAAATATTTTAAGGAGAATAATTTTAATTTTTTTAGATATTATTATTAAAAAATGAAAACATGCCACACTACACTACAACATTAATTTTGCTTTAACGATAATTGTTTTAATCTATAAATAATAATATTGATATGCAATATTTATGAGCTATATATTATACCTACATATATGATTAAACTTAAAAACTTTGTAGATATTGATAAGGCCGTAAGGCTCATATAGTAAGTTCTGGCAGAATATGTAACAACTATTCATTAAAAATAACGAAATAATCACTACATTTTTGTAAGTGCAGTTTACGCCTTGTGGCAATAGGTTTTCCTGTTGTTATTTATTCCAAACATATATGTTTTACGTTTCTGCGATTTACGGCATACATTAATAATTTAGCGCCCATACATACGCAACCTGCCGTTTACTTAACGGGTTTCCAATTTGATAGTGTGCACTGAAAAAGAAGGTTCTATACGGCTTTTAAAGACTAAATTTATATTAAAAGTTAAGTGCACTTTTTTTGAAAGTGTGTATATTTAAATTAAAATACGTTATTTATAAATTTGTTTGTGAATTAAAATGTAAATAGTAATTTTACCATGCACTATCTAAACATTTAATATGGCGCTATATTAAAATTTTTATTTATGTGTATTAAAGTAATTAGTCTTATTTGAAATAGTTAACGTATCATCTACGTCATGCAAAGCTTATAATTGTATTAAATTACCATGTTTTATCGCAATTTTGAGTTATTTATATTTTTGGTTATGTCTATTACTGGATTTATAAATATATATCTTACCTCTCCCGTATGGTGACATATGTACATATACGCGTACATATATGAAATATAAGACTCTGTCGTTCGTCTGGTGTAGGAGCAAAGATGTAATCAACCCAAAGGCAGATTAAGAGCTATACTAGTGTACTATATAACTCTATAAGCTCGATAGGCGTTACAAGCTCCATAACCTTGAAAATAACATATAATTTTGAATATCTTAATACTGCGCGAAGAACTTATAGAATTTTTATAAAAGTGAGATGAAATTGGTGATTAGATATTGACACAAGTTGCTTCTGAGTAATAGTTTCATTAATTAAGAAGAAACAATACAAAATTAAAAATATGTTTACAATGATTTAAATAAGGTCCATTATATTTAGATTACGATTGTTTATCCTTGATTTAGTTCTGAATAAAGATCCCACAATGCCATTGCACTACAGGGAAGTGTGGACAAGGTGATGGAGAAACATGATTTCTTGTTTTGCATACGTCTATATCCTTCCGGTCTCTCTCTCCTCATTATAAACTATAGTTCTATATGATTTATGGCAGAAGTATGAAAAATTTGCAAATGTATATAACCTTTTTATTACCTAGTATAACGTATTATATTCGCAGTTTTCCATTTAATATTATTGTTGGTTCAAAAATGTAAAATGCCCCGTTTAAGGTTATAACTATAAAGTTGTTTCATTTCATATTTCATTGAGCTGTTAGAATTATACTAGTGTTGTATGATATGCTCAAAGCGACAACTAAAATTTATTATACTTTACATACTTGACTATAGGTTCTTTTCAGATATGTATAGGTACTGTAAAACTAGGTGAAATTGTAAGTGTAATAATTTTATAGAATTGCACAATTTTTTAGTATAGATAAGTTTTTAAATTTTTCCCTTTATATATATAGGACATACTATATCCTCAATCATGATGTAAAATTTACTCTACATTTGGCAATATGTATTTATTTCGTAGGTTTAATTTATCAAATTTATCTAATCTTATCAATGTGTAAATATAATTTCTGACAAAAATTTAACGGATCAATTTTCATATAGCATGCAGTAGCTGATTATCCTTTAGCTTATAAAACTTTCCATGATTTACCTTATGTAATTAATTTTCAAGAGTTCGTGTCAACAAAACAATTTTCTAGACAATAGTAGGTTTGTTTCTTTATTTTTATATTTTGTTTAACACTTTTAATACTGACGGAATTATACATGTTCCAAAAACGTATTCAAAAAAATGAAAGCTATAAAAAACTGGTATTTTGTAGTTCCTATTGTATTCTGCGTACTCGCTATGATTTCAAATTGATTGATAATTTTTATAAATAGCATACAATTTATACCGATAATCACGAGATGATAATAATATTACTTAACACTATTGAGTATTGCGAAACTGATACCTTATCTCTTCCCATTATAGACTCATTATATAATTTCTAAACATACCTATATTTATTCATTCGTTAGATAGCAATTCTTTACTTAAAAAGATAAACACCTTTTTAACTTTTTATTCGTCACATCATACAGAAGTATCAAACGCAGTTAGCCAGAGTGCATCACAAAGTCTATACGTTTAAATTTCACTTGCTTTACTTTTCAGTATATTTCTATATTTTTTATAGTTCTTCTTATTCTCCCATACTCAACTTTTATTATACATACATTGGTTAAACTTTACTACTAGGGACACATCGTCAGAAATGACAAAACATATTGAATGAAGTTTTACGCGCTTGCGTATTGTAATCCTTTTAGCGTCTCCTATTTCTTGTTAAACTACGATAATACCATCCAAGCTTTACTAATACCACTTGAGCATTACTTATCAAATGTTTTCTTATCTAACTATTATTAAACTACAAAGATCTTTCCCTCCGAAAACTAAAACAAATGATATATCATATTAGATACAAGACTCTACAAAGAAAATATACCTATCATTGTTATAGTTTCTAAGAACTTACATTTCTTGTATATCTGCGCTGTTTGTATGCAAAACATATATCTTTTGGCGCCAACTTAATGTATGATGTTCTTATGTTTATTTAACAGATCATTATTATCAAACAACGGTGACGTATGTAGACGCTAGGCGTCTTAAAACTCGCAAGAAGTTCTGCAACATAAATTGGCTAATGGCTATTTAAAATGCATGTAACGTCCTTTAAGAGCAGCTATACACATACACAATATGTGGACAGAATGTGACGTTTTTAAACCGTTATATTAATAATATGTTACTTACTAATTTGATAAAGTTGGGTATTGTGATTTTTGCGGTCAAGTTTATGACGTGAATAAATATGATATGTAATGTGTGGTTCATCTATGGTTTAAATGAATATTTATTGCAAATAAATGATAAATTATATAGGTAGCTCAAATAGTGAAGAAAAATACAACGCTTTGGTTATTCTCGTAACTTACTCGTAAACATATACCGTGCGTATATTTAGTAATGTTTCAGTACACATATTATTTTTATTCACAAAAATGTTGATCATGACCTAAAAATGCTTTTCATCTAATGAATACTCCAATTATTTTGCAATTCGAACTACATTTTTCAGTCTTAATAAAAGAATGTTCAAGGAATTTCTTAACGGGTTTATAATGAATCATTGATACATACTTCTTATTTAAAATCTATTTTAAGGAGAATATAAATATTTGTACTCAATGCGTAAATACTTAATTTTTTTTTTATATATAAATACCGTTTTCTGTATCTATATAGAAAATGTTTTTATAAAACAGTGTTTACTAAAAATGTTAGCAAAACTGACTTATTCATTGAGGATGTCCAATAAAAATGAAAATTGCCATCAGTATTTGGCATATTAGTCATGTATTCAAATCTATCCGAGAAATTGTATGCATAATCTGAACTTTAGTTCATTTGGATGCCGTCAGAATAATAATTAAATAAGTATATGACGTTCACATTTTATGCTGATTCACACATCACATATTGAATATTTGCAAATAATTTAGATTCAAAACAACAATTGAAAATGGATTCAATTCCGATTTTAAGGTCGGTCCACGATAACTGTAGTTTCATAAATAATAATAAATTTTATTAAATGACATTTATATTTGTATATATAGCAAAAAATATGAGAATCAACGTGTGATAGCACAGTGGCAAGCAAGCAAACAAGCAAGGAGATCTTCGATTGGGGGCTGTCAAGGTCAATTTCGTTTTGCGTTTCGAACATAGAATATTTTAAATAGTTGTAGAATTCATAAAATTGGTGGCAGCGTTTAATAAACTGCGAATAACACATTCAGAAATATGAGATATATTAAAACAATTGTATCTTCTTTTTAATATTGTTTTCGTTAGAATTGTTAAAAGATATCAGGATATATCAAAATACAGATATCCAAAGATTAGTGTTATTCGACATACTTGTTGAATATATTTTTAGAACCCGTTTCAATTACATCAAATATTATTTTATATTTGGTAATTTTGGACATATTTGTATATTCCAAATATAGACATCCCAAATCTAACGGATATCCGGTTCTATTCGTTTAACTATCTAACATTTCGATATTTTTTTTGTTATATATGTTAAAGTAAAAAATTTGGTAATACAAATAAAAATTTACTCTTTTTACTTCCCTTCTTATTAAATAGAGTGATATTTTAGAAAAACATCATCTGCCTTTAGTAATAATTTAGTATGATCAGCACGTGGTGAGAAATCTAAAAATGAATATTTTTATTACCTAGTTTATCACTTGTGTTTCAATTAATTTTTTATTATAGTTTTCACGTGCTGACCACGTTGTCATGGCGCTCTTTTTATTGGCTAGTACTTGATTGGTATACTACTGATCTAATGCCTTGACACTGGCAACTACAACGCGCTATTTAGTTTTAACAAACCAGACACTTTACAACAACCAATACAGACACTATTACACGCCAATAAGGCAATAAGGCTACACCGCACCAGACTGTAATTGAACGCGTGAATTGGCGCTGATGCCAAATTGTTTATGTAATTTCTGACTTAGATATCTGATTGATACAGTTCCAACAAGTATTCGATTTATTAGTTGATTTATCTGTTATTCTTATAATAGGATTCATTAGTTAGATGTATGTATAAAATATAGATAAATTATCAATGAGCATATATAATTAATTGTATAATTATTAGTTCTAATTATTGGCTTTTAAGTGGTAACTGTTCCGATTTTTCTTCGATTGACCGTGATAATTAATTTATAATATAATCCTTGAATTTTTCATAAAACATATGATAAACGATGTTTGAATAGGATACAAGTATAACATTGAATAGTTCACTAGTGTCAATGATGTTAATATTCAAATCATTAACTTTGTTTTATATTCTATTGACAAATACTGAGGCTGAAACACTATATAATACAATAAAAAAAATTGTATATATAAATATAATAATATCACTAATTTTTAGTAATTGGAACAGTTTTTTTTATAGCTAAAACAATATTTTTGTTAGTTACTAAAACAATTTTTAGTGATTAAAGGAGTACCAAATTCTTAGTTATGGAATTTTTTTGCTTCTAAGAGTTGAGAGAGGAAATCTAATATTTGTGTCACATATTAATTAAATATAAAATATAAATCCTTAAACCTGATTTTAATTAATTTAATTTAATTGTAATATTGTTTTGAAATATATAAAATATGCTTTTAACTGTAAAAAGACCTTGAAATTACGTCAAAAAATCTTGGCTCCATTTTCAAAACTATATTTGTTTTATATTACTGACAAACATCTTGAAATCAATCATGTTTTCAAAAGCACGTTTGGTGTACTTTGATATCTTACCTTATTTATAGCATGAAGACTAGAATAGAAAAATGCAAATGGAAATTTTTTTGATGAAGTAACAAGCTTGATTCAATTTATTTTAAAATGTTATTATTTATTTATCTAGTTAATTGAATCCAATTCAAAACATTGAATCAATAAATTGATTTAAAAGTTAAAACAATAATTTATTTAAATTAATTCTTCTATATTAAGAGTATACACTTATTAATAACAATAAATATTTACATGCATTCGCTTTACATGCTTTACTCGATTCATACAAATTTGTTTTTTCAATCAATTGTCACAGCTTTCGATTATTGAATACGATGCAAATAAATATTTTTATGTTACAGCAATTAAAAATAATATATGTATAAATACATCTATTTAAAAGAAAGTTCACGTGCAATTTATGTGTTGAATGTCAAAAATTTGGCAGTTGCGATAAACATATATAAAAGGAACGTATTTATAAATACATTTTGGCCATTCTCCACTATGAAAAACAACATTTTAAAAACGTTGCCAAACATTTTATGAATGAACTCGATATCAAAATCCATTTTTATATAAACCCTTTCACTATCATTATTGTACGCCACTGAACACTAAAACCTATTCGTTTTATCTATATTCAAATCGATATTTAATAGTTATTATAGTTATACTGATTTTCCAATTTGATAATATATTAAACTGTAATAAATAGTTTTGATATTTATACTTTAGTAAAAACAACAGACTGCCAGTATAATTCATTCATGGGGATATTTGTCAATGAAATTAAATAGTATTCTGGTATCATTATCTTCCAAAGAAAGTTACGCATAATATTTTTTTTTTGAATTTTAATAGTATGAATCACATTTGTTTTGATGGAAGATAGTTTTTAATAAAAGAAATAATGTATTATTAATGATTTATTATTATTATGATATAGTTAATTTAACGCTAATAAAATAGCTTATTTCTTAATTTATAATAATTCATATATTGAGATAAGTAATCCTTTAACGTATATGGAGTTTCAATGCCACTCTAACAAAAGCTCTACAATACGCAAGAGCGACAAACTTCATTCAATATTTTTTTGGTGAAAAACTTCATTCAATATGTTTTGTCATTTCCGATAGCGTGTCCCTAATAGTAAAGTATTATTCTACCTTAGCTTACAAATCCATTCTAGTATGTAAATGTGCAACACTGCATTTACTATGGGTTCATTTTCACGAATGGAATGTGATGAATTCGTATTATAATTCATTCTTTTTCGTATGACCGGTTTTTACTAGGTTAGATTATATTACAAAAAAATATATAGTGCGCCGTATCTCTTTGTATTTCAAATCAAATAGTGTTCCTCCAATGTAACGTTGTGTTTACATACATACAAAGAGGTATATAAGGTGTGTGTTTGTGCACTATATAAGTACATACATACATATATGTACTATGTATAAGATAATATGCTCATTAACTGAAACCTCACAGTACTTTGGTTACTGAACTGGTTATAACTGGATTTACCAATATCGACGCTGTGTATTACGACGCTAATAGTTTTAACAATATAAATGTTGAAATACGCTCTTTGTCACTGTTAATAATGCAAATGCTTTTTTGCAATGCAAATGATGAAGGAAAAGCATTATTTTCTTATTTTTTAATTGAATCATAGTATTTATTTCCGCAGAATTCCAGTAAATTATTTCCCATGTCCAACAATAATTTTACGAAAAAATCATTGTATACTAACTAATCTAAAGCCACTATTATTAAACTGGAATATTGTCAATATTATTTAATTTCGTCATCCACAAAAGTGATCTGTCAAGATGAATTACACGAGCAATAAATGTGCGTGACTTGACTTGTAGTATAGTATATGATTGGGGTTAATACGATTATTTTCTGCGAATATGACACTGCAAAATATTTAAATAAATAAACGAATGTAAAGCGTAATTCCTCAATTAGACTTTGAGCTCTGGATCACTAATGCATCACTACTTCATAAAATATCCAATATTTCGTAGATCTATGTATATACATACGTATTATTATCCGAGATATGTAAATTATTTAAGGTTCAAGTTGCACAATATTGTATTAAATATTAATTACTCATAATGATACGTAAAGTTCTTCAAAGAATTATGATGTAATTATCTCGGAAACTAAAATTGCTAAATTTCTGCTAATGATAATAATTAAAAGGGAGATTAAATATTATCACACATTATAAAAAATTGTGGAAATTTTAAAGTGATTTAATAAAATGATATACATAGGTACCTAAAGAAATGAAATTAAGGATTTATTGTTATTCTTTTAAGTGTAGTACATGCGTCATTTTATGGAATATAAAAATAAACAAGAGACAGACTTGCCAAAAAATACAAATATGAAATATGTGTATAATAAATTAACAGAACTGGGAAAACAGCAACAGTTTTTACGTAGTTTGATGTCAGAGCTGCTAATTTTTGTCTGCTGACTTTGAGTAAACGAAATAACCAAAAAAATATTATTTATTTATATCATTTTACAAACTTCAATTGAAGATTGATTTGAATTTTATAAGTAATATCGATTCTAAACGATGTTTAATCTTATAAATATAAATCTATCTGTATAATCTTTATCATAAACGAAAGACATTTGATCGTTATTGAGTATCGATCATACTTAATGAAAAGAGGATTATTGTAAATGGCGTCAGATATATACATGCTGTCTATACGGTGTTTGATAGATTAATCCCTAAATAGGACGTCATTGAGTAAATCTTTTGCTAAAAAGACGATATGTATCTTTTATTATAAGGACACAATTATTTTCTAAAATAACCTTAAAAATGATAGAAGGAGAATGCACTTTTACTTGAAGATGGTCGCTAAGAATTATAATCTTAATGTTGGTGTCATCACACATGATACAAATGAATCCATTCCTACATCTGCATCTGCAAACTTATATTTAAATATGTGAGATTATATAAAACTCTAAATTTAATTTTTTTGTTGTCAAACAAAAGGTTCGTTGAGCTAGACATGCCAACTAAATCAATTTGTTGTTTCGCATCCCAAATCACTACTCTGAAAGTTGCGTGTAGGATAAAGTGGGCTCAATTGAATTTAGCAGAACTATTTTAAGCAACTGACGTCACAATTAATATATCCTCTTACTATATATCATCAATTCATTGTTTAAAGCCATATCTAGCATTCATGTATTGAAAGAAATTAATATATATTCGTTTTTCAACGAATGAATTTGCCAAATTAAATTTAAAAATTAGAACTTTTGATATTTCGGATATTTTATTTTTGTTGATATACGCAGCTTGTATACAAGTCAATCAGTGTCAAGGTTCGTTCGAAATGGAAACTTAATTTACATATAACAGAAATAATTAAAAATGTCTGTATTATTATTCTAATTTAAATATAATAATGCTGAATTTTTGAATTATAATTTTAATATATTTTGAAAACTACGACGCAAAAACGATTTATTTTTATACTGTAATTTGAAATAGTTTGATTATACCTACAAATATAATTTTGTTAATCTTGAAAGCATAATTAAATTTTACCACCATATGATAATTACTTATTATTATTAATTTGAAAATTATCAGTTTCTGTTATTATCATTAAAATAAAGTAACACAGTATTCATTTTCATGCCTAAGTATGTGCGCAGGCGCATGTTTTCTGCCATATGACGTATTAAAAAACAACATTTAACAATAGGCATAATACTTTGAATTAAAATTACAATAATTTATAATGTTCATATATATTCACCTTTTTTTCTGAATCACCCAAATTAATCTGTTTTAAAGTCATTTGCATTAGTAATATAAACTAATATATGAAAATCGCTCAAAGATAAAGATATTTTATAGATTTATTTTATAAATATTTAAGATGTAACACCTTCCAAATATTGTTAGAGAGTTGAAAATTTCATGTTGTAAATATGTTAGATTATTATATAACTTGTACTTGTTATGGTTTAGTACCAACATATTTTCGCTTAGATTCGCGATTTCTTGTGTGTAAATAAAGTTTTGGCTATGGTCCAAGAGCACACGCGGACTCCTACGTTCCAGGTCCAAATTTAGTTCACTAGTGCTCAAACTAGACTGGCATGATACATATATGTATGTTGTTGTATACATTGGACGCTCAGCCGTACGTCTTTAAATGTAATAATTAATTTAAAACAAACTAGGAACATATCTATTTTAAACTATTTTCCCTTTTAAGCTCAACATTATTTCGTTTACAATTCAACCGGTCAGAATATTGGTGGACCACTTTTTATCTATCTTCACATGTAATTCATTAAAATTATTTACTTTTCATTGTCAAGTACACATAAAGTCGTTGCCATGTCTTTAAAGTGAATGTTTATTTTTCTTTTTTTAATAAGTAAATATTAGTGACGTGTGAAATAGAAAAAAATATTTGCGTTTTACGTATATTTCCTGTACTAATTTTAGATGGTATCGCTTTTAAGAGTATTTGGTTGCGGTCAGTTTGCATAATGGTTAGAGTTCGTCGCAATTATTACTTCTTGCAAAATCTGTCATATAAGAATAACTATTTTCAGCATATGTCAACATTTGAATTAATAGATTTATAACTAGTTCATGCTTGCGTTCTTCTAATCATAAAATTAATAAAAGAAATCGGTATTAATAACTTTAGTGAATAAATTCAATTAACAATCTTACTCTGTATTGGGTATTGTAATATAAACAAAATTTGAATAACTTTTATAGTGATTGTATCGGTAACCATTCGTAATGTTAGATATTTTTTAAAATTTGTTTAGGAACTCTAACAACACCGATTATCCGTGGCTTAATTATCTGTTATTCGAATTACACGTGGTCCTGGATCTGCGATATAATATTTTTTATTATAATTTATTCGCGAAATTATCTCTGAAAATCGATTTACGAATTTTAGAAAATAGTAGCGACATATATACATAAATCAGAATATCGTTAACTATAATAAATTTATTTATATTGTGAAAAACAACTTTTTTAAATTTTTCAAAATTGCGGTTATATTATAAATAAAAAAGAAAATTGTTCTACAGAACTTCAGAAGAAACATACTAAAATTACAGACATTTTTTTTTGTTAAAATGTGGTTATGATAAATATATATAATATATAACAGACAAAAAATATAAGTTAGTTTGGATGAACCGGACTCTGGTTAGTCTTATATTAACCACGGGTATTCGGAGTCCTACTCTATCTAAATACAGATCTTACATCTTTAAAGTAATATTACAAATAAAAATAAAAATTAGTAAACTTATTTGTTGAGGTTGAGTAAATTTAAATTATATTATTTTCTAAATAAAATTTGCTACAATGAACAGTTGAATCATTCTTCCGCTGGACCAAGTATTTTTGTTCCTGACTGTACCGCAAGCTTCGAATTTGACCGTCCCTCAAATACAAGCGGAATTTTTAACGAGTAACGATTTTGCTGTTTATACGATTTAAAAATGTAGCGATCTTTATTTTAAAAATTATCTTAAAATAATTTTTATCAATTATATGCGCATATGAAGATGTGTAATTAGTAATCAATAACCCAGATTTATATAATTTTTAATCTATGATTGTTTGTAAACATTTTTGGTATCATTATTTATATACTTATTTATCCAGATGCTTTATTGATTATCTAGATAACTTTTAAATTGGAATTGTTTTAATTTAAAATAAACTAGTAATCATTTGTATACCTACATAGTACATAGCCCCACCGCTGCTACACTACCACTGCCCAGATCAGAGGCGTAGAATTGCTTTTTCATTCCGGGCTAAGGCAGTAATTTTCTGAAATAACTTTTGATGCTAACTTATTTGTATTTGTAAGTGATTACCGTATTTTCAAAAAGAAGAAAACTGAAGGAAGTATGATTTTTGATTCAATCAATATTCTATATAATAGTCAAATTTCATTAATAATTTATATTAATAAAGGTATTTAGTATCGTAGGTAGGTAAAAAAGACAGATACAAATTATTTGCACAATTTTAAAACATAATTAAATGTAAATTAGTAACATCCCTTTTATTTATTTACCATTATTTATTTATTTATTAGTATATTCTAAATTTAATTAATACCAAGTTAGAGCCTTGAATCCTAACAAGTATCTTTACAAAAGTGGGGATATAGTTTGCCAATAAGAGTTGCGCAGGACTTTTAGGAATGTTCATTCTATTGCTGACTGTCGTTGCAATCGCTTCGCGGGTCTATTTAAAAAGTTGAATCATCTAAGTGAATTTTAGTATTTTTTCTATTGTTATCAAACAAATCTGCCAAGATGTCACGGAAACATAACAACATCTCGGCGGTGCCCCTTCAACCGGGATATCCGGTAAGATTAGATATATGTATATATTATATTTTTACAAATATTGTACTATAAATATTTTTAAACTAGATCATAGTTAATATATATAATTTTAAACACATATAAATAAATTTAAAGTTTGTATAAAATTTGCATTTTTTAGTAAATATATTTTGCATATTTAAACTCAAAACTGCATTTTTTATATGATGCAAAATTATACTAACTTAAATCATAACCCATAAAAAGAGTACTTTGCATAAATAAAATTAAAAATTTGCACACTCATGTAGTTTTGTGGTATGTAGATATTTATTACACATGTAAAAACAATTTATGGGTATGCTTCAAGCTGGTGATATTGGAAGTTTTTAACATTTTACAATTCAACTGGAACACGATAGTTAGACGCCATGATATACTGACGTCATGGAAAATTACCAACTTATTTTTGTTTTGTAAACACTGGTTTTATATTTCCTTTACCTGTGCATGCTTGATAATACAATCAAAGTAATTGCTAACTTACAACAATGGAAAATGCAGATATTTAATAATTATTTTATTTTGTATGGTAGCCAAATATTTTTTTTCGGGATATTTCGTCCCGGTTCAACCCTGGCCTATTTTTCTATATTTTAAGGATGACTTACGAAAATAACTTTGTGGCACGATTTTGGATAGGATTTATTAGTTTTTTGTGACAATATTCTTAAAACATTGCTAGTTATGCTTGCAAACTTTCACTGCAATTCGAGAGTTAGCTATGTAAAAAAAAGTTATAGCATCTGTTTTATTTCAAATTTACTGTTTCTGTTTTTAATAAAATTCCTCGCATGTTAGTAGCATCAAAGAAATGTGTTTTGTTTTCAATATTTTTAAATTTGTTTAACATATTTTAGTATTCATTTATTTTATATTATGAATTTTAAATAATCCAAATATTTTATTAATTTTTTGCAACACAATAGTTTTTAAATTCTTTTCCGTATCAGTTTCGATTCAATGAAAATAGGCTTTTAGTTATAAAATAGTTAGAATACCGGTTATCAAGTTGATGGAAAAAATTTTTTACCCCCAATAAACAAAATAGATAAAATTGCGCTATAGGTATAATTCTACCGCTTAATCAAATATATCCCGTCTCGGCATGATATCTCAAATTTTAAATAATGTTCTAACCTGCACACTGTTTGATATAATTATTAAATAATTTTTTTAAATTTAAATTCTTCTTCGATAAACATATCAGAAGAGTTTAACAATTCTAGGCACTCTGACTATGTATATTTTTATAGTCGAGTTCTTTATTTATATTTATGTTAAGTATATAATATACGCAAATTTCTTTCATGTGTGAATTATATAAAAATAAAAAATAACGATAGTACCGTTAATAAGCTATTGTATTTTATTTTAAAAATACCGATAGCAAAATAATTAAAGTCACGTGGCTCTTAACAGTAGGCGGTCTTTTATATTGCTTTAATGTCGCATTGGGCCGCCTATCAATGTTTATTGTGCATAACATGTGCCAAATTGTGCTGGCGAAGTTACTTCTGTGTCGTACTAAATTTGTTTGCAAAAAAATATACTTCGTGGTTTCCTGGTCACTAAACTGTAACATTTGTCAAAACAGTCGGCTAGTGGTTTGGTAATTTGGTTGCTTATCGTTTTGGTTACTGGCGATTGTGGATATCCGAAATAATTTCCTTTCTCTGCGGAACAACCTTGATGACGTGGCAGCCTCCGGCAAGGCGTTCAGAGTATTATCTTTGACCGCGCAAGCCGTATAGATGGATCTCTCTCTAGATCTGCCAGGCGTGTAACCGATATATTTTAAAATTAACAATGTATATACATACATATGTAATTTGAAATATCCGTATCGAAATGACTGTGTATTTGATTTCTTTTATGTTTTATTTAAATTCCATTTGTAACCTACTTGCAAAAGTGTTTTGGAATTTGTTCTGCAAAGCCGTATTGCAGCGCAGTCTAGACCGACCTAGGAGACATAAATAGCTTCTTATAATGTCATTGGCTGTGCGCTTAGCCTATTGGTGCAATACATATGTACATATGTATATATATATATATATATATACGAGTATATATATATACAGAAGCAGATTTTTACAGTTTTTTGTCGATTTTATTGATACAAAATACTAATACTCAATTACAGATCTTTTCACTATAAATTTATAAAATATTCTTGATTCATTTTCTATACAAGAATAGATTAAAATTTGTTTGCTTGGAATGGATCAATTGCTTATAGATCCAATTTTATAATTTAATTGTTTAAATTAATAATTTTTTTCTATGTGAAAATGCACTTGTTATATTTTATATATTCAAAGTCCGTCTCTGTGCTGAAGAGGCGGCTAAATGTTTAGTTGGAGGGTTCTTTTTTTGTTCTTTTCTGTATAGGCTGGTCTAATTCTCAGAACCGGCTCTTCGTCGATGGTGGTAACTGGTAACTTTCCACGCAGTCAGTTCACCGTTAGTGAAGTGCAGTGTCGCAGGCGGCTCGAAACCAGCCGGCTTAACAAGCGACAACTGCGTGTTGTTGCACAAAAAGAATTAAGTCCTAGGCCTAGATCTTAGTGGCCTTGCCCCTCGAAACCCCTGCCCGTCTGTCTGCACCCTAGTTGAGAATGAATAGCCTGTTATGTATACCTGGTTGGACTCTCTTTTATTTTCAACGTTACTTTTGTCACATACAAGAATTGTTCCATATGACTTGAAGTCAATGCGGTTATTCACAAATCCCCCACAGATGAGACATATGAAATGACGCATCATTTCCCCTAGGGTTTTTTAGTATATTTTACTAGAGGATTAACCCAATGAATTTGCAAAAATCTATTACCATAAATAGGTTTTTTTCTTAATTTTTTTTACATTTTTAAATGCTCAATGATGTTTATTGGACTGGTATGAAAGTAATATTTTTTTTCCAATTTATGCTTTTACATAAAATGCATAGACACATAAATATTAAATTACATATTTCTTACTAAACAAAAACAGTATGAATTGTTTTCTCCTTTTAACATACTTTCTTGATTTTGATATTCTTCTATAAACTGGTTAGCAAAAAGTAACTTTTGGAACCACCTGTGTGAAACGAATTATTTTAGTCTTTAAATAACAGTTAATGTCAGTTATGTTGTAATCAGTGAACCAAATCAGACAGTTTTTTGACTTTTAATGTATTCGGCATATTTTTAACTATTTCTTGTATGCGGGTATTAAGTATCACACATTAGTTAAAATCTATTACGCATTATTTTTAATGTTGGTTGATAATTTTTAAGGGATTTCAACGTTTTCTCCTGTTCTTTTCTTCTTAGAGGCATTGGCTTCTAGTGTTTACGATCTGATTTTGGCCAAGGTGCAATTGCGAATTGTGAGGTCGGATGCGGCCAATAGGAAGTGTCAATCTTTCTCTGATTCTATAATAGGAATAACAAGCCGCCACCGCCAATATAGCAGCTAGACACGGGTGTATTTGCGAATCATTTCTGTGGCCTTACACTCATTGGAATATTGCTTGTTGTAATTATCTTACAATGAACAACGATTTCCTCATTGGCAATGGTTGGTTGTGAGATTTGTTTCACATGTATGTTTTCTGACCACGGTTAACTTAACTTCATCATCAAAGGTTACACCATTCTCGTTTAGGAATTAGCAGGGCGTTTGGTTGCATCATTTTTATTTTCATTTGTTTAGATTCACTTATTTGTAAATTGCTGGGTGTGACGAAAATCTATCAATGATCTCACTCACTAAAAATATCTCTGTGTATATATGCAGACTATAAGACACTTGTTAGATTATATATTTAACATTAAGGTGAACCATCAGGCTCGTTTAGAAAAACATCGTGCCTTGCAAATGAAAATTAAAAAAATACCATTCGATGTGTATTTGCATAAAAATGCCTCGTAAAAATTTCATTTATTTTAATCTTGTATTAATGAAGAGAACACAAATTAAAACTATGAAAAAGTGCATATTTTGGAAGTTTTAATTTAAAAAAAAAATGCCATTCGATGTGTATTTGCATTAAAAATGCATGATAAAAATTTCATTTATTTCTAACTATTATTATTGGAGATAAAAAATAAAAACCCCCAAAATAGGCACTTTTTCATAGTTTTTATTTTTTTTCTCCATTAATACAAGATCAAAATAAATAAACATTTTACCAGGCATTTTTTTATGCAAATACACATCAAATAGTGTTTTTCAAATTTTCATTTGCAAGGCACGATGTTTTCGCGAACTTGATGGTTCACCTTAACAATAATATCTTGTTTTATTTGCGAAAATTGTCTACACAAATATATTGCAGCATCCATATGAAAAATGTGACTAATAGCGCATTGTCTTGATTCAGACCCACTGATGCTAGAGTTAAATCGTGTGAACAATGATAATGTGTTTTTGTGACATTAGATAACATTTTTTTTAATTTCCATTTTAAAGTGACTATTATGGAGTGTCATTTGCATGAAAACTGCAGTTACTTGGATGAATGCCAACAACTGTTTCTTTTCTATATTAACATCTACACTTGATATTTTTCTCTTTTGAAACATGCAATTAGTATATTTGCATAGCCTATAAATCTCTTACAAAAAACAGAAACATATTGTTTCCTCTTCACTACGCAAATGTCTTTCTATCCATTGTCACGATCTCATAAATTCCGTAGTATAAACACTTCCTTCATAACTAAAGAAGGTCTGGTCACTTCCTACCAATTAGTTATGCGATTTCTAGAATTGGCACATTTCCCGGAAGAGGGTGATTTTATCGGCGTACTGGTCATTCGTAGAGTTCTTAAATGAGTAATTTAACTTTTAAAATGACTCTCAATCACAGTTTTCCACTGTTCAGTATTTGTAATGCCTCGAATTTTTTGTTATTAAATTGTATTAGGAACGCCTCCAATTATTTTAACCCACCGGCGCGGTGCGGCGATAAGTTTGTGACATACTATGACACTATCAGTACAATAGTGAGATGATTGAATTAGGAAATGCGTAAACACATGTGTCCTTGTACGTAGGAGATCTCTGTACATGAATGACGGTCTCTTAATAATATAAATATATTATACCCTTGCCATCTGGCATATGTGCGAGTCTCCCACCAAACATAACTTTTCCGCTTCACGATACACTACACGTGGCTTTTATTCTTATGTAAATACCACACCAAACCATTTATAAATAATCACATTGATAATGTTTGCGAATTTCCTACGCATAAAATATCTAGTGGGTCTCGTCTAATGATGTTTTATATTTACTGCAACGAATTCTCAGAAAAGAGATTGTCTCTTTGAAAAGAAAAGACTCTTTAGAAGAAAAATAAATACATAAGTCGTATTGGATATTGTTTTTTGTTTACATTTGATCATTTGAATCCTACACTATCTTTTCTGAAAACTTATATTTCAAATATAGAATTTTTATATCAGTATTTTACCTAAGAAATTAAAACTTTGTTTTTTAATTTTTTTAAATAAATGTCATTTGTTTTACAGAAGAAGCCCATAGTCACAAAATTCGACCCAATTAAGGGTACAAAGACTGATATTGTTATGGCCAAGTAAGTATCCAAGTTCTAATTTTATAAAAAATTTTTTTTTATCACCGACCATCATACAAGCTTCTTTGCTCAAGGTATTCAATTCATTGTATTTCTTTTACAATAAATAATTTTTGTATTCATATATTTATTTTTTATTTCTCATTTTAATGAAGTAATTTAAAATTGTAATTTTTTTTTTTTTGCGTAGACATTGTTAAAACGTATATTGTATAATGTGGGATGGTTTTTGGTATGTTTACCTTTGTTAATCATTGGATAATTTTTTATTTGTATAACTGTTGAAAGTCTTTTAAAAGCTTATTGGCAATTCGTGGAGGTGCCAATGTGCCTATGCGTGCTGCCACAAGTTTCAACGCTGCAGATTGACAAGTGCTGCTGATGTAGCCCGATGGACAACGGTACATTATTGCATTTATGGTTTCTATTTATAAAAAAAATAAAATAAAAGAAATGAGAGAAAAATGAAATTGAACCAAATTACCCCCCTTGATTAAGAGACCATAATCAATAGTGACGAACTATTTTTTTTATTAACTTCATTGATTATTTTCCGAATGCTCCACGTTTGCACAGTTATCACTCAAATTTTATCTGTAGCGAAATATTTGTTTATAATGTTTGATTAGATGAGCAGTAAGTTTATAAATGGGTAAAGGTATGTCCAAATATGTTTTTGGTCAGGATTAAATTTGAAGTTATAGTGAAGTAAATGAGCATTACAATTTTCTATTTGCCTTATTTTAATTTGCTACACATTTCATTATTCAAGTCTAACTTTCATAATACCATCATCCAACTGATTTATCCGCAGTATGTATAACTAATCGGTGCATTCGTGTTACAGTTATAAAAGTGAGAAAAATGAAGTGCCAGTCACTCTATCCAATGGATCAACCGTACCATTGGTCGAACTACCCAGTAAAGATGAAGAACTCGGGGAGTACGATCCATTCGAACATCGAAAATTATCTCATCCTACATCGTAAGTATTGTGATATAGATACGCAATAATGACATACAAGATAGCCACTATATGTTTTTATTAGATTTGTAACACTTATTGAATATGCTGATATAATTCAGTTTATCTCTATATCTCTAGTATGTGGTGGCTTCATCAAAGTCAAGTATATTAGAATGCGCTATATATAATTGAAGATACCGCATGATTACTAAAGATTCTTTATTGTTGTTTACAGTGATTTGGACACATTTATCCATCTACTTAAGGGTAGTTTAGGCAGTGGTATTCTGGCGATGCCACTGGCCTTTGCCCATGCTGGTCTAGGTTTTGGGCTGTTCGCTACCTTCGCAATAGGTATCATTTGCACCTACTGTGTGCATATATTAGTAAAAAGTGCACATGCACTTTGCCGGCGGAGAAGAATACCATCGTTAGGATTCGCCGAAGTGGCCGAAGCAGCGTTCCTGGCAGGTCCAGAACCATTGCACAAATTCTCCCGGTTAGCCAAGGCAGTTATCAATACCTTCCTTGTCATCGATTTATTAGGCTGTTGTTGCGTCTATATTGTCTTCGTAGCCAAGAATCTCAAACAAGTAGTTGACAATCATACTGAATCTGAAGATCATCTAGATCTTCGACTGTACATGTTGATGCTGTTACCACTGTTGATCTGTATTAACTTGATTCGTAACCTTAAATGGTTGGCTCCTTTCTCCATGATTGCCAATATTCTTATTGCCACTGGTATGGGAATAACCTTCTATTATATTTTCATTGACCTTCCTGAATTTAGTTCCCAACCTAATTTTGCCCCTATCAAAGAATTACCCATGTTCTTCGGTACAGCCATCTTCGCACTTGAAGGTATTGGCGTAGTTATGCCTTTGGAAAATAACATGAAAACTCCAACTCATTTCATTGGATGCCCTGGAGTATTAAATTTGGGTATGTTTTTCGTGGTCCTCCTATACGCCGCAACTGGATTCTTTGGATTTCTTAAATATGGAATGGATACTGAAGGAAGTATTACCTTGAATCTCCCACAAGGGGAAATGTAAGTTCTTTATTTAGATGCCAACGTATTCACTGTACAACTTATGTTTGTTTAATTACATTGTTTCAGATTGGCTCAATGCGTCAAAGTTATGATTGCCATTGCCATTTTCCTTACTTATGCCCTGCAGTTCTACGTGCCATTCGAGATAATCTGGAAAAACTTGAAGATTCATTTTGGAGCAAGAAAAATGATTGCCGAATACAGTCTGCGTGTTGTGCTTGTTATTTTCACTGTTGGTGTAGCAATTGCTATTCCAAACCTTGGTGGTTTTATTTCATTGGTGGGAGCCGTATGCTTGTCCACACTTGGTTTGATGTTCCCGTCGATTATCGAATTAGTTACATTCTGGGATAATCCTGGTTTAGGGAGATTCAACTGGGTTCTATGGAAGAACTTGCTTTTAATCGCTTTTGGTATGATTGGTTTCGTGACAGGCACATATGTCAGTATACGCGAGATCATGAATGACATTATGTGAGATGGCGTTGCGTCAAAAGTGTGAACTACTAATGGCAGCACAACTGCACCATTTGTGTGCAGTCGTCTGTATATATACAGACGATGCAGCCCCCCGTATAATAGAATTATAATACAACGCACTTAAAATCTATTTATATACAAGAAGGCCACTCGGTGGTACCGAGTGTAAATAGTTCCAAACGCCTCCTTTTATGCATTGGATATGGGACGACTGTAATTAAGACGCTTGCCTTTTTATTAGAGCTAAGTTCTATTTAGCTAAACTAGATACTCTTGACTGCAAGTTCAATCTGTGATTAAACTAGAAACAGGTAGAACATCGTATCGTGTAGGTGTAGGGCCCTGCTCTGTACATACATAGAACATTTGTGTTTTTTTATTACATCGACAAAATGAATGCAATGACCAAATACTGCGCATTCTGTACATACTCAATAGTCCGATTCATTTACCTCGAAATTACACAATCTGCATTGTTTAAGCAATGCGAAATGTTGAACGTCAACGAGTGACATCGTTCGACGGTAACCAGTATTCGGGTTCGTATCTCACATATTGTAAGAACGAACTTCGTGGTGCCTTTCCACGCTTCAATACAGTGATCATTCTGCATCTGAAACATATCTATTCAGTATTGCAGAACAAAAGCTGCTAGAAGCACGCAGGACTGTGATTTATGCGTGTCCTGAGTTTTTGAGAGACAAAAATAATAATGCAGAGTGTATGGTTCTGTTCTATATTTTTCTAAGCCAACAAAGTATTTTTATAAAAGAAATTAATTTTTTTTTGTACATTTAGTAGTAACTATTTTGAACAGACCAGATAAAAATTGTAGCCTAAATTGTACGTTGATTTGTTATGATTCATATAACCAGTGTTTTATGTATTTACATGTTATTTGAAAATAAATTGTTTTACATAATTAATAAATAGCTTTTTATTAATATTTACTTTAGGATAATTTATTATAATACTTTTTTTGTATATTGTATAAAATCAAATTTGAAATATACTTGTTTTGATTTCAAATACTATTGAATTGTAATAATTTCGAATTGCAGATTTTAATATCGATAAACTTATAAATTAATTATATAATTTCTGCTCATTGCGACTTTATGTCTTTTTTTTTCCTATAATTTATTAATATTTTATGATATTCGCAAATGCCTAAAAATTGCTTTATAGCAACTAATTGATTTTTCTTTTTAGATCGGTCAACTATTCAAAAGTTGCTCAACCGAAAATTATCAATTCTTTTCAACCGGTTGAAAAGAATCCGAGTAGGTATTTTTATAATATACGATATTCATTTTATTTGTTCTGTATATGTCAAACTATTTAGTTTAAAAAAATAATAATAACAGTACAAGCAAATGCCTGACGAACAATATGATCCTTTTGCTAATCGAGAATTAACCCACCCTACATCGTAAGTTAGTGTATTTACTTTCTTCATTCTAGAATATCACATGATGCATATTATAGTTGAGGTTCCAATTTTATGACAGACAGATAAACAATTGATTTCCTTATATCCAACTTGGTAATTAATATGTCGAAATAATTAAAACTAGATATTCTAGAATGAGGAAATGCACATATTGACGAAGTGTTTATAGATAGTCTATTTCTTTTAGAGATTTTGAGACGGTTATTCATCTACTGAAGGGTAGCTTAGGTGGAGGGATTTTAGCAATCCCATTTGCTTTCCAGCATGCTGGTACATATTTTGGATTAGCTGCAATTGTAATAATAGGATTTATTTGCACTTACTGTGTGCATGTATTAGTGAAATGTGCACATATACTTTGTCGTCGGGAGAAAATACCTTCATTGGGTTTTGATGACACAGTCGAGGTGGCATTCAAGACTGGCCCAGAAGCGATTCACAGATTCGCCGGATTCACCAAAGGAATTGTTAACAGTTTTCTAGTTATCGATTTGCTAGGCTGCTGTTGCATCTATACCGTATTTATAGCAAAGAGCATCAAACAAGTCGTTGATCACTATACAGCAACTGAGAGTTATATAGACGTTCGTTTATATATGTGTTTTTTATTACCGGGGTTGATCGCTATTAATTTGATTGGAAAACTTAAATGGTTGGCTCCCTTGTCACTGTTGGCTAATATATGCATTGCTATTGGTTTGGCAATTACATTCTATTACATCTTTTGTGACCTTCCTGCGTTTAATACTCAACCAGTAATTAAACCTGTATTAGAATGGCCCATATTCTTTGGTACTGCTATATTTGCACTCGAAGGTATTGGTGTAGTAATGGCCTTGGAAAATAACATGATCACACCAAGTCATTTCATTGGTTGTCCCAGTGTCTTGAATCTAGGAATGACCATTGTTATCGTACTATATGCAGCTGTTGGATTCTTTGGATTCATTAAATATGGAGCAGAAATTGAAGGAAGCATTACATTAAATCTCCCTCAAGATGAATTGTAAGTTAAAACAAACATATACAATAAACACACAAGCTTGAGACTTTCGCCACCACTATTTCGCTAGATAGCAGATGTATGTATTCTATGTCTAATTCATACAAATTGAGTAAGCACAAAGTGAATAAAACTGTTGCTTTATCAATTGTTTCAATGCAGCTTTGTGACGAGGTTTCTACTTGTATTGTCTCCTGTATAAATGTATTACTTCATGCAATATCATTTTAATATGTAGGAAATTGATAGAAAATATGTAATCACAAAATTTTGCAGATTGGCCCAAAGTGTTAAACTAATAATAGCTCTTGCTATCTTCATCACGCATCCTTTACAGTTCTACGTACCATTTGAAATCATTTGGAAGTACTTGGAACCGCGTTTCGAGTCATCTAAATTATTAGCAGAATATAGTTTACGGGCATTTCTTGTCATTATAACAACAGCTATTGCCATTGGTGTTCCAAATCTTGGTGGCTTTATTTCATTGGTTGGTGCCGTGTGCTTGTCTATTCTTGGTTTAATTATTCCTCCCGTAATTGAAATTGCTACTTATTGGACTGATCCTGGCATGGGCAAATGCTACTGGATTCTATGGAAAAACGCATTCCTTATCTTTTTTGGTTTTGTTGGGTTCGTGACGGGTACATACGTTAGTATAATTGAAATTGTAACAGATCTTACCACTACGTCGCTTGTATGAAGCAAATATCGTCACTATTCTATGTGTATTCATTTTGCTGGTATATTGCACAGCTTTCTTGAAAAATAATATATTTTATAAAAAAATTAATTAATGTTTCCTTAGTTGTTATTTTAAGAATAGTATAAGTTAACTTTTATCATAGATATTTTAGAACTCGAGATTTTAACGAAATTACACTTTTTGACCTTCCCTGAGTGAAGTCTGATTATTTTTGGAATTCCGTTTGCATGCAAGCGCTTTGTGTGTGTGTAAAAAATTGAAAAAGATACAAACTATATATATATTTAAAACATGCAAATTATATGAGTATTTAATTACAAATATTAATTTATCTTAATTTTGCATACATAGGTGTTCATTAAATAATTACTAACATGAATGAAAATATTAATATTTAATTACTTCACATTTATTTATAAAGGTTACAGGTAAATGAAATAAAATACAACAAACTAATCTTATATGTTTGCAATGAGTGATCTCGACATTGAAAATATAATTAGCACCTTAGTATAAGGTGAAACACAATAATGATTCTTGGGTATTGTATTATACAGTTTCTTTCGAGGATCTGCTTTTCCAGAAGGACACACCTAACGTTCCTATCACAACAGCTATACCAACTGCAATTATGCCCCATCGAACACCTTCAATTATTGGCAGTTTTGAAATGTACGAATCATATAGGACATTGTATAACTTATCGGTTATCTTCACATTCTGTAACGTTATAAATTAATATACATATGTACATATTATAATGGAACTTTTCTATTATTACTGGTAAATATTTAATTTAAAATTGAAAGTATTAAGTAATGCATTCCACTTTTTTATACAGTTTACGAACAGTATTTCATAATATTGTTTCAGAACAATTTAATTGTATTTAACTATAAAAACAAAAGTCGTTTTTTGGATTCGGAAGATTTTAAAACAACATGGTGTAATAACATTGCGCAATTAGATTTATATGATAATACAATACGATTTAACTCGAATAGTCAGTTGTGTGTTTGATCTCGTCTGGGTGATAGTGTAAATTGTTAGTTCTATGTTGATTGTTTTATTTATTTTATTATAAAATGGGTGTTTTTATTAGTAAATGTATTGGTAAGTTTTATTATTTTAATCTAAGTGCATTTCGGTGCCATATATTTTATTTTTATTTTCTATCGTATATTTATCAAAGAAACCCATTAGTTTATTAATGTTAATATTTTTGAATATGATTAGCGGATTATTGATTAGTCTAAATTAAGAATTTATTGTGACATTTTTGAATGAAACCATAATGAATTATCTTAAATATGTATCTTTCAAATTGCTTAATCCATACAAGTCAAAGATCAATGCAGGTTATTACCATAAAAGTTGTTTTTACCAAAAATAATAAATCTAATGTAACATATTATTTTGAAAATGAATCACTGTCATCCAATGGTGTTTAAGATTTATTTAACACTCTTCGCCCACAAATATAAACATCACTCATTTACTTTAAAACTTCAAGAATTAATTATTATTTTGAAATATGAATTATAATGACGTCACTGCCTTGCAACTTTAACAAAATGAACATAATAGAGCATCTATATTTGACAATATATCCGCTATATTGCTCATAGTTTATACAAAATTAATCCAGGGGCGTAAATAGTTTATATAGGTATGTGAAATACATTTAAAAAATAAAATATTGAGTGGTATGAAACTGTTACTTTCAAAATTTATGTGTCCTAATTGAGTATGCATACACCTGTATCTTTAAAAATAATTCAGCGGTGACTAGAAAAAAACGTATAATCTTGCGCAAAAACTCCTACATTTTTCTGTCAGACTCCAATCCATTACTAGATAAACGATTATGTTTTGTATTAATTATCATTTAGACAAGCGTTTTTTTCTTATAGAAACTGGTATAACACATATAAATTTGCATAAAACAAATAAATATATTTTATGCTTTTTTTAAAATATTTATATCTAACCGGTTATCTAATAAAAATATGGTGTGATACCGAAAACTCAGTGAGATGAGTAACATCTCGGATTAATGTATCAGTGACACTAATTTATAATATAATCATGTAAAACCACAATCGAAATATTATTAACAACAATTTTTCTAAACATGTTCCTACATTAAAATAGATGTGCAAACATTTACATATACCTAAATGTCTCGATTTATTATTTTATTTATATATTTTTGATTCAGTTGACATTTGTTTTGATTACACCGTTCCATATTAAGTTCTTATTTGTTATTTTATACGAATGATATTTGACAATATTATTTTCTAAATCAAGAATACTTTGTGGATGATAAAAAAAAAATCTTTGTCGATATGGCAAAATGTCTGTCTGGTAATTGATTTATTTTGTAATGAATATTAAATATTTTACAAACTCACCTCGTCAAGCCATAAAATTGGAATGATATATGGCCCCTTGATATTCTTCAAATAATCAATATCGTCAACTTTTCTAGCAAACATATTAAATTGAACTCGTTTTGATCCTTCAAACGGTGTACCGGTATTCTAAAAATATTTTTATTAAATTATTACATAGATCACAACTTTAATACTGAGCTTATTTTTTTGAAGTAAAACTGAAATAAACTGCCATTTTTAACATTTCAAATAGTGTAGACGTAGAAAAACTTCTAACAAAAAATATATTTAACATATGTCCACATGTAGCTGGAGGACTTAAAATAAGTTGAATATTAATGAAAAATGAATGACTGTTCTTGATCTTCGTAGTTTCAAGATCATTTCATTTGTGATTTTTTTGCAAATGTTGTTTTTTCCCTCGAATATCAATGCTAAGCAATTATGTGTTAAAATTGTATAATCATTGACAAAAAATGTTAATTATATATAATTTAATGAAGCAGGATGGTTCATCGGAAGATCTTCCGATGAACCATCCCGCTTCAGTAATTTAGTGGATACGATCACACGTTATTCATATAATTTAATATTAATTTTAGCCACCTAAACAGTATTCTGCATAGAAAACTGACAAAATATTACTCTAAATGTATACGTACTGGTTCTAGATGAACGTAGGTTATATGCTTTTTCTCATCAGGTTTAAGTCCTTTTACAGAATTTTTGTAATCTTCATGTGCATGCATGAAATGTGGGAAAGAGAGTACAATTGGTGCACCTACGTTAAAAATTACGAAATCTTACTTATAAATCGTTAATACTAAATTATTAAATGATTAAATTATGACTATTTACTAATGACACTTAAGGTTGTAAAGAATTAATTTAATTTAAGTTTCTTTAAACAACACAAATCCGTTCTTGTTTATGTGATACTTATAACGTGAACCGTTGGGACTTTCTACAGTTTTTGTCTGGTATTTATGACTGAAAACATTATTAGGTCTCGGATAATAAGTTCTTGGATACGATTTTTGCGTTGTTACTTCCGGTTTACGGTAATACGTTGGGTAAGTAGGATAATATGGACGAAGTCGTGCCGATCTTGCTGTGGTTGAGTAGGGTTTTTGATAGTATCCTGAAGTAGACACTTCGGCTGTTTTTCCAGTAGTCTTTTCTTGATACTTCAGTACATGATTATCAATCGCATGTTGCGGAGTCTTTTGGAAGCAGCCTTCAATATACTTCTCAACATTTCCTCGACAGTAAATGTTATAAACAACCCAAGCTGTGAATCCATCCCCTGATAATGTCGTATGCTCCCGATGTATACGTTTAGCACAAATCATATCATCCTCAATATCATCATCTTCTAAATCGGCACAATTGAGACCACAGGCGTGTCCGTTACCCGGTGGCGAGCACCAAAATAGCTGGCTGATTTGAAACAGCCCATGGTCACCGCTGCCGTGATTAATCGCGGAAGTATTGAACGACGATTCATGTTTGGCAATGCACACCCATGTAGCCACCTGGTTATTGGGCACAGAGTGGCGATCCCGTAATTCTTTTGCAAGCTCGCACCGATCGTAGACGCGTGCCGAAACATGCAACGCACAACATGCAAGAACAAGAAGTAGTGAAAGAGTTGATGCCATCATTGAGACTACAACCGTGCCATTGCCTCTCGCTAAGTTTTATACTTGTCCCCAGTTTTCTTCAGATGAGAGAGAATCTCTTTTTTTTCTTCACTCTCCCTGCAAGAGCGGGTTCATGTGATTGAACTGTGTGCCTGACCCATGAGTAGATTTGCACACCTGGACGCTGGACCTGTCTCGTATGATTCACCATAACAACCCCACTAAATCTTTCGTAGGTGAGATTCTTATTAAAATTCAAAACAATTTGTTTCAACTGTCAACAACGATAGTCGTATTGCTTTATTTATTACACCTGTTAATAGGCGTTAAATTATATCCAAAACAAAAACGAAATTTAAATGTAGTTTTATTCATTTGATTTTTTTTATTCAATATATCATTTTTTTGCAAGCATATATTTATGAGCAATCATAATTTATTCGTTTTTAATGCAACTAATTATATTTTATTAATTTATCTTTACTTATTTTATCTATATAAGTAATCAAACACGAAGTTTGCCGATTGTGTTCATTCTTAATATGTTACATGCGCATGCGTTTTATGTCGAAAGTCCAAACATTTTTAAAAATATCTGTATGTACGCGTTTTAAAATATACAAACTACGAAATTTAAATAACTGAAAAATAATTCTCATTCGGTAAAGTAAATCCCTTACAACTTGTACGAAGCACATCTTGATCACCTTCATTTTGTTGCGTATATCAAAAACCCGGAAATATCTATTTTATCACACACACCGAACTATAATTATCTTTAAAACAAACAAATAGCAAATTCGTCATCATATCAACCAAAAACAACAACCAATAACTTTATTCCCTTTTTTATAAATCTGGTATATTTTATGCGTAAACCACATCATAAATTGTATGATATGTGGTGACTGCGCAAAAATCTTTTAACCTTTTGAGTTTTGAGAAACAGATTTCTGTGATATTTACATAAATTGTATATTTTTTGCTCTCTTACTGTAACATGAGAAAAGGTCCAAAACTCCGTCTTTGAGGCAGCCGTTGTCTTCGTTGATTCCATGTGTTTTATTCAAACAATAACATTCGCTTTGCTCTGAGGCGTAAGGTGTTTCGAATGCTTTCTTCGACAGGACATATTCGTACGCTGTGGTATCACGGTATGAAAATTCTCTTTCGAATTTTAGATCGATCGTTCTGAAATTTGTTTATATTTAATTTATAATGTATATATATATATATATATATAAATGAGTAATGTTATTTTTATTAGATTTAATCGATACATGACTTTTATAATTTTGTTTTATCAAGTTCACATATTTTATATTTCGAAGTAAAGTTTAATGAACTTATGAAAAAAATTGTTATTTTAAATGTGGTACTCTTTAGGAGTAAAATTATTTAAATGAAGAATACAAATTTGGGTATCTAAAATATTTGTTTACAAATTTCGTAAAACCTAATATTTTTTTTTGTTAGCGAAAATTGCATCATAAACATTTCAGAAATTTAAAATAAAATACTAAATATATTGTATAAGTTAAAAATGTAAATAATTTCAATGAAATCTACCTGCATATATCGGTGTTAAATATCTTAAAGTCGTCAGTTGTCATAAATGGGGGATACAACACAGCATCACGCCCACCAACTTTATTACATTCTGATTTCTCACCGACCCAAAATTTCAAATATTCTTCACTATTCCATTTAACAATATGTCCAAGTTCCTCCTTGTATCTGATACCATCATTGATTGTAAAAAGTCCATCATGATTATTATTTTTCTAAAAAATATATATATTTTTAAATTACTCTTTCACAAAAAAATTCAAATAATGTTTGAGCTATTAATAACCGTAAATGAGATATAATGAATTATAATACTTACATGGTTCAAAAAACTAAAGAGTAAATCTCCTTCTTGTTCTCTAGGTTTGATATTTTTCGCTGGTATTAAATACATAAATGTACAAATAACATTTGCCATAAGCTTCTGTGCGATTGGAGCTACATCGATACTTGTCTTATTACAAAGACTAAAACCCTTAAATAAGAATGTGTCCACTGTTGTTTCCAAAAATATACTATTAGTGTCAAACACAAGAGGTATCACTTGATTTAATACTTTGAGCAATCCTGGTACTGATTCCTCAATCATTTGGATTATACCCTATAGTAAAATCAGAAATTATGTTATTTTCCAGACATTATAAATGTTCTGTTACTGTTGTATATTAGTTCTAAAATGAACCAATTTTTTTCGGAAAATGTCGTTATTTATCTAATTTTGTCATACATACATTTAAAGCTGGATTGATGACAGTAATTTTATCATTTGCTGTTAGTTTTCCAGATTTGGTTTGATCAAACTTAAAGTATTGATATTCGTTATACTCTATTAGATTATTTTCTTTGTCTTGTGTTATATTTTTCTTCAATCTTGTTTGTCTGAAATAAATAAATTGGTTTTGGATTCAACTATAGTAACATGGATGAGACTCTATATATAACACCCTATGAAATTAAAGATTAAAACAATCTTTGCACACAGACATTAAATACAAATTGTAATGTTCAAGGAAGTTGATGCCATTGCGTTTGACTGGTTTGAGGTAAACATGCTTTAATATGTAAATCACGTTTAAGTAATAAAATAAATAATACTTATTTTCATTAAATGTTTAGAAAAATATTCACGTGAATTAGTATTTATACATTGTGCATATTTGTAGTTTAAGTCGTCTTATTAGACATGTGCAATTAGTTATTACGGTAAATTCTATAAAACTAGTAAATTAAATGATTTATTGAAATGTTTGCACGCAAAATATAACTTAACATTTATTTTATTTATTATTTACTTATTAGTAGAAGCACTTGGAATTGCAATACATTATACTGTCAAACGGTTTCCTTGATTTGATTATAATATTTATTTACTTCGTGTTTTGCATTGATTTAAACAAATATATTGACGATTAATTATATAATATTACAAACGTAAACATTATTAAACATAGAAATATCATATTTTTCAAGATTCTAAATGATAATGCAGATTATTATCAAATTATCTTAAACGTTTTAATTGCACCACGTGCATAGGCGTTTGATACATTACATTTTAAACTCAGAGTTAGATTGTTGATTACAATCTGATATTGATATTTTAACGTAAATATCAATGTACAAACTGATATATGGAATTAATTACAAATATTTGTTATATTGTTTAATAATTACGTTTCGCTTATCTTTATATATCAATCATACATTTAATAATCATGTAAGTAGAATGAAAATCAATTTGTTTTGGACGTTGAGTGTGTACATAAACCGATATCAGTTTTAAATTGACTTTAAAAGAATATTCAACAAATAGCAGGCCAAGGATCATTTCATTCCATATCCATATTTTGCGTTAGGCTAATTACAAATAATTTAGTAATAATTTTTGATAAAATCTATAGTTTATATCAAAAACGAAAAACATGATTTGTAGATTTTTAAGGGAAAGTTCATCTTACAATTAAAAAAAAAAACACTTGACCCTGACTTGACCACAACTGTAAATCAACCAGTATTTTATATATGCAAATTTAAAATTCTAGAATTTCCTGAACTGAAACAGGTGTCAATCACCATATAATAACGAAATGTTAAAGTTATTAAGTTTTTGTTTGTTTCATATCCCCCCTTAATCCGTTTTTAAACATAATAAATAAAAACTAATTAACAATAAAAAATCTATTATTATTTTGATGTTTTACCTATTTGTAATATTTAACTACGTATAAATACGAATAGTTTAAGTAGTACTTCAACTATATTATCCTAGGTTACGGTTTTAAATAGATTAAATATGAAATAATAGAAGTGGCTGCTTAGAAAAGTTGATTAACTAACCACCTTGAAAATAAAAGCGAAAATAGATTGCTATGGCAAAAAAACAATAGTATTAGATCGTTTAAAATTGATAAATTACTTAATAAACTATTTGTGATTTATTTAAAACTAATAGAGTATACTCTAAAACGCCATTTTGCAATAGCATGTATGTTGTAATTTATTTGAATACATCGTTTTTGGCCATGACCAATATTTTCATTGACATTAAGAATACATTATTGGGCGATACGTAGTACTTTGCAAAATTAATACATTTTACTGGTAAACAATATAAAAATCGTACTAAAAATCACCTGTCTCTAATAAATTCAAATAAATATTTATTTAATATATCAATATTGATCTATCATAAATCATCTAATTTTTATTTCGTATCAAAGCAGTAAACATATCATAATCTCTGATGTACACAAGATAATTTTATTGATAATAGTTAATTGGGGTATTAAACATAACAATGAGTTTAAATTAAATGAATGCATAAATTATTTTAATCTTTTTAATGCAATATTAAAAAAATGTATCAAATAATCTTAAGACACGTATAGAAATATTAATTCTAATTTATTTCGATAACAAACCTATACACGTAAGGACCTCTTTCCTCCACAATGGGTTGTTTGCCTGCAGTTACATCGTCCTTATTTGTTACATGAAACATGTAGACCATAAAATCAAATGGCAGTGGTAGTTCAACAAAACGGTCATATTGATCCGTATCTGGTTTCAGTTCAACGCTCTTCAAAACAAAATTAGATTTGTGATACATTGTTGAGATTTATTTAACGAAATTTCGAATTGAAAATTCTATCAAATCCGACATTCGTAAGAAGTAAATGTGATTGGGAATATTTTTAATGTAAGCAAATGGAATCAATACAATCAAAGTTGGTTGTCTAACTGTAGATACAAAATTGGTAATTTTTGTAAAAAAAAAATTTATTTAATATTTATAAAAATGTAATGTCACTCAAGAAAATATTCTATTAAGTTATTAAAAAGAAAACGAACCTCTCCAATTAGAGTTTTAATCATATTTGGGAAAACAGCCCATCCCACAACAGCCCCAACAATTAATATAATTGTCCCTACACATATTGCAGCAATCACACCCTTATTCATGATGTAATTAATACTTATCACCTCAAATTGCAAACATACACTAACTAACGTGAAACAATTGTAATGAAATTTATAATCTATTCGAAATTTTTTTTTTAAAAATATCAGATGATTAGAAAAGATGCCAATTTATCTAATCTAAAGTAATACGTATAGACTTTTACAATAAAATAGAAGTCTGATTAAAATTTTGATTAATCTTATTAGTTTTTGAAAAATCTTTTTTGTCCAAATTATCGAACTCCATCTGCATTTATAAAGATTTTTATTTTACAAATAATTAATGCATTTGTGAAATATTATTCTTTAATAAATAAATTATTTTATATTTAATGTAATAATTGTGTGTAAGTTTGCAAATTTATAAGGCGAATTTGTAATAGTTTAAAGACGTTTAAATTAAAAGTTCTTTTTATATACGAAATATGTAAAAAATATTTTTGGATTTATAGAATGCATTATGAAATTGTTTTGTTTCAAGAACAGTAAACTTTTTAAAACATTAACTGATTCGCGTTATAGAGTTATAATTTGCTCAGAGTTGCGTTATTTGTGTCATCGTTTATAATAGAAAAATAATTTCCAAAATTAAAATAAGCAAATGAATAGATAAAATCGTTAAGAAAAATAGTCAAAAATAGGTGCTTGATTTATGATAGTTGGAAAGCCCCATAAATATAAAATTATTATTAACAATCAACCAATTAAATGTATCGTCCTATATTAACAATTTTTGCGCATGTACGTGCATACTTCCTTAGCGCTTGCGCATTTATTACGCTTTTATATTTTTGACATATGCTGGTATTTGGTTTTCCATAGTGAAAAAGTGCAATTTGTATTTTGTATATAATAGTTGTAAATGAATAAAGTTTTGTGATTAATAATCGTTATTTTAAAACTAGTGATAATGTCTCGCCATAGAAATGTTCGCTCTATGAACTACACAGATGGTAAAAATTTAACATATGATTCTCGTGCAAGTAAGGTTAAATTTTCGTATTATTTTTAGAGTACGATGGGTACGATGATGTTTATGGACATTCCGTAGAGGATGATTATTGTATATCTCCAAGTGATGCAGCTTTTATCTATGATAGGGACGGAACAAGAGGATCACAAAAGATTAGTGCATTTTTTAAATCGGATGACGATATTGCTGAAGAAGACGAAACTGTAAGTTTAGTTGTTTATTTATGTTCAAGCCTAATTAACGTTAATTATGAAAGGTTTCAACTTTGGATGACGTGGATAAAGCTCGTTTAGACAGTGTTTTAACGAATATAAAATCAGTTCTTGATGTATCTAAAATACCAGAAAATGAATTATTATCACTTATTTTAAAACAAAATTTTGAAACTGAGAAAATTATTGATATAATCTTAAAAGCGCCGAAATTTATTCAATCAGAAAAACCTGAAGTCACCAAACAAAAAGGTGAGACAAGATTTCCGTTTTTGGTTTTTTAAATGAAAAATTGTATCATTGAAGATTATTTTTGTTTCATGTTAATTTTCATTATCTCTGATTCATCTTACGTAAGGTAAGATTTAATTAATAATTGTCCTTCGCAAAATATAAAATGCTCTATTTCATCAAACAATACAGCAAAACAATTTGAAATGCCAAAATCATTTGGCAACACAAACGATAATTCATTATTTGTAAAAGTAAATCAAAATTCACCAGCCAATAGAAAATTTGATATTCCTAACATTTTTAATAAAACTTCCAATCCTTCATTGCTGAGTAATTCCCCTCAAAAATCAGATAATTCATTATTCGGCAAAATAAATCAAAATTCACCACCTACCAAAAAATTTGATATCCCTAATATATTTAATAAACCGAATTCTTCACTTTTAACTAATTCACCCAAGAAATCCGAATCTAATGATAGTTCTTCACACTCGTCTCTATCTTCTTTTGTATCAAGTTATTTAGGAAATTCAACCTTAACAGAAGTCCCTAAACAATTACCCTATCCATCATTTAATAACCCCGATAGTTTATCAAATCAAAGTACACCAAAAGTCATAAAACAAAATGCCGTTGATGACGAAATTTTAAACTCTGACTGGCATATTGATTTGACAAACGCCTTGCAACATTCAACTAAACCCGTCACAAAAATATCGAAAAAACTACGTCATGACGATAATGAAGTTTTCATACCGAAATTTATCGATGTAGAAATTTTATCAGATAAAAGTGATCCTCTATTTTGTCAAATAGATTTAAGTGATTTGCAGTATTTAAACAGTGAACTTGAAAAAGATGTTTCACGATTTGGTAAAATTATCACAAACACTTATCGATTTCGAACTCCAAACATTCCATTTACTGGAATGGATTATAAGCCGAAATTTAAATTCCAAACGCCTTCTCCTGATGATGAGATTTTAAAACATTTTGCGCGCAAATAGAACTTTAGTACAAATTACCATTTTATTTTTATTTTAACATTCAAACCAATATTTTTTTATCTACACATGTCTTAAAAGAAATTACCATTTTTATTGTATACGAATGCTTAAGTTTTCAATGTACAAATTTCGACCACTGCAATACATTTTTTTTATATGAATATTAGATTTTGGAGTGTCTATTATATTTTAGAAATACTTCGATTAAATTGTGATGTTTAATTAGCTGTTGGTAATAAAAGCTTTTGGTTGCTATTTATTATGGTATTTTACAGATCTGAAGTAATAAATTCATTTTAACAATTTCTAAATAATTTGAAATATGATTGTATATTTTTCATATAATTATTCATTGTATGCATTCTTTTTAGTAAATAATTTTTATATAGTGTAATTTTAAAAAAAATCGATATCTTATAGTAAATTGATTATAAGAAGCAAAATAGTTTATATTAAACTATGATTAAGATTGTTAAGCACATTTGACTCGGTGGTCTAAATTAAATTTAGAGGATATTTTTTTTGATAATTCAAAATATCAAATATATTCCACTTTATTTGCACGATTCACTTTTACTTTCTAAGCAAATGTACAACCAACCACTACTGAGTATGAGGTGCCTAGTATCAAAGTAGTTGCACCTGGAGGCAAAACAACGAACGTAACAAAAGGTTTCGATGTGCAACACACATCACGAAACTTAACACCAAGATCACAATCACCAGCTTCACGTTGTGATTCTCCCGCCGTGGACAAAGGCGATTCGAATATACTAGCTGAATGCTCATTTGAAGAATCCCGAAATCAAAAACTGAAAGACATTAAAATTGATACTGTAGCACAATATCAAAAAGAACGAAGCGATTCGAAATTACATTTATATATGGTTGTTATTGGACATGTTGATGCTGGGAAATCAACTTTAATGGGTCATTTACTATGCGCTTTAGGTCAAGTGTGTATTGCCATGTCATAAAATAGCCACCATGTTGGCATGAAGGTTCCACATTAAAATGATAAATTTTCACAATATAGCTTCTAACAAAATGTGTTCTAAGTAAATTAGTTTGATTTTGGGGTGTGCCTCTAAGCCAAGATGGAGAACCTATTCGAGTCAAGTTATCATAAGACATATGGTTTGATTTATTTAGGTTAGTCAAAGAACAATGCACAAATATGAACAAGAAAGTCGTAAATTAGGAAAACAAAGTTTTGTTTATGCGTGGGTTTTGGATGAAACTGGTGAAGAACGTAACCGTGGTATAACAATGGATGTTGGCAAATCACAATTTGAAACAGATACAAAATTGGTAAGTTACTGTATTATACTGTAATCATTTTTAATAGCCACTTTCTATTTCCCACTGAGGTTAGTATTCAAGTAGTTTCGACTATGAGTAGTAGTAGTTTGAATTTTACTCAAATAATCGAGTTAATTTCTTGATGTAAATTCAATAGAAAACGATTTAGTAATATTATGCTTTGTTCACCAAATTAATAATACAAATTTTTGTTTGAAAAACAATTTGTTACTATTAATTCTATTTTAATTGGATAGGTAACATTACTAGATGCCCCCGGTCACAAAGATTTTATACCAAACATGATATCTGGTGCTGGGCAGGCCGATGTAGCGCTCTTAGTAGTTGATGCTACACGTGGTGAATTTGAAACAGGATTTGATCTTGGTGGTCAAACAAGGGAACACGCGTTACTAGTGCGATCACTCGGTGTTAGCCAATTGGCTGTTGCAATAAACAAACTTGATACAGTAAACTGGTCAGAAGAACGGTTCAATGAAATCTCACAAAAACTTGGTACGTTTTTGAAACAAGCTGGATTCCGGGATAATGACGTCACTTATGTACCGTGTAGTGGTTTAACAGGACAAAATCTTGTCAAAAGACCAACAGAAGATTCTTTGTTACAGTGGTACGAAGGACCATGTTTGATTCAAGTCATCGGTAAACGATCTACTTTATATTTTAATACAGAAGTAATGAGTTAATCAACATAAATTTCTTTGTAGATAATTTTAGGTCTCCTGATCGTCCAATAACAAAACCTTTCCGATTTACAATAAATGATGTTTTTAAGGTACTTTTTGTTTATTCTTTCCAAAATCTTCTCGCTATTGTAATTGATCCATTTGTCAGGGTACCGGATCTGGCTTCTGCGTTTCAGGACGTATTGAAACTGGAAGTTTGAATGTCGGAGACCGAGTATTATTGTGTCCAATACGTGAGCAAGCAACAGTCAAAGCTTTAGCTTTAGAAGATATGCCGTGTCAAGTTGTTTTCGCTGGTGATCAAGCGGCTGTTACTCTGTCTGGAGTTGAAATGCAAAATGTTGGCATTGGTTATGTCCTATGCGATCCGTCCCGACCAGTTCCAATTGCATCGAAATTCGAAGTACGAATTGTTGTGTTTAATATCACTGTTCCTATCACTAGAGGATTTCCAGTAAGTTTAATGTTTTCATCTTTTTTTTTTAAATATTTAATTTTTTACTAACACTATTTCTTATTATATTACAATATTACTAAATATTCAATTTTATAATTTCTAACTAAATTGATAGAACAGCCAATAAAAAAAATATAAATGCGTTTTATCCCACCAGGGAAGATAGTTCACTGGGCGATAAGTGACGCCTTATTAACCGCGAGATAAAAATAAAAATCTATGTGTTGTAGTAATTAGTTTGTATGTTTTATAGTTAGAAAACTAATATTTATGTTTTTATAACAATATATATCATTCATAATTCTATAAGATAGCAAATGATGAAATTAAAATCAAAGATAATTTTTAGTAATAACTACATTTTCTTTGTTGGAATCTAATCAAATTATTATTTTAGGTAGTATTACACCATCAATCTTTAGTAGAACCAGCCGTGATAAGTAAACTGATAGCTCAAGTACAAAAGAGTACGGGAGAAGTACTCAAAAAACGACCCAGATGTTTAGGCAACAATTCAAGTGCTACCGTAGAAATAACTGTATCACGTCCAATCGCACTCGAACGATACAGTGATTGCAAAGAACTTGGCAGAATAATGATACGCGTTGGGGGCGTAACTATCGCTGCTGGACTTATTGAACGAATTATACTTTAAAAATGACTGAAATAACTTACATTTGTACATTAATTTTTGTCTCAAATCTACAACTTATAATAATTATTGTATAAGATTTTAACCATGTATATACAAGCATTTAAATAAATGAATGCCTGTACATTTTTGTTATATCTTATGCTTAATATTATTTCCACCGTCGCTGGAATATAAATACAGGCGGATCGGAATAGCTTGAATCGCGACCTTGATGTGCACAGAAGATTTGCCACTATATACATACTGTTTATATTATCTATTACTATCGTAGTGCTGTTCACTTTTTCTTCTACGCATATCGCGTTTCAAGCTATTCCGAGCCGCCTATAGAACTATTGCTTTTACGGGTGGCCCATTATTACGTAGGGTCTTGTTTTTATATTATTTCATATATGTAGGATAGGCGGAGCTATATGACGTATCATGCATAAAACCAAAATTAGGTAACAAGTTTGTTGACATACGAACATATGTAAAATACTCAACTCATGTGATAAAATAAACAAATGGAAATTTAAAACGTATTAAATGTATATATTTTTAAGTGCCATATTATTTTAAGTATATATTTTTGTATATTTAGTATTAGAATAGCTTTTAAGTAAATGTTTAACTAGCACAAAGCAAATAACCTAAAAATCATGTTGTCTAAATGTTTTGAATTGAAACACCTGCGAAATTATAGAATATGTTATTCTGGTTTTAATTACTGTTCACATGTACGAGGTTTAAGTACGTCGGAGAAGCGGTTAACAGAACAAAATGCACCACCGAAAATTGCGCGTGTTGTTATATGTGGGGGCGGCGTTATGGGTGCTGCAGTTGCGTATCATCTGTCCAAACTTGGATGGGGCCCCGATACAGTCGTAATTGAGCAAAGCAGGTATTGTAAAATGTTAGGTGTATTTAGTTTTTAAAATATCTACTATATATGCAGAGTTGGAGGCGGTACTACATGGCATTCATCTGGATTAGTTGGTGTGTTTAAACCAAGTTTAGCACAAGTGAAATTAGCACAATCAAGTATTGAGTTGTATAAGGAACTTGAGTCGCAAGGGTACGCTACAGGATGGAAGCAATGCGGCAGTTTAAATATCGCTCAAACCAGAGATCGTATGACTTCTTATCGCAGAATGAAAGCACAAGCAGTGTAAATATTCAGTCAAATTATACATTTGTGACCGCAATTACTAATGCATTTTTTTTTTGGAACAGTACTTGGAAAATTGATTGTGATTTAGTTACACCAGAACAATGTAAAGAACTCTGTCCATTGCTCAATGTTGAGGATTTATATGGTGGATTATGGATACCAGGTGATGGAGTTGCAGATCCATACGAAACATGTACTTCCCTTATTAAAAAAACTAAATTAGAAGGTATTTTTTTTTAAATACAATTATATTAGTTCATAAATAATCTATTGGAATAGGTATAAAATTCATTTCAGCTGAAATAAATTTCAAACGTTTTTGGAACATTGTGAAAATAAGACTTTTTAAATTTTGTACCTGTTCCAAATTCATCATCCACAACAGGGTTACTTAATTTCAACATGATAACAATTTTTTCATATATGTATGTATTCGTCATTACGTTGTATTTTTTAGCCGGTAACTGACGCCTCATTTGCCGTCAAACCAAAGGCGAACATGCCTAAAATAATATTTTTTAAGAAAATAATTTTTTATATCAAATAGTTGCATACTTAAAAATCAATTAATTTTTATAATTTATATATATAT